>JAYESD010000006.1:164616035-165146931 GCA_036927565.1 Tuctoria greenei
CTCAAAGCATCGGCCACTACATTGGCTTTTCCCGGATGATAGTTGATCCCCAAATCATAATCTTTGATGAGCTCCAACCATCTTCGTTGCCTCAAGTTCAGATCCGTTTGTGTGAAAATATACTTCAAACTCTTATGATCCGTGTAAATTTCACACCTATGTCCAAGAATATAGTGTCTCCAAATCTTCAATGCATGTACCACGGCTGCTAGTTCAAGATCATGCGTGGGGTAATTCTGCTCATGTTTCTTCAATTGTCTCGACGCATAGGCGACCACTTGACCTTCTTGCATCAATACACATCCAAGCCCTTGTCTTGATGCATTGCAATAAATGTCAAAACTCTTGCTTACATCCGGCAATACCAAAACCGGGGCTGTTGTCAACCTCTTCTTCAACTCCTCAAAACTATTCTGACAAGCTTCAGTCCATTGGAACGCCCTTCCCTTCGTTAGCAACTCCGTCATAGGCTTGGCTATCTTGGAAAAGTCCTTGATGAATCGACGTTAATATCTAGCCATCCCAAGAAAACTCCAAATTTCCTTGACATTCTGTGGCGGTTCCCACTTAAGCACATCTCTCACCTTCCCTGGGTCAACTGATACTCCTCCTCCAGAAATAATATGGCCTAAGAAGGAAACTTCCCGTAACCAGAATTGACATTTACTGAACTTGGCATACAATTGATGCTCCCTCAATTTCTGCAACGTAAGCCTCAAGTGTTCCTCATGTTCCTTCTCATCCTTCGAGTAGATCATAATATCATCAATAAACACCACAACGAACTTATCTAAGTACTCCATGAATACCTTATTCATGAGGTACATAAAGTAGGCAGGTGCATTTGTCAATCCAAAAGACATCACGGTGTACTCATAAGATCCATACCGTGTCCTAAAAGCTGTCTTGGGTATGTCCGATGGTCTAATCTTCATTTGAAAGTATCCTGACCTCAAGTCAATCTTAGAGAAGACACAAGCACCCTTCATCTGATCAAACAAGTCTTCTATGCGTGGCAAGGTGTACTTGTTCCTGATTGTTACCTCGTTGAGAGCTCGGTAATCCACGCACATCCTTTGGGATCCGTCCTTCTTGTCCACAAATAGAACGGGCGCTCCCCAAGGTGAAGAGCTAGGGCGAATAAAACCCTTCTCTAATTTCTCTTGAATTTGTTTCTTGAGCTCCGCTAATTCCATAGGAGGCATCCTATACGGCCTCTTAGCTATAGGTGCAGTTCCAGGTATTAAATCAATAACAAACTCAATGTCTCGATCGGGTGGCATACCTGGCAACTCATCCGGAAACACATCCAAAAATTCACATACAACCGGAATCTCCTCAATTGCGGCACCGTCCATTTGATTCAATTCCAATTGCTTCGGTGCGGTTTGAGATGCTTCAAATTCTACGGTGATCCCTTCCTCATTGGTCAACTTCACCATCTTTGTGGCACATTAAATAACTCCATTGTGCTTCCTCAACCAGTCCATACCAAGTATGATATCCAACCCTTGAGAATCTAAAACAATGAGGTTGGCGGAGAAGTCTACCCCCCTTATTCTAAGGCTTACTTTTGGACATACTATATTTGTCCTCATCTCTCCTCCAAGAGACTTAACCAACAGAGTAAAATTCATATGAGAGATAGGCAAACTATACTTGGCAACATACTTTGATGCAATGAATGAATGCGATGCTCCAGAATCAAATAACATAGTCACGGGGTTGGAGTTGGCGAGAAACATACCAATGACCACGTCATCCGCTTGTTGAGCATCCTCCGTAGAGACATGGTTCACGTTGCCACGAGCAAAATTTTGCTGTCCACGGCTTCCTTGTGGCTGTCCTCCATTAGGTCTTGGGTTTTGCCTCGATGCATTGCTTCCTTGACCAAGGCCCGACTTAGGACATTGATGCGCAAAGTGTCCAGCTTCTCCACAGGTATAACACTTCTTAACTCCACCAGAATTATTGGGACGAGTTTGGTTTTGAACATTGGCTCCAGGAAAATCAGCACGAGGTGCATAAGGCATTGGAGGCCTAGGTGCTTGCATAACAGGGCGCTGCTGCACAAACTGAGTTGGGCGTGGTGCATAACTAGGGCGCTGAGCAGGAATAGAGGAGCTGTAATGAGGCGCATTGGGCGGCGCAAAGCGAGGGCGCACATTACTTCCTTGTTGCTGTCCTTGATATGGCGCCTTCCTCTTGATTTCTTGCTCCATCTCACGGATCTTGTTCTCAACCACAATTGCTTTGTCCACAAGCTTCTGTAAATTGACATACTCACAGTTGAGCAATTGCACTTGGATCGTATTGTTCAATCCCCTCATGATCAAGTATTGCTTCCGGCTGTCCCGGCTAACATCCTCAGGCGCATACCTTGAGAGTTGAGTGAATTTATTGAGATGTTCACTCACGCTTGATCTTCCTTGCCTTAAATTCTCAAATTCTTGCCTCTTCAAGAGCATAACACCTTCCGGCACATAATGAGAACGAAAATTCTCCTTGAATTCTGCCCAAGTGATCCTCTCTTGATTCTCATGAGCATTGCAATAGGCATCCCACTAGTCGGCGGCTACTCCAACTAGTTGATGTGACGCAAAGAGAACCTTCTCCCTATCAGTGCACTGGACAATAGCAAGTTTCTTCTCAACGGACTTCAGCCAATCATCAGCTTCCATTGGGTCTGTGGCCTGTGCAAAGGTTGGCGGCCTAGTCCTCATAAACTCTCCCAATCGGTTATGAGGAGGTGGGGGTGGCGGTGGCGGTGGAGGCATGTGGGGCTGATTGTTGATGTTGCCAGCCTGCAGCTGTCCCATAGTCTGTATCATGGTCTGCATGAGCTGGTTTTGCATGGCCAAAAGCTGCTCAATATTAACAGCTCCTTGGGCAGGTCCTTGTCCATTGTTGTTCTGAGGTACTCCATTGTTCTCCTCCTCATCATTGCCATCCCTCTGGTTGCGAGTCCTCACCATCTGAAGAAAAGCAGTGGGTAAGAATTAGAAAATGCCCCAACTATATGCATCAAGGGATATGAAACTAAACAACTAGCTACACTAGCCTAGGTGGACATGGCAATGCTAAAGCATCCCAAAATCCTCTATTAATCACACAAGCAACCAATATATATAGCAAGCAGCACTCCATGCAAAAACACATCGATCCCTGAGTGCTCCTATGTGTCCTAAAGTGTCCATTCTATCTAGGCTGCATCCTACGGTCAACCTGTGGCTCTGATACCAATCTGTGACGCCCGGTTTTGAAAATGAACCAAGCTAACGCATATGTGTGCCCAGGAAGTTCATCACACATACACGAGTGCAATCACAAAAGAGTATACAGAAAATTACCACAGAACAAGATTAATTAACCAAATTTTATTACACAAACCATATTATCCTCGAATACAAGCTCTAATAAATATTAAAGACAAGTTCAACTAATGCAGCAGAAATAAACTAATTAAGCAAACTAAGCAGCATAAGCGACAGGGTATGTATGCGCAGCTCCAATCAACACCACAGGCAAAGCTGACGATAGACACGGCCTAGAACTCCGCATTATCGCCATTAAAATCCCAGTCCTGACCTGCAACTGTTGGGGTGGGGCATTGCAAGAGTGAGTACATGTCGTACTCAGCAAGTGTGGAAAGTATGACATGTGGCTTATTCAAATGTCGACAATAATAATGGTAAAGTGCTGAAAAGTACAATAAAACATTTGAAAAGCAATGTATCATATTTATGTGAAGTAAACCCATCATAAACCATGTGACCATAATAATACCAGTCCATAAATCACCATTATCAATAACCATAATCAATGTCATAAACCATAATTCCATCCATAAGCATAACCATAATCATAATATCAACCATAACCATTACCAAACCATAACCATCCCAAATTTCCATCCCATTACCATATTCCCTCTAATCATGGAAGTTGTCCAGGTGCTCATAACCGGGAGCACGACTATCATGATAGTTTTAGTTAACTCTGCAGAGTTTGTACCTCTTTACCCACGTGTTCGTGATTTCATCACGCTTCGGCGACTAAGAACCTCCCTTATGCCCATGACTCGTCGGTCACATTACACACTTCCGTTGGTGTGTGGCCAAGAGATCACAAAATAGCCTTTACAAAGGGATTACTAGCCTATTTAGACCCCACTGAGGTTTCACCGGTGGCGATGTCTCCCGCAGAGCACATCTTCAACCAAGGGCCCCCTCTTGAGCCATTCGGATCCCAGGGTAGTCCCACCAATCATCAACAAACCCAATCCGACTACCCCTTCCCCGAGCATCCACAATGGTCCAAACAGCACTAGCAAAGCCCTAATTAATCAGCTACGCCGCACCCATACTTGGCCTCGTGGTGGCACTGTAGTCCTGGCTTATTCTCGCATGAACCGGTCCTTAGATCTAAAGCAAGCAAACCACCATAACGTCCAACCCATCCACATACCAGGCTTGCTTAGATCACCCATTACCATACCGTATTAACCAGTTCATGTTATCCATAATCTCATCCATGCATAATTAAATTGAGTGGTATAGTTGTTTTCCATCCCAGTTGATTAAGCGAAGCAAAAAGGTAAAAATCCTTCCCGACTCTCTACCATAGATTCCAGGTGACAAGGGTGGTTAAACAATTCTAGTAAACTTCCTATCCTAGGATTTCCCATCAATTTGACACAAGCATGCAGTTTTGCAAACAAAACATTTATTTTAAAAAACAGGATCAATATGCTTCAAGGACACTTGCCTTGCTCTTGCTGTTGATTAGGGTCAAAGCCTTCAAACTCTTGATGTTGTAGATCCTCCGTGGCACTCTCTAGCGCAAATCCGTCTAATCCACACAATAAACATACAAGATAAGAAACACAATCAAAGAGTGCACAAATATTACTCAATATGTCATGACATGCATGATTGATGCAAATGCAAGGTAGAACTTGTTACTAGATTGCTTTTAATGATCACTAACTAGCTCTAATAGATTATAACAAGTTTATACAGGTTTGGGGTTGATTAGATCAAATTTTAGAATTAATTCAACACATTTAACAAGGAAGATCGGACTAGTCCGCTAGGGACCGGACAAGTCCGCACTTGACGAGATCGGCAGATTAGGTATTTCTAGATCGACGTGAATTTGGAGATTAGGGGTTGAATTCACATAAGGAAAAGAGAATAGAAGGTATACCAGGTGTTTAGAACTCCAATGAACCAAGAAAATTGGAGGTAACACTTGGATCTTGATGATCTAGGGTTGGTGATGAACTTGGAGATGAATTGGTGGTGAAGGACGAAACTTGGTGGAGATCTTGATCCTCCTTCGTTTCCTCCTCTTCTTCTTCTTGTTTGGGATCTTCTCCTCCCTCCTTGATGGTGGCTCCCCACGAACTAGGGTTTGGGTGGGTGGAAAAGTGGCAAATAGATGTCAAACCAAGGGGTGGGGTTGTTTATATAGACGTGGAGGCTAGGGTTAGATGGATTTCGAGTTTAGGATGAGTAGAGGCCGGTTTAGAGTCCCACATGGGCTCTAAAAGAGTTGGGCACGACGTCCCTAGGCCCACTTGACGTGAAACCCAAGAAACAAGTCATAAAACAAAAGGTCAATCTCGGAGTCACGAAATATCGGACAAGTCCGGACAGGACCGGACTAGTCCGAAGTCGTCCAGAGAGAAAATCGGACAAGTCTGGCCAAAAATCGGACAAGTCCGATCTTAGTCAGAAAGGAAAACGGACAAGTCCGCTGGAACATCGGACTAGTCCGGAAAAGTCCAGGGACTTAGCAAATTTTCAAGGATTAATGGAATACTGGACTAGTCCGCACAAAATCGGACAAGTCCGAAGTTGTCCAGGGGCAAATATCGGACTAATCCGCAGGAAAAACGGACAAGTCTGTTTTTAGACAGAGAGAAATCGGACTAGTCCTCAGCAAAACCGGACTAGTCCGCACTTTCCTACATTTTTAAGTGCGGTTTTGTTCCAAATCAATTTTAAACTTGTTCCTCTTGTTATGGGTTAATGTTAAACATGTATATGAGTGCATGTGGGGCATGATGCATGAAAATGAGGGTGTTACATATCCTCATCCACTTCCACTCCATCACACATGCACTAGTCTTGAATCAAAAAGTTTTGAATTGAATTCTCCTAAGGCTTACTCTTTTGACTTAGCTATATATGTGATGCAAATATGCCTACTTACTTTCCTTACCAAGCTCCTCATACAAGCCATATTCAATGAGTAGGAATAGTAGAGGCACAATGCTTTGGTGAGGAAATATTTCCACTATCCACAAAGAAGTGACTGAGAGAACCAAATTGAGGTACTTAATATCTAAATTGAATTCTCCAGGATTTAAGTGGAACTTGATTTCTAGGCTATGTTTGCTCCATTTGCTATTCTATCTTTCAACTACTCATGAATATGAAAAAGCATAAGCCCCATGATAACTTAAGAAAGGTAGGGTATCATAGCCAATTTCTGCAATACTAGGTAGAGTATCTTGTTGTGCATTAGATACTTTTGAAAATAAGACATTAGCAACTCCTGATCATCAACCTAAAGTCTTGAATTCGCTCGGGACAAGCAAAGGATAAGCTTGGGGGAGTGTAAGGATCGAATGCCCAAGAGGGGGGGGGGGTGAATTGGGCTTCTTTTCAGAAATCAAAGTAATAAAACTTAATTACTAAAAGCCCAATTCCCTACGCAAACTACCTATGCATTCAAGTAAATAGCAACTTTGCGGTATATAAAATGCATAAGTGTAGGGTGAGAGGAAGAGAATGCAAACTCCCGAGGAGACACGAAGATTTATCCCGTGGTTTGGCAAGATCGTCAAGATCTTCCTACATCCACGTTGTGGCACCCACCAAAGGGTATAGCCACACCCAAGTCACCGAGACTAGGGATCTTCACTATTCTTCTCCGTTTGCCAACCTCGGCAAGGTGGAGATCAAGCCTTGTACAACTTGGATCCTCCGGGCTTCCACAATCGTCTTGGCAAGCTCCGGAAATCACTACAGTTACAAACACCAAGGGACACTCCCTTACAGCTCTCACTACACTAGAGATTCCAATCACCAAGAATGGAGGCACACAAGCACTATCTCTAGTTAGTTCTAGCCTATCTCTTGGTGTACAAGTGGTGAAAATGATATGGAAGTGGTAGCTCTATGTCTTGAATGCTTGAGGATGTGTAGAGTATGTCTGGTAGTCAAGACTTGTCGATTTGACAGGTTGAAGGGGTATAAATAGCCAGCCTCCACGAAATAGCCGTTGGAAAAGTAGGCTGACATCAGTCCTCTACGAACATCGGATGATCCGATGCTCTCTCTTCAGTTATCATCGGTCAAGTTCACTTTAGCTGATGTCACTGTGTCAGATATGACCGTTGTTAGACCGATGTTGCTCTTGTCTTCTCGTCGGATGATCCGGTGGCACTTCCTCCAGAATTGGTTCAGACTTGATGCTTACTGGAGTGATTGACCGATGTGTATATTGCTGTACATCGGATGGTCCGGTGATACACTTGGTGCAATGATATTACATACTGTACTGATGGACTGATGTAACATTGCCCTTAACATCGGATGATCCGGTGAGTACTTTGTTCTGAGGTCTTCTTCTTCTGCTGAACCAACTTGACTGATGTGTTGTTCTCTAGAAGCATCGGTTGATCTGGTGAGTTGATTTTGTTTGCTTCGAGTTGTTCTAAGTGATTCTTTTGTATTTTGCTCGATTGACCTCTTAGTCATTTGTTGGAAATATACTTCTGATGATTGTCAAGCATTGAGTGTTGTCAAATATGGTTGAATGACTTTGACATATGAGCTTTTACTTCTAGTCTTCATAACATTGATTGATCTCATAAAGTGATTGTTTAGGGGTCTCCAATGATCAGTAGTTGATGTTCATATTCATATAGATTTCATTTGATTGAGTGATATGGGAGACCTTGGATCCACAAATTCATTAGTAAAATCCAATGGTTGTCATTAATCACCGAAACCATACCTCATGGGGGCCTAGATGCTTTCAATCTCCCCCTTTTTGGTGATTGATGACAACACAACAAGTGAAGCATAATAATGAATTTGATAGTACGATACTTAAGAAGATATGCAATGAGTACAAGATATGACATATTAAACTTGAAGACTCAAAAGAGATTAATAACACGAAAGCTCAATCGATCAATAACTCAAGAGAATAAGTGCACATGAATATACACCAATAAGCTCAATCGATCAATAGCTTACGAGTACTCAATGAATAACAGAGGAGTAGAAAAAACATCAAAGTACAAAAGATATATATAACCCCCCCCCCCTACAGCTAGGACACTCCCCCTGAGGCTAGGCTATCCTCCCCCTGACTCTACTCTAACTTTTCTCCCCCTTTGGCATCAAGGCACCAAAAAGGGATCCGAGTGCCTAAGAGCCCTGAGTGCTCGGAGCGATGACGAACTGTTCACCGTCGGGGGTGCTGTCGTCGGAGCTGCTGCCTGCTGTTGCGGTCGAGGTTGGAGTAGAAGCGGAGGAAGTTGTAGGAGCCGTAGGAGCCGCTGTCGGTGCCTGCTGTGTCGGAGTTGCTGGCAGCAGAGCACTGACAACGGATGCCGACTTCTGCTAGAACAACGTCGTAGCCGGCAGCGGAGAGTGGATCGGTGCGCCTGGAGCAAGCAGTGGAGACATGCTGATCGTCGGGGTCGGCGTGGTCGGCACTGGAGCTGCAGCTGGAGCAAGGACAGGCGGAGGTGGAGCAAAGCCTGGCAGCTGCGACAGCAGTGCAATCTCGGTCTGGATGTAGAGGTTGGTGATCAACCCCAGGATGCCCATCATCGCCTGCTGCGTCTACTGCTGCTGGTCGAGGGAGCGCTGGTGCATCTGATCTATCAGCCCCGTCAGCCATTCAGTGTCCTCTCGCCTCTCGCGGGCGATCTGGCGCTACATCTCCTGCTGCTGCTGCCGGAGCTCCAGAAGACGTGCTGCCTGCTCAGCTTGAGCCTGCTCAACTGCTAGCCGGTCCAGGCGCTGCTGCTCAACCATCTGCTGGAGGAGGGATGTGAGCTCAGACGGCTGAGAGACCTGTGCCTCTGAGACGGGAGGTGGAGTAGGGGGTGGCACGGTCGAGCCTCCAGCCTCCGCGTCGTGCTGCCTGGGTGAGGGAGGAGGTGGGAAGTACTCCTCAACACTGTCGTCTGTGTCACTCTTGGACCAAATGTGCTGAAGGTCCCCACCCTGAGCCTCTGCCTGTGCAAGCCTCTCGTCTTCCTTCTCCAGGTCAGACCAATCCTCCTCTGATAGCCGAGCACGGACCTGACGCTCGACTGGACGGCCAAGGCGGCGGTCTCCAGGAGCTGGAGCACGGTAGTGGCTAAACCGTGTGACACTCTCGTCAGTGAGACTGTCATGCACGACGAACTCCTCAGGAACAACCATGGAGAGTAGGTAGCTGATC
This sequence comes from Tuctoria greenei, assembly GCA_036927565.1. NCBI lineage: Eukaryota > Viridiplantae > Streptophyta > Magnoliopsida > Poales > Poaceae > Tuctoria > Tuctoria greenei. Next base: position 164,625,513 of record JAYESD010000006.1, read on the forward strand.
CAGTGTCCAAACACAAGCTGCCTCATCATGCCAACTCCGTCAGTGATCACATCCTCCATCTCACATATGAGGAGGTCCACAATATCGAACTCCATCCCATTCATGATGTAGAACAGGAGGGTCTGCTGCAGGCTGGTGAACCCCTCTAGATATCCGAACCTCGGCAAAAATGTGCGACGCAAGACAAGGTGCACTGTGCGCGCAGCTGGAGTCATCAGTGCCGGTACCCTCGGCTGGTCTGGAGAGAAGGATGGTGCAAACAGAGATCGTATCTCCTCCAGTGGTGGTGCCACTCCTCCAGTGAGCGGCCTCCTCGGCGGGTCTTCCTGTCTATACACTCTCTTGTGCAGGCAAGTGTCATGGAGATCCACTCCTAGCAGCTGTGCCAATGTCTGTCTCGTCAAGTGATGGTGCTGGCCCATGAACATGAAGTCTATAGACCTGCGGCCCTCAGAGACGTAGAGGGTGGCGTAGAAAACACGGACCCAGTCCTCCACGTAGGCACTCCTCCCATAGGACATCAGCTCCACCAGCCCTCTGTACCTCTCAAAGTAGGGGCGTATCTCCGTCTCGACTGCTAGTGCAAGCTGATCCCAGTCCAAGAAGTTGTGCTGGAAGAGCTTGTGGCCTAGGCGTCGATACGTCTCGTACAGCGACGCCTGAGTCAAGGTCCAGAACCGGCTGTCCACACGTGCCTCTCTGGGCTACAGGAACCACTCCTCAAGCAAAACACTCCATCTGAGTCTTCTGAGCTGCTTGGCCTTCATCTTCCGGTAATCTGTCAACCGGACACCTTCACCAACATGGACGTTGGTGTCCATCTCGTAGACAGCTCTCTGGGCCGCCCTGTCCTCTCGAAGATCAGCAGCAGACGGTCTTGAACGAGGTACTGCCGGCAGATGACCCCCACGGGTCCTGGCTGAGCGCCAGCGCACAAGCGGCGATTCCGGCTCTTCTTCTTCCTCGGACCCATCCGGCACGGGAGGCTGCCTCGGACAAGCCTCGCGGATCCTCAGTGATCCTCCTCGGCCACGCTCTCACTCCTCGGCAGTGCAAGCGGTCATCAAAGCCTTCTTTTCTTCCTTGGAAAGCTTTTGCTTCTTTGCGGCCGGCTCCACAATGGCCTTGCCCTTTCCCTTCTTGTCACGAGCCATTGCGATGAGACGATGCGCGAGGATGAAGTTGTGTCGGGCGCACGGACGCGGCCGGAAACCCTAGCGGTGAAGATGGTGCACAGGAGGCGACGATCGGCGGCACCGGGTGGAGCAGAGGCAGCGGCGGTGGCGTTGGGGAAGTGTAGAGCAGCGGCGCTGGCGGTGAGCAGCGGCGGTGGCGCTGAGGAAGTGGCGGCGGCGACGCTGTGGAAGTGGCGGCGGCGACGCTGTGGAAGTGGCGGCGGCGGCGCTGGAGCGGTGGTGCGATGGCGGCCGGAGGGCGGCGGTAGCCGGAGGCGGCGATGGCCAGAGGCAACGGTGGCCGGAGGCGGCTGCGGCCCGGAGGCGGCGGTGGCTAGAGGGCGAGGGAGCGGCGGCGTCGGACGAGCGAAGGCGTCGGGGTCGGGGATAGAGAAAGAGGAGGCGGAGCGGCACGCTTAAAAGGTGGGGCCCAAACCCTAGCTTGAAATTTAACACCGGATGGACCGACGTTAAAAGATAGAAGCATCGGTCGAATGTCACAATAAGGGTATTCAAAAAGGTACCGTTGACACCGGATGGACCGACATGGAAGGGAATAGCATCGGTGGAATTTGGCACAGTTCCAAAAATGTGAGCATCGGATGGACCGATGTTTCTCAGAGTGAACTCGTCGGTTGATTTGTGTTACTGACTGAACTGGCTCTTGGTCTTTGAACACCAACTCATCCGATGATGGAATGGCCTAAGCATCAGATAATCCGATGACTACAAAATAGCAACATCCCATATATGTCCTTTGACCAAACAAGCAAACAATGAGAAACACATGTCTTAGGACTTTTTGGGCAACCCCTCACCCCTCAAAAATGCTAATTGCCAATAACTTGGCTAAGCCTTAAAGCAAATAGAACACCGAGAAAATAGGGAGGAAATTATGCAAATAAAATATAAGGCCCATGCTTTGTGAGCTAGAGGATGAAGATTTCTATCTCTTTAAAGCATGTTCCTTTAGGCATTAACGCACCTAACATTTTGTTCTTCCCACATCATATGAGTTGAGATATTGCATTTCAAACAAGTCTCTTTCTCATGAGGTGGTGAAAGTGCATCTAGGATCCCCATGGGTTTTGGATGATTGATGATGACAATTAAGTGACTAATGAGCTCAGTGATCTTAAGCACAGGTGTGGACTAAGTGGAAGCACAATCCCTCAACAAGGAAAAAGATGGAAACGACAATGTCAACTTGAAAAGGGAAACTAGGGTTTCTAGTGTGTTGAGTTTATACTAGCCAAACTTGTGTGAGGATGTGTGTGTAAAGTGCATTGAGATCAAGTTGGGAGCTCAAAGCGGTTTAGAGGTCAAACCTATTGAGAGAAGAGAGTTGGAAGTAGTCTGGCCGTAGGGCCGGACTCGTCCGTGCAGGTGGCCGGACTAGTCCGCCCCTGGCCGGCCAAGTCCGTCTTCGGCCGGACCAGAAGGGTCTGACTGAGATCGGACTAGTCCGTTTTGGGACGGACTAGTCCAGGTAGCCATGAGTGGGTTTTTGGTCTAAGTCCCAAAACCACGGACTTGTCCGTTTTAGTCCGGACCAAGAGGTCCTGACTAAGATCGGACTAGTCCGCCCTGGGGGCCGGACTAGTCCGGGATTGAGAGGAGACTGTGTTTCAAAGACTAAGTCTGGGAAGGCCGGACTAGTCCGTGGTCTTCAGACTAGTCCGTTTTCGCACGGAACAAAAGGTCCTGTGTGAGATCGGACTAGTCCGGTGAGGGCCGGACTAGTCCGTTATTGAAGTGACCGTTTGAATTTGAAGTATGGCAGGTAGTGTGACGATTGCCACGCAGTCCGACAGTTGTCAGGGGCGTCAGTGGTCCCCTAGGCCAGACTAGTCCAGGCTGTAGGCCAGACCAGTCTGCCCTTCTGCTGAAGTCAGCAGTATGAGCTTGGGACCTCTATAAATAGAGGTCCCCTGGGTTCATTTGAACCATCCTTTGAGCAAATTGAAACCCTAGCGCCGCCACAACAACCTTGAGCCTTCAAAAGCCTCCTTCTTGCCTACATTCCCTCTAAAAATAATTCTTGTGTGGATTAGGGTTTGGTGAGGTGAAGAAGAGGAAGAACACCGCTCTTTGGCTCTCGGTTTGATCTCTTGCACTTTGTGAATCTTTGTGATCTGTGGCTTGAGTTAATCTTTGTGATTTGCAATTGTAATTGTGCTGGGAGCCTAAGATTGTGAGAAGCCCCAACGAATCTTGTATTCATTCTTTGTGATAGTGGAGAACCAAGTTAGACCCGTGCGGTAAACTTGGTGAGGGAAGGGTTATTGAACCCGGTCCTTTGTGGACTCCTCAACGGGGACGTAGATTCCTTGTGTGGGATCGAACCTCGGGATAAAATCCTCGTGTCACTTTTGTTCCTAGCGTTCGTTCATCATATATTGCTTCTAGTTTTAAGCTTTGCCTGTTTTGCTCATCACCTTTGCTATATTGTGATCCTTAGCTTTATACTTGCCATATAACTTGTTAAGGCTCACTAAGTTATTCTAACAAACTTTGCATCACAAGAATTGTACCAAAATCCATTAGAAACCCCTTTTAGGTTTTTCCCTGTAGGTGGACCGGACTAGTCTGCCCCTGGACCGGACTAGTCCGCCCCTGTGTATTAATCTCATTTAATTAAGTCATTTCATGTCAATTAGCCTATTCACCCCCCCCCCCCTCTAGGCAACTTTCAATTGGTATCAGAGCAGGACTCTCCCAAAAGAGTCTAACAACTCGGAGAGAAGATGGCCGGAGTGGGGTACAAAGAAGTTTCTTCCAGCGAGATCCAAGCAACTCCAGAAGAGATTCTCTTCTATCAAGACAAATCAACGGATGACGAAGAAGTTTTTCAGCTCAAGGCGAAACTTCGAGAGAAGTTGAAGATTCCCAAAGTTGACACCTCAACCTCCACATCGAGTGGTACAATCAACTACAACCAACAAGGCTACAACTATGAGCGCCTTGTATCCAACAACCACTACCTTTCCATCCCATTGGGGAAGCCTCCCCAATTCGATGGAACCGACTACGGGATGTGGAAGCACAACATGAAGATCCACCTTGTGTCACTCAATCCCTCACTACGGCAAATTGTGTTGACCAGGGTGCACATCCCTAAGAATGAAGAAGATATCACTCCGGAGCAAGCCGTGCTCCTTCACCACAATGCCCAAGCAGACGGAGTGATCATCTCATCTCTCTCAAGAGATGAGTTCAATCGAGTGGATGGACTCGAGGTGGCCAAAGACATTTGGGACACTCTCAAGACGGCTCATGAAGGCAACCGAGTCGTCAAGGAAGCAAAGATTGAGCTCATTGAAGGAGAGCTCGCGAGGTTTGCCATTATGGATGGCGAATCTCCCCAAGAAATGTACAACCGCCTAAAGATACTCATCAACAAGAGTAGATCTTATGGCTGTACCAAGTGGACGGACCACGAGGTGGTGAAGAGAATGATTCGGGCATTCATGCCTAGGAACGTCTCTCTATGCTCCATGATCCGAGAAAGTTCGGGGTTCGACAAAATGACCCCAGAAGAGGTTCTTGGAAGGATCATCAATCACGAGATCATGGAAAAGGAGGCGCTCTTCTACAATGACCTTCAAAGGTTCACCGCCTCGAAGATGAAGAATGTTGCTCTCAAAGCAACATGCCCCCCAAAAGAGCAAACGAAAGATGATGAGGAGAGCCTTGACACCGATGAGGAAGAGGCCTTCTTCATCAACAACTTCAAGAGGATGATGAGGTGAAGAAAAGGAGGATACAAGCATGAGGGAAAAGGCAAAGAAAAGGCAAGGCCCAAAAACAAGAGGGCTTGCTACAATTGTGGCAAGTACGGGTACTTCATGGTAGATTGTCCACATGAGATGGCAAGAAGAAGAAGGAGGGCAAGCCACAAGAGAAGAAGTTCTACAAGAAGAAGAGGCCCTCCAGTCATGCTCACTTAGGCAAGGAGTGGGACTCTAACGATGAGTCCTCCTCGTCCGAAGATGAGGAAAAGATGGCAACCATAGCCATCGAGAGGAGCTGCAAGGGAAGCAAGCTCTTCCCAAATCTCCACGACTATAAGCCAACATGCCTCATGGCAAAACAGGGAAGAAGAAAGGTAAATTCTAACTCATCCTCTTCCATATCCTCCCATGATGATTTTGATAGTGCTAGAGAAAATGAACACATGTTTAAGGATATAAGCAAGATCACATTGCGAAGAATGAAATTGCTTTCGGATGAGATTTTTGAGAAGGAGGAGCTCTTAGATAGGAAAGAGGACTTGCTTATCCAAGAAAAGGAAAGATGTAAAGAGCTCATTGAGCTCCTTGAGCTTGAGAGAGAGAAGAGCAAGGCATTAGAGCATGAACTTGCTCTAAGCAAGAAAACATGCTCAAGTCTTGAGGAGACAACTATTGAGCTCAAGGACGAACTTGGCAACTTGACAAAAGTTAACAAGATCCTTGAGACTCAAGTTGAGTCCCTTAAGACTAGTGTAGCCTCTTCCTCCACAAGCTCATCTTCCTCAAAAGTTGCATCCAAAGCAATATAAACTTGCAAATGTTCTAACTTGATTCTTAAATTAAAGGATAAGCTTAAGTTGACTCAAGACAAGCAAGCACCTAAGGGTGGCATCTTTGACAAAGAGAAAGTGGCGTATGCACGAAGTGCATACACCAACACAAGACCTCCAAATGTCAAGGATGGTCTTGGCTATACTAAAGGAGGAAGGCAAAATGTCAAAACCTTCAAGTATGGCAAAGACTTGATTGTCTTTGTTAAAGGAAGCTCATCTCCAACTAAAACTGTGAAGAACACCTCAACTAGCACTTATACGCCTAAAGCTGAACCGCATACTCTATTTCATGATTTTGATGCATCATATGTGTTGATGAGGATCAAATATGGCAAAGTGTATGCTAGATATGCTGGGCCACTCCGCAAGAGCCCCAAGCCTTGCGTGTGGGTGCCCAAATGCCTTATCACTAACATCAAAGGACCCAACTTTGCTTGGGTACCTAAAAGGAAGGCATAATCTTGTTTTGTAGGCATACTCCTCCGGTGGTTCCAAATGGGTGCTCGATAGTGGGTGCACAAACCACATGACCGGAGAGAGGACGATGTTCGAGGAGTATGAAGAACACGATGATCCAAATGAAGGAATCCTCTTCGGAGACAATAACCGAGGAAAAAATCCTTGGCTCCGGTAAAATTGTCATCTCTCCTCAACACACTCTTTCTAGCGTTCTACACATTGATTCTTTAGACTACAACCTCTTGTCCATATCACAACTATGCGACAAGGGTTATAATTGTGTTTTCACTAATGAGGGTGTGAGCGTCCTTAGAAGAAGTGATAACTCAATCGCTTTTAAGGGTGTGCTCAAGGGAAAGCTTTATCTTGTGGACTTTGCCTCGGATAAAGCTCAACTTGACACATGCTTAATGGTGAAAACCAACATGGGATGGCTTTGGTATAGACGGCTGGCCCATGTTGGCATGAGGAACTTACAAAAGCTTCTTAAGGGCGAGCACATCCATGGCTTGAAGAATGTTATCTTCGAAAAAGACAGGCCATGTAGTGCTTGCCAAGCGGGGAAGCAAGTAGGAGCTCAACATCCCTCCAAGAACATCAGGACGACAACAAGACCGTTGGAGTTGCTACACATGGACCTTTTCGGGCCAATAACCTACATAAGCATTGGTGGTAACAAATATGGTCTTGTTATTGTTGATGACTTTTCTCGTCTCACTTGGGTGTTTTTCTTGCATGATAAGGGTGAAACCCATGGTGTCCTCAAGAGATTCTTGAGGAGAGCTCAAAATGAGTTCGCCTCAAGAATCAAAGCTATAAGAAGTGACAACGGCACCAAGTTCAAAAACACTCAAGTGGAAGGATTCTTGGATGAGGAAGGCATCAAGCATGAATTTTCAGCTCCATACTCCCCTCAACAAAACGGGGTGGTGGAACGGAAGAATAGAACACTCATCGAGATGTCAAGGATAATGCTTGATCAGTACAAGACATCGGATCGGTTTTGGGCGGAGGCGGTTAACACCGCTTGCCACGCCGTCAACCGATTATACCTCCACCGCCTCCTCAAGAAGACTCCCTATGAGCTTCTAGTTGCACGCGACGTGGTGTTTGATGAAACTAATGGCTCCCAAGTGGAGCAAGATGATCAAAGTGTGCTAGATCAAGAAGACTCTCCACAAGAAGCACTTAGGAGAATGGAACTTGGAGATGTTCGACCACAAGAACAACCTCAATGCTCAAGTGACCAACAACAAGATGATGCAAGTACTCCTTCACGCGATCAAGTTGTCGACGGTCAAGAAGAACCTCAAAACAACCAAGAAGACGAAAGTAAAGGGGGAGGCACTCATCAAGGGGGAGATAAAGAAGAAGAAGAAGACGATGATGACTCAAGATCTCAACCTCCACATCCTCGTGTTCATCAAAGTGTTCAACGGGATCACCCCATTGACAACATACTAGGATACATTACTAAAGGTGTAATCACTCGTTCTCGTGTTGCAAACTTTTGTGAACATTACTCTTTTGTCTCTTCTTTGGAGCCCCATAGGGTTGAAGATGCCTTAAGAGACCCGGGTTGGGTGGTGGCCATGCAAGAGGAGCTTAACAACTACGAGAGGAACAAAGTTTGGGAGCTTGTCAAGCGTCGACAAGCAAATGTTGTAGGCACCAAGTGGGTGTTCTGCAACAAGCAAGATGAACATGGTGTTGTGACAAGGAACAAGGCACGACTTGTGGCCAAGGGGTACTCACAAGTCGAAGAGTGCGTTCCTAAATGGCCCAATCAAGGAGGAAGTATATGTGGAGCAACCACCGGGCTTTGAAGACCAAGAATTCCCAAACCATGTCTTCAAGTTGCGTAAGGCTCTCTATGGCCTCAAACAAGCTCCTAGAGCTTGGTATGAGTGTCTTAGAGACTTTCTAATTGAAAATGGTTTTAAGATAGGAAAAGCTGATTACACTCTATTTACAAAGCACTTCAATGATGATCTCTTTGTGTGCCAAATATATGTCGATGACATTATATTTAGTTCTACTAACAAAGTGTTTTGTGATGAGTTTTCAAAGATTATGACGGAAAGATTTGAGATGTCCATGATGGGGGAGTTGAAGTTCTTTTTAGGTTTCCAAGTCAAGCAACTCAAAGAAGGCACGTTCATAAGTCAAACAAAGTACACTCAAGACATATTGAAGAAGTTTGACATGGACAAGGCCAAACCCATTAAGACTCCTATGGCGACGAATGGACACCTAGACCTCAACGAAGATGGTCCAAGTGTGGACCAAAAGGTATACCGTTCCATGATTGGCTCCCTGTTATATCTTTGTGCATCTAGACCGGATATCATGCTTAGTGTGTGTATGTGTGCACGGTTTCAAGCTGTACCAAAGGTGTGTCATTTGACCGCCGTGAATAGAATTCTTAGATATCTAGTTCACACACCGAGCCTAGGACTTTTGTACCCCAAAGGATCCAAGTTCAACCTCATTGGTTATTCCGATGCGGATTATGCGGGGTGCAAAGTTGATAGAAAGAGCACATCCGGGACATGCCAATTCTTGTGTAGATCATTAGTGTCTTGGTCCTCTAAGAAACAAAATTCCATTGCTCTCTCCACAGCCAAAGCGGAGTACGTCGCAGCCGGAAGTTGTTGTGCACAACTTCTATGGATGAGACAAACTCTAAGGGATTATGGTATAAACTTGCGCCATATCCCTCTCCTATGTGACAATGAGAGCGCCATCAAAAAAGCCCATAATCCAGTTGAGCATTCAAGGACCAAACACATAGACATTAGACACCACTTCTTGAGAGATCATTCCTTAAAGGGGGATATAGTGATTTCCCTTGTGAGAACCGAGAACCAAGTAGCCGACATATTCACCAAGCCCCTAGATGAGAAGCGATTTTGTGAGCTTAGGAGTGAGCTCAATATATTAGATTCTCGAAATGTGGCTTGAAACATGCACATCTGAATGTTTACTTATGCCTTGTTCAAAAGAATGCATGTGTTTGGAAAATTCATCTCTATCTCAATTTTCTCCAAAATATTTGAAAAACTAGTGACTTTGTGAGTCATGGTAATAGTTTGAATGTTGATTGCTTACTGACCATATTCACAAGGTTTTGTTGTGCAATATGTCCAAAAGGACCTTTTATAGTGGCTAAAACTCAAAAATATATGTTTTCAGCTTCCTAGGACCGGACTAGTCCGCCCTATGGCCAGACAAGTCCGGATCCGGACTGGTCCGGGTCTGGTCCGCGGACCAGACTAGTCCGGCCCCTGGGGACTTAAACCCCCCAGGAAGCGGCCGACCCCTCCACTCCCTCATCTGAGTTCTCTCTCTCCCACGCGCATGAAACTATTCCCCTTCGACGATTTTCGATTCCAACCACCCAAAACCGATTCCAATCCGTGCATTGGACTCCTTGGAGGTAAGGGAGACCTTTCCCAAACATCCTCAACGCGATCCCTCCCTGATCTTGTCGATTCTTCAAGATTTGAAGAGGTATTCCTCCTTTTTTCAAAAACTAGCCTCATTCTTAATTCATTAAGTTTTTGGTAGATGCCTCTTCATTAAGATTGTTTCTAGTGACCTTGTGATCATAGCCTAGGAGTATTGCGACCTGATTCCAAATTCCTCGAAAAACCGTTAGAGTTAGGGTTTAGCCTGTGCAACCCGGACTAGTCCGCCCCTGGAGCGGACACGTCCGGTCTGCACAGGTCAAACTCACACTTTGGCTGTGTTTCGTGAATTATTTCGCATTATTCCAACTCCTTGACCTTCTATCTTATGGACTCTATTCCTTTCAGCTAAAATGGCCGCTCCTCGCCGTTCCGCTTCTCCCCCCACTGACCCCAAGTGGGAGGCAGAGCAATTTCGTCTCTCCGAAGAACGAGCAAGAGCCGAAGTTGAGGCTGCGGAGAAGTATCTCGAGCAGCATGCAAGAGCGCAAGCAGGCAAGAAGCAACAAGCTGCTCGGGCCGCCACATTGGCCTACGACGAGGATGAAGCAATGGCTCGGGCCATTGAGGAGTCACAGAAGGATCTCCGAAAGAAGAAGCGAGAGGAGCGTGAAGGTCACAACTCTCAATCGGCTGCTGCACAAGTCTCCTAGAGAAAGAGACTTGTGACACTTGGAGAGAAGGACAAGGGCAAGGAACCAGCCCAAGAAGACATTACTGAACGTCGGATCGAGAGAGATCCGAAGAAGGGCAAGGCCCCGGCTCATGCTGAGCCAAAGACAAAGAAGCCCCCAGTGAAGGCCTCGACTGCGAAAGCAAAGGGCATTGCTATCAAGGAGAAGGGGAAATCCAAACCGATTGGTCCCCTGGAAGTGCACACTGCCGAGAGGAATCCCAACATGCAGCGTGACATAGCTGCAAATATCTTTCATGGAAAGGGAGCTGAGAAAGCAAGAAGGCTCCGAACGGACAAGGTGTATAAGTATGAAAGGATCACCGCCGACCCTCGGTTTTGGTGCGACTTTCATTGTGATTACTACCGTCTGGTCTACCAAAGCATGAAGAAGCCTGTGATTGAAGCACAGTGGGTAGACTGGGAGTACATGGCAAAGAAGCAACACTCTACATTTGATGCCGTCATTGAAGCTACTGAGTGTCATGGGCTCAAGGAGATCATGGGGTTCAAATATGACTGGAACGTCGAAGTGATCCTGCAATTTTACTCCACTATCTACTTCACCACCTCAGGTGACAGGAGGATCATATGGATGACGCATGGCGAGCAATACTCAGTCACTTATGCAGAGTTTGCCAAGATTCTAGGGCTTGAGGCACATCTGGATCATGAGATCATCATCTCTAACCTCAAGGCCATGGACCGTGATGAGCTGGCATACATGTACCCCAGTCATGTCCAATATAGTGCCGGACATGCTCGCAACATCAAGCCCTTCTACAGCATCATGAACAGGATCCTCAAAAGGACAATAGCACCAAAGGATGGTGATGCTGGGGTGATTCAAGGAAACTTGAGACACTTGCTACTTATTGTTGATGGGGAGGAGAAATTCAACCTCGTCGATTACATTTTCGACGATATCTTCAACATCTCGCACACCCCCAACCGTGCTTGCGGGTATGCTCCCTACATTATGTGCCTCATAGAGAAGGTGTCGGGCTTGTCCTTTGTCAAGGACGTGTCGCATCGCCCACTTCGTCCTCAGCAGCCTCCAAATGTGCCGGCTCCTCCACGCCGGAAGAATGCCGATCCTCCATCTCGCCCCGTGGTGCCTCCTTCTCCGCCTCCGCCTCAATCGATGAGCGCTTTCTTCAAGTGCTTCAAGGCGATCTTCACTTCCTGTCGAAAGCAAGAGATCCGGGCTCAGAAGGCACACAAGCGCCAAGAAAAGTATCTTAAGGCGGTGTGCGACAAGCTGGAGGTCCCTATGTCCTCTCCAGAAGTGAGTGACGGGGAGATCACTCCTTTCCCCAACTTCACCGCCGACGAGCTCGCCCAGCTCCAAGAAGACGGAAGCTCTTCCCGGGCAGCTCCTTCGGCTCATGCCTCCGACGATGACGATGAGGATCAAGAGGACCCGAAGGCCACAGAGAGCGACTACCGCGACGACGATGATGACGAGGAAGACGACGACTAGACTTTGAGGTCGTGTTTCCCCTCTTCTTTTACCTTTTTGGTGTCTTGATGCCAAAGGGGGAGAGATAGTTGGGAGTCAGTCGGGAAAGATAGTCAATATGGGGGAGTGTTAGAAAGGTTGGGCAAGGGTATTTAGGTGTGGAGAGTCGAGTGTAGTTCTTATGTTGGATCCGTGGACATGCTGCACTCCTTTATTGTAATATCTATGTTATGTCGAACGCTTAAATTTGTGCAAGACTATGCTCTTAATGTTAAATATCACATATGATGTTTTGAATGTCTATCTTTTAATCATATTCATGCCTGTTATGTCTTGTCACAAATTGTTGAGCACAACACGTAGGCACCCTACCATAACGTGTGTGTGTATGAAGGACTTCCTCAATCTCTCTTTTATGATGCATTCATTGAGGGGGAGTCACTCATACACCCGCACGTTATGAAAACCACAAATTTGCACTCTTATATGTGTAGACTTAACGTGTTGTCATCAATCACCAAAAAGGGGGAGATTGAAAGTGCATCTAGGATCCCCGTGGGTTTTGGATGATTGATGATGACAATTAAGTGACTAATGAGCTCAGTGATCTTAAGCACAAGTGTGGACTAAGTGGAAGCACAATCCCTCAACAAGGAAAAAGATGGAAACGGCGATGTCAACTCGAAAAGGGAAACTAGGGTTTCTAGTGTGTCGAGTTTAGACTAGCCAAATTTGTGTGAGGATGTATGTGTAAAGTGCATTGAGATCAAGTTGGGAGCTCAAAGCGGTTTAGAGGTCAAACTATTGAGAGAAGAGAGTTGGAAGTAGTCTGGCAGTAGGGCCGGACTAGTCCGTGCAGGTGGCCGCACTAGTCCGCCCCTGAACGGCCAAGTCCGTCTTCGGTCGGACCAGAAGGGTCTGACTGAGATCGTACTAGTCTGTTTTGGGACGGACTAGTCCGGGTAGCCGTGAGTGGGTTTTGGGTCTAAGTCCCAAAACCACGAACTTGTCCGTTTTAGTCCGGACCAAGAGGTCCTGACTAAGATCGGACTAGTCCGCCCTGGGGGCCGGACTAGTCCGGGATTGAGAGGAGACCGTGTTTCAAAGACTAAGTCTGGGAAGGCCGGACTAGTCCGTGGTCTTCAGACTAGTCCGTTTTCGCACGGAACAAAAGGTCCTGTGTGAGATCGGACTAGTCCGGTGAGGGCCGAACTAGTCCGTTATTGAAGTGACCATTTGAATTTGAAGTTTGGCGGGTAGTGTGACGATTGCCGCGCAGTGCGACAGTTGTCAGGGGCGTCAGTGGTCCCCTAGGCCGGACTAGTCTGGGCTGTAGGCCGGACTAGTCCGCCCTTCTGCTGAAGTTAGCAGTATGGGCTTGGGACCTCTATAAATAGAGGTCCCCTGGGTTCATTTGAACCATCCTTTGAGCAAATTGAAACCGTAGCGCCACCACAGCAACCTTGAGCCTCCAAAAGCCTCCTTCTTGCATACATTCCCTCTAAAACTAATTCTTGTGTGGATTAGGGTTTGGTGAGGTGAAGAAGAGGAAGAACACCGCTCTTTGGCTCTCGGTTTGATCTCTTGCACTTTGTGAATCTTTGTGATCTGTGGCTTGAGTTAATCTTTGTGATTTGCAATTGTAATTGTGGTGGGAGCCTCAGATTGTGAGAAGCCCCAACGAATCTTGTATTCATTCTTTGTGATAGTGGAGAACCAAGTTAGGCCCGTGCAGTAAACTTGGTGAGGGAAGGGTTATTGAACCCGATCCTTTGTGGACTCCTCAACGGGGACGTAGATTCCTTGTGTGGGATCGAACCTCAGGATAAAATCCTCGTGTCACTTGTGTTCCTAGTGTTCGTTCATCATATATTGCTTCTAGTGTTAAGCTTTGCCAGTTTTGCTCATCACCTTTGCTATATTGTGATCCTTAGCTTCATACTTGCCATATAACTTGTTAAGGCTCACTAAGTTATTCTAACAAACTTTGCATCACAAGAATTGGACCAAAATCTATTAGAAACCCCTTTTAGGTTTTTCCCTGTAGGTGGACCGGACTAGTCCGCCCCTGGATCGGACTAGTCCGCCCCTGTGTATTAATATCGTTTTATTAAGTCATTTCAGGTCAATTAGCCTATTCACCCCCCTCTAGGCAACTTTCAGGTGGGTTCCCCTTTGTGACAATCTACCGTATGCAATGCCAAACAATTTATAATGCAAGAAGTTTAAATATGAGTGCAAGTCTATATGGCAGGCATCATGCAAGACATAAAGTAAGTCTATCTTGCCAAGTTTGAACCTTTCAAAGGCTTCTTCAGGGAAAGTCACTCTCCAAGCCTTGGGGAAACCCAAAAGAACCTCCATCCCAAGCTAACCCTTGCTCACCCCTATCCTTTGAAAGTTAGACAAGACCTATATGAGATGCATTCTTACATGATCATGGCAACTTACATGACGTTTGATGCATCTAGCACATTTAACTCACCTCTTAGCCTAGAAAAAGTCTTCTCATCAAGTGGTTTAGTGAAGATATCCTTCAATTGTTCTTCGGACCTAACACCTCACAATGAGATGTCTCCCTTAGCTTCATGGTCCCTTAAGAAATGATGGCGAATATCAATGTGCTTAGTGCGGGAGTGTTGAACTGGGTTTTAGCTATCTTAACCGCACTTTCATTGTCATGAAGGAGAGGCACACAACCAAGTTTAACACCAAAGTCCAAAAGGGTTTGCTTCATATAAAGAATTTGGGCACAACATGATATCGGGCCTAGATGCGGTAAGATAAAGCAATGAACCAATCATAGAACGGTAGTTAGATTGATCAATAGGTTTACCGTCCTTATCCACGTCGAGATGACAATTTGTTGCCATTGGAGTGCTTCTTGAGCTGCAATCTCCCATCTCAAATTTCTTCAAGAGGTCCTTGGTATGCTTCTCTTGATAGACGAAGGTCCCCTCTTGAAGTTGCTTGATTTGGAATCCAAGGAAGAAGTTGAGCTCTCCAATCATTGACATCTCGAATTCCCTTCCCCTTAGTATTATCACCAAAGGTGACTTGTTCATGATTGTCGGGTGTCCTCTATGGAGGTGAACATATCATCATTGCTGGTCATGTGTTGAGTATACCCGCCATTGAGTACCCAATGCTTTCCACCGGCTTTGTAGTTCACCTACACACATGAATTCAATTTTTGATTTTTGACACCCAAGCCAACTTAGGTCCTTGTATGTGTGATACAAGTGTCTTTGGGACCCAAAGTTGCTTGGGGAGCTTCCCCTTCATGCCCTTTATGTCCTTGCCGATGAATCTTGCCTTCACCTTGCCATCTACTTTACTTAAGAGATAATAATGATCATTGAAAGTAGACCTGTAGTTAGTAGGCAATTTTGGAGAAGGTTGGTTAGGAGAGGACACTCCCTTGTATGGTGACTGGTGATCTCACAATGTTGGCAATAAGAACCAACTTCCTTGATGAAGCTTGTTCTAAGCTCCGGTGAGGGCACCTTTCCTTTGTTAGGCACCGGGAAGGATCCAAGTCCTCTCTTGTTGAAGGCCTTTGCTTGTTGCAAGAGGATTTCCTTGTGCTTGACTTCTCCTTTTGATAGTCTAGCCACACTAGTGCGGAGACTCTAAATTTCTTCCAACAAGTCCTTCTCCCTAGCATTTTCTTTCAAAGGTAAAGACTTGTGCAAGACATTAGTGGCATAAGAAGTAATGGACACCTTATCATTAAGAGTTTGTTTCTTTATGTTTCTCAATTCTTGATCAAGCACTTCATAAGCAAGGTTAAGTGTTTGATGTTCTTGTATTAACTTGTTGTGCTCTCCCAAGAGTGTTTGGTGTGCTAAGTTAAGCTCATGATGATCTAGCTTGATTTTAGCCTTATACTCTTCAATTTGCTTGACATGGGATTTGAGCGTGTCATGCTCTTTAAGTATGCTTTCATACTTGTCAAGCAAATCGAGGTTAGCACTCTTAAGCTTGGCACGAGTTTCTTCAAGAGCTTTAACCTTGCTCTTTTCCCTCTTAATGATAGTATGATATTCATTTATTAGTGAAGTTAAATCATCGGGGGAAAGCTCATCATCGCTAGAATCATCACATACCTTGGTGTTACCTTTAGCCATGTGGCACATGGGTGGTGGATGAAGAGGTGTGTCATCCTTGTTGGCAATGGCAAGGCCGGCCAAACTTTCTTCTTCTGCTTCACTCTCTTCATCACTTGATTCTTCGTCGGTGACCCATTCATTTGCCTCACACATGAACACCTTTTGCGGACCATTTTTCTTCTTTGGGAAGAGTTTTGCCTTCTTGCCCTTGTCATGTCTCTTCTTCCCAAAGGATCTTGGTTTGGGCTTGTCCTCTTCATCATCCTCACTATCTTCAAGCTTGCGATGCTTGCTCTTGTGGTTCTCTCTTCTTTTGTCTGGTTTTGGACAATCATAGGAGATATGACCTTGATCACCACAATTATAACAAGTCTTGTTGTCATCTCTCTTTGGTAGAAATGCTTTCTTTTTGGGATCAAAGGTGTATCCCTTCTTGGCAATCTTGGAGTTTAAGCAAGAGAACTTTCTCATCATTGATGCAAGCTCATCATCGTCATCTTCACTTGATGCTTGCTCTTCTTCACTTGGGCTAGGCTCAACCACATTCTTTTTGTTGATATTTGTTCTCTTGGTGGAGGCCTTTAGAGCAATTGTCTTTGAGGATGATTGCTCCATCATCCCAAGTACACTCATCTCATGAGCGTGAATCTCTCCAATGAGTTCTGAAACTTCAATGTGGTCAAGAGATTCTTTTTGGAGCATGGAGTTGATGATGTTGTACTTTGGCTTAGGGAGGAGCATAAGAATCTTGCGGTTGATGAGTCCCTTGCCAAGAGAAGCAATGTCAAGAGCATTAATTTCTTCAATAAGCACATTTAAGCGAGAAAACATTTCATTGACATTTTCATGAGATAACATTTTGAACTCATCATATTTGGCTTTAAGCATATGATATTTTAGTTCTTTGACACGAGAAGAACCCTCATGAATTTCTATCAAGCAAGCCCAAATTTCACATGCCTTTTCTTTGCTAGCAATCCTAGCAAACACATCTTGACTAATGCATTCATAAATTGCATTCCTAGCTTTGGCATCCCACTTAATTTGATCACCAACATAATTGTGCTCACCAAACCCCGCGTGGGTCGCTTCCCATACTTCGGGAGCAATAGCCTCTAGATAAGTGCGCATGCGTGCTTTCCAATAGGCAAAGTTCTTGCCCTCGAAGATAGGAACCGAACCCCCAACCTTGGCCATTTTATCTCTCTAGCGGTGAAGCTAGAATGATCCTATGAGCAACCTTGCTCTGATACCAATTGTAAGGATCGAATGCCCAAGAGGGGGGTGAATTGGGCTTCTTTTCAAAAATCAAAGTAATAAAACTTAATTACTAAAAGCCCAATTCCCTACGCAAACTACCTATGCATTCAAGTAAATAGCAACTTTGCGGTATATAAAATGCATAAGTGTAGGGTGAGAGGAAGAGAATGCAAACTCCCGAGGAGACACGAAGATTTATCCCGTGGTTCGGCAAGATCGTCAAGATCTTCCTACATCCACGTTGTGGCACCCACCAAAGGGTATAGCCACACCCAAGTCACCAAGACTAGGGATCTTCACTATTCTTCTCCGTTTGCTAATCTCGGCAAGGTGGAGCTCAAACCTTGTACAACTTGGATCCTCCGGGCTTCCACAATCGTCTTGGCAAGCTCCGGAAGTCACTCTTAGTTACAAACACCAAGGGACACTCCCTTATAGCTCTCACTACAGTAGAGATTCCAATCACCAAGAATGGAGGTACACAAGCACTATCTCTAGTTAGTTCTAGCCTATCTCTTGGTGTACAAGTGGTGAAAATGATATGGAAGTGGTAGCTCTATGTCCTTAATGCTTGAGGATGTGTAGAGTATGTCTGGTAGTCAAGACTTGTCGATTTGACAGGTTGAAGGGGTATAAATAGCCAGCCTCCACGAAATAGCCGTTGGAAAAGTAGGCTGACATCACTGCTCTGCGAACACCGGATGATCCGATGCTCTCCCTTCAGTTATCATCGGTCAAGTTCACTTTAGCTGATGTCACTGTGTCAAATATGACCATTGTTAGACCGATGTTGCTCTTGTCTTCTCATCGGATGATCCGGTGGCACTTCCTCCAGAATTGGTTCAGACTTGATGCTTACTGGAGTGATTGACCGATGTGTATATTGCTGTACATCGGATGATCCGGTGATACACTTGGTCCAAGGATATTGCATACTATACTGATGGACGATGTAACATTGCCCTTAACATCGGATGATCCGGTGAGTACTTTGTTCTGAGGTCTTCTTCTTCTGCTGAACCAACTCGACCGATGTGTTGTTCTCTGGAAGCATCGGTTGATCCAGTGAGTTGATTTTGTTTGCTTCGAGTTGTTCTAAGTGATTCTTTTGTATTTTGCTCGATTGACCTCTTAGACATTTGTTGGAAATATACTTCTGATGATTGTCAAGCATTGAGTGTTGTCAATTATGGTTGAATGACTTTGACATATGAGCTTTTACTTCTAGTCTTCATAACATTGATTGATCTCATAAAGTGATTGTTTAGGGGTCTCCAATGATCAGTAGTTGATGTTCATATTCATATAGATTTCATTTGATTGAGTGATATGAGAGACCTTGCATCCACAAATTCATTAGTAAAATCCAATGGTTGTAATTAATCACCGAAACCATACCTCCTGGGGGCCTAGATGCTTTCAGGGAGTTTGTTGACGGCTGTTATATACCAATTTCATCTGTCAATTTAACTCAATTATGTGAAGGATTTGTCATTTATTGCACACATCACCTTTCTATCTAACCCAATTCCACTTGACTTGGAGAAATATGTGTATGCAGCATTTTATGCAGGAAATGAGGAAATGTAGAGGGACCAATCCTATAAAATATCATCCCAGCCAATCAGGCGACGACATGTGGCATCCCATGGATCAAATGGCCCACAAACAGAAGTATCCAAGGAGATCCAACGGAGTATCACCCATATACATCAATGGGACCCACCTGGCAGCCACCTGGAGAAAGCACATGCGAAATGGTGCAATGACCAGGTCGGCCAAACTAGGGGGTCGGCTGACCTAGTCTTTGCACCAAACTCGGTCAGCCTCCACGTGTTGGCTCCTCCTGTCTCCCTGGAGTCAATGGTGACTGATTCGCGCGCTTTTGGTGGCAGGAACCAACCTCAACACTAGTATAAATAGGACCCCCTACCCCTCACTTCAACATACACCACTTGGGCATCATTCTATTGTATACACTATCTTCCATAGTCCTTAGAGGAGTTAGGATGTAGAGAGGAGAGCCTCTAGTCCCAAGTCCAAATAGGGAAAGGAGTAGAAGGAGTCTCTCTTCCCAATTCCACATTGGGAAAGGTATGGCTTATGTATTCCTTCTTGTATTTGTGACTTTGTGCTCAATAGAGATATTATATTTAGTCTTCTTTTATATGTATACTTGGACAAAGCGTTTCTTGTTTGATTGTGGAGTCCATGTATGTGGAAGGTATAGTCTTTATGATTTCACTTTCATGACCACATCTTATGGTCATAAACACTATAAACCCCCACTATAGTCTATGTAGTTATGATATGATTATGTTAATTTGAAAGACTTATGCTATGCTTCAACATTGGTTCAACGATGTTTAGGTTAGTCATTGCCTTAGGATGGCTTGTGCCATGGCTCCTAAGGTATTTGCTTAGTATGCTAGCATGGTGCTAGGGTATTTAAGTAGTGTTGGATGTCTCGTAGACCCACAGATTGAAGAGGTAGGCAGTAGGTGGTGACAGCCCTATCTGTCCTTTGTAATCCTTCACGTTCGGCTATGCCACAGGCTCTTGGCTGAAGTCGCCCTAGTATTGCTAGGGGTAAGCCCGTGCCCGATGTGTTGAATAGCATTGCATAGGAATTCATCATTGACATGACCATTAGTATCTACCTTAGGCTATGTATATGTATTAGGAGCATTGTAGGAGCAACTCTCTAACTCTCAATCCAATCTCCCTCTAGGACTCATTTTATCCTTTAGAATAGATTGCCTAGGTGTGTGTCACACTACCCCTATTATCAACTTACCCCTGTCTGGATAATGGATTAGTATCCCATAGCTTGACCATAAGAGTAGTATATACTTTACTCCATTGCCTTCCTTTAGGATAAATACGATACTCTTGGGAATACTCATGGGTGAAATGCTACGACGGTTTCTTTCGTGCGCTTGCGGATCTCATCTCTTTACCGGAGATGATATGTGGTGTTAAGAAATACCAACAAGCATTTCTGGCGCCTTTGCCGGGGATGATTTGTTAGTATATCTTAGGAGCCATCAACACACCATACTTAGCGTTAGGTGCATCTCAGAGCACCTTTCCATTTGTGACAGTTAGATAAACACCATAGAGTTTATTATCAAGAACGCTTAAGATACATCCTCTTAGTGCAGAATTGGCTTCCTCGAACTTCGTCTGCTCTTCGACAGACAAAGGCCCTTGAGGCCTGTCCTCAATTACCTAGAAGATCTTAAGCGGTTGGAGCTAAAGCGTGGCTTTAACTTGCCACCTCTTGAAGTGCACACTAGAGAACTTCTCTGGCCTCAGTGCATCGGCTAAATTCATCTGTTCAACTTAGGAAATTGCCTAAGTAAGAATTTTGAATTGTTAGAAATAGAAGGCAATTTACTAGACAATTCTAGAAAAACTCGCAAATATGACAACGGTAAACACCAGTAGTAGCATGAGACAAGAGAATTTGCATACCGATTTCTCGCAAGGGCGAGCCGTTCCGGAGACCTGCTCTCCTGATCGTCGGTGCATGCCGGTGCTCGTGATGGAGTAGACTAGACGGCAGCACAAGAAACTCGAACGTGGGAATAATAGATCTGATCGTGGGATGCCCTTTTCTGCCGCATACGCCCGCTATTTATTGAGTCACACGGAGGCGGTTCGGTTGCGATGCGGGAGACCCGCATCCGATACGACTCGATAGTCGTGGAGCGAGCAAGGAGGAGGAGCGTGCGTGGGCCACCCTTCTCATCTCTTCTTCTCTCTCACTTAAGGAGTGGAACAACAAACTCTTTTATATGCAGGGGTTGCTCCCCTCCAACTTCCCATGTGGGACTGAACACTTAACACCACCTTCTATTGCACTAATGAGCCATTGAGATTTATTGGGAATTAATTCTTAAATAATTATTAGGCCTAGCTTGTTTATTCTAACTTGGAGGATGCTTTTACCACGGTGTCGTGATTATTTTATGTAACGTTGTGGATGCTCACTGGTAATGAATGTTAAGGTCAATGGGCTCGACCCCATGACATTTCGCACAGGTAAACTCACATTATTACATGGGGCTGTCTAAATTTCAGGTGGCTGAAATTTAAGAAAATTCAGGCATCGAGTAATTAGCAGCCAATTACTATAATTAATCAATAATTTTTATAATTAATCATTAATCATTTTATTTTATAGGTTAATCAATCACAAAATTATTTATTTGATTATTTTACAATTAACATAATCCTTACAAATTATGTTTAACAAATGAAAAAAATAAATAAAAAACTTACCTTCAGGCTAGCGCTTAACGCCTGATTCCGGCCGCACCTGACCGCCTGACCGTCGCCTGACGGCAATAGCTGATTCAAGCGCCTGTCTTCTAGTCATTCCGTTATTACATTGATTCCCAAATGGAGCACTGTACGCACAAATCAAATTGATGGTGTTTTGTCCAGCCACAACTGAATGTATTTGCTCGGTTCTTGTTCAGGTTGCAGATTAATGTCGAGAGCGCCTCTATGTTGTCGTCTTGGTGGAGCAGCTGCGCAGGTTAGAAGGGACCGTATGTACTGCTAAAATAAAATGGATGTACATCTTTTCTTCAAAATACATATGTCTTTGTGTTCATCTTTTATTCAAAATACATGTACATGGAATCCAAGGATGAATGGGTCAATTGAACCCTCACTTAAACGAAATAACTAGACAAACGGTTTCTAAAATAATTTTGTTTTATATTCTAAAACGTTCCTAAGTTGAAACTGAAATATTTCTGATTTTGGACGAATCTGAAATATGCTCTTAGTTCAACATGTTAAAGTGGATGTAAAAAGATTGGAGACTTTATCATCATGTGTTGAAGAACTAAAAAGGAAGAAAATGACCATGTAAGGCGGATTCAAATTTTTGGAAGTAAGGCTGTGCTATGTCTGTTGAAAATGGCAGTGGCTAGCCTAGTGAAAACGACAACAGAAGGATGAAGAATGTCGGTGTTCAGAGAAACTCCCTAAAGCCTTTCATTCTAACATACAGGTACTGAAAGATACAAGTTCAGTTTAAATAGCAACGCACGCACACCTCGTGCACTCATCCTAAAAAAACAGGAAACTAACTTGTGCCACACTACACGTTATTGACTGGCTCAAACTGTTGCATCGTGCACACGACGCTGTCACGGCTTGACCTTCTCTAACTGACACCTACCAGGTCCAAAGCTCAGGATTATTCCAACAATGTGCACACATCGATATATCAAAGTAAACATTGCACAACCGGATAGGGTTAGCTTAAGAGTTGGAGAGCTGAGCTGGACTACTGCTGGTCAAGATTGAAAGGCTGCTGGTACTGGTGGCCTGTAAACTGATTGGGCAGGAAAATTTCCAGGCCCGTTTCTTGTTTCTCTTCCTCTGCTGGTAGTGCTTCTGGAGCCCGAGACCTGGACACTAGGCACACGGGGCAATGGAGCTACTGGCCAAGGCGCCCGTTCTGAGCCACCTAAGCCGTGGCGCCAAGCTGTTGGATCCATTGTATTGAAAGAAGAAACCACGTGTCAAGGAGCTACGGTGCACCGGATTATACCAGGCTTGGTCACATAAAGTCATAACCGATCGCAGGAGCTGATGAACTGGAGAACCACGCTGGAACTACAAGGTTGAGTTAGGATAGAGTTATATATTGTTACGCTTTATCTTATCTATGTAATCTAGAATTGTTTAGATTTTTTTGTTTTATCTTTGATCTTCCGTTGATTGGCCAAGAGCCTCATGTAACAATCAAGATCCCCACAGATGTACTTTGCCTATTTATATGCAATATGTAACCTGCAGCGGCAAGATCGTAAGCTGCAGTTCTCCCACGCTTTCACATTGGACCCTGCCGGGATGGGAGCGGGGGGCTGAGTGACGGGCGGCACCTGACCTAACGAGCTGACGGCACGCGCTGCAGAAGGTGATCACCTCAATCAAGAAGAGGGGGTACTGAAACAAAAACGCCATTGCTAACTGTTGTTTGGTACGTGCAGAAGGGAGAGGTAGCTACGCAGCACGGCATCCACACTTCGTACTACCGCGACATGATGTTGATGTTCGGGAAGTGGGAGTTCGAGCCTTAGGAAGGACCCTTTGGAGTACGCAGCTCAGCTGGCTCAACTACCATGAGCTCCCCGGCACCGTACATTTGATGTCTTGGGAGCCCGGGCTGGGAGACGTCGTCCCTTAGGAAGGACCCTTTTGGGTTGATGAGCACGTACAACGACAGGAGTCTTGTCTTGAGGAAGCTGGAAGCAGCAGCTGCAAATGGTGCTGATCTATTTTCTGGTCCATTATTAGTTCATTTATTCCAAGGTTGTGGTTGGTCATCGATCGATTACTGAGATATATCTAACGTTTTGCTATAAAATATGCTCTGAGCTCTGACCTTCCAATCAAAGTGAGTTATAGAATACTTCTCCATTCTAAAATAAATGATGTTTAAGATAAAAATTAATTCATTTTAAACTAAATTAATTGTCATTTCAGAACAAAGTAGTTACACCACATGCTATAAAGAGTTGACATATAGATCAAAATTTTGCTAGAGAAGCCATTTATATGATTTGATTCTTGCGGTGATCTCTTTATCATGCTCCTCACACACGCACATGCACCCAGCACCCCCACATTTTTCCTTAGTAGACGTACACTAGGAGTGATTTTTTTACCCCAGGGCTTTTACTTAATCTTTACATTCCAAACCCAATGATCATACACATAATTTATTCAGTATTGTGAAGCGCTTGGAGTCTGCAAACACAATGTTTTGTTTCCTTCATATGGTGCACTACAGGAAACATGTAAAGAAGTGTCGGCCATATCGCCGTCGGTAAGCCACTGTAGCCGACGGCCTTACCGTAAACCCGTTGGCCTACCGACGGCCATACCCGACAACTCCAAGTCGACGTTCTTAACACTTTAAAGACGTCAGGACCGACGGCTTTAGACTATTAAAGACGTCAGGCCGGCAACCCCGACACCTTTACCCTGTAGGCGCTAGATGACCGTCGGGGGCCGCAAATCGATGATAATATTGCTTTAAGGCTGTCGGCCCGTCTGCCCCGACATCTTTAATTGCCTTTAAAGCCGTCGGCCCCGACGGCCGTATATGCGAGACGTAGGCGGTCCAGGGAACTTATAGACGCTGGTTTCGTTGCCAGACCGACGGTCTTATGGTCCTTATGACTGTCGATCATTAGAAACCGACGGCCATACTGGCAGTTTTTTTTAAATACCCGGCTGCTTTCCCTCCCTCCCCGGGTGGGAAGCCTCCTGTTCATACAGCACACATACACATCAGATTTTGCACATATATAATCCTCAATTTCCATACAACACATATAATCCACAATTCCATACAGCACATTAGTTGCATATGTCACAATTTCCACACAATGCAACAGATATATCACATTCTTCACATAGTCATACAAAAACTAACTTAATGTATCACAAGTTCAATCCAAATTAGTTCAAGAGCAAACGCATCGCAAACACCAATGTGAAGATTACTCCGCTTCCATGTCATTGTTCGAACCTTCACCACTTGCACCTCCGAAACCATGAGCGGAACCCTACGAGAAACAAATAAAAGTTAACTTTGCATTAATAGTTACAATTCATATGTCTCGATCTTTCTAAAATTCACAAATGCCCCACTCACATGTGTAATTAACTTAAAGGTACTACCAACTATGTCATTGAATAAGTCGCTAAGTATTGTTCAAATTAAGCTACGCTATCATTAGAGCTAATGATTTAGTAATCATACCGCTGCAGCGGCCGGAGGTGTTGGTGGTTGACTATGCCCCAAAGCGAAGGGCAACGATGGGAGAACACCTGGATAAGGCTGCAATCCAGGGGCCAACATTGACATGAATCCCTGATGTGGAGGATAGGCTTGACCACTCTGGGAACCATGAGACAAATATGATTAATATTTCGTACAATCAGTCAAATTAATAAGAAATGCGGTTATACCTGTGAAGAAGAGCCAACTTGTTGTCCGGGCTGCATTGGGCGAGGCATACCGAACTGCGATCCAAAGCCACCTTGAGGGAAGAACTACATACTGTAAGAATATTCAATTACTGACTTTAACACAAATATGGTAACAAGTATACCAACTTAAGTAAAGCAGTAATTTATCTGCGACATCATCTCGAACTGAGGTTGTTGTGGCATATTAACCTGAGTTCCAGTGTTGCCTTGACCCAAGAACTACACAAAGGAAATTATTTGTGAAATCTTAAGTAGAAGCAGTATGGAGACGAATAAACTATTCAATTGTTAAGATTACAAGTTACCTGACCCATATATAGATACTGCATCTACTGCTGCATCTGCTGCTGCTGCATCTGTATTTGTTGTATTTGTTGTTTTTGCTGTTCCACTTTCTCCTCGTACCGTCTTAATTTTTCTTGCAATACCTCATCTGCAACACAGGATCGACTCGAACTGGAAGTAGAAGATCGTCGTCCCACATAAGCGTCACACTCCACATAACCGTCGCCTAATCCAAGTCTACAAAAATCACAAATATGATGAATCGATGGTAATTAACATTTAAACAATTATTAACTTTACACGTACCTCCCATGCGGTACACCTCCGCCGGCTTCGTACGCCGCACCCACATCCAACGGCACTCTTAAATAATCTACATCATCTCCATGCTTTTTCTTGAGACACTCAACATATTTTGTCTGCAACATTAAATTAAGTTCACGAGTAAGAGTCATCAAAGATAGATTTAGTTCATAGATAGAGAGCAGTCAACACACTTACCACTTTTTGTATTGTCACCTCGTCACACAACTGCTCCGGGCGTGTCGAATCTGTGGCTCTGTGCCCCCTGAGGTAAACCTCAATAAAAGAAGGAGCGACATCGATTTCAGCTTCCTGCGACATCAAAATACAACATCAGTTCAATCAATGCAATTTTTTGAAGCAATTTACAAGTGATTGTGATAGTTCATACCATTCGTTGTGCCATCCGCACATGTACACCTGCCCCATAATGTTGTAGTCCAGACTTGCTCTTTCGGTTGCTTCAGTTTCTCCTTGAAATATGTTTGAACTCCTTCGACGCCCAATATTGGCATAGCCATTCCCAAGCTGCCGGATCTACACTGATCCAATCCACACTACTCTCCATGTACTAATGTATCTGCAGATAAATTGTAGCTGCTCGCTTGTTTGTCATGGGCTGACGCAACCTGGTCTTGTAATACACGATCACAGCCTTGATCCGTGCATCAGAGAAGGAGTCCTTCGTGAGCTTTCTCGCTGAGGTCTCGAAAACATACCTCGCATATGCTGGAGCCACACCTTCCTCCAATTTAAATATACCCTGCATAGAACCAACAATTAGTATCAACCAAAGTAAGATGTAACCTATTTCAAACAATGGAAACAAACTCACCCAAAAAATCTCCCAAACTTTATCCTGAAAAGTACCCGCAATGCCATATGGTTTCAGGGCATAGTGATCCCAATTATGCGCGGCAATTAGCTGACCGCCCGCAAGAACCATCCCTGGAAAGCAAAACCGGATGGCATTTCCCAACTCTGTGTTAACACAACGTCGATGCCCCCTGCCATCCCAACCAATCTTGAGCCAGCACCTAGTACCCTTTGGCCTTATAACCGCACACGTATCGGGACTTTTACTTGGAGTACATAAAAGGTGCCTCCGCAGCCTGTACAAATAACATTAGTTAGTTGACAAGAAAACCAAATGTATAAGATAACTTATCAAATAATTCAAAAAAATACCTATAAGGGCATCGATCACTCTGTCCCTCTGCTGCCTCTTATAACTCTGCCAATCTTGTCAACCTTGCATCTCGTTCCGGGTCATCTTCCTCTTGGCCACTATCTTCACCCTCAGTATCACCCTGTCCACCCTCAGTACCATCCTGTCCACCCTCAGAAGACGACGTCCCGAAGACCTGCGCTAGAATCTCCTCTGCTCCTAAGCCTCCTCCCTGCTCCTGAGCCTCCTCCACTGTGCCTGCTTCTAAGCCTCCTCCCCGCTCCTGAGCCTCCTCTGAGTACACACCTAAGCCTCCTCCTGAACCTAGTGCTAGCTGGCTCGATGCCTGCTCTGTCACATACCCCAAAAGTTGTCTCTGTCTATCTGCACTCACGGTCGTGCCCTACAAATGCAAATAAACATATAGCAAATAGTAAATAGCTGATTATGATATTGAAGTGTTTAAAAAAACAAAGTACCTGAAACAAGGACGTGTGAACCGAACCACTACTGTGGTGAGACACGGAGGAAGAAGTATCATCACTTCGCTTCATTCCTTTTTTGAAATGCTTCCACATCCGCACAAATTTCAAAATAATGATTAGTATATGAGATTATTAAACAATAAACAATAAATGATAAAGACTAAAATATGTACACAATAAAAATTTAAATCTCAAAGAATGCGAACAATAAGAACTAAAAATCACCAGTATTAGAATGTGCTAAAAATCATCAACATCTGATTCTGTTTCTATCACACGTGCATGAATATTTTCATGTCTGTCGGTACCCTACGTACCGGGTACCCCGCGATACCGCAAGAAGTGCAAGAAAGTTCCAACATCAGAGTCGAAGGCCCTTGCATGTCCCACATGTCACGCTGCACCGGACCCACTCCCCTCACATGGCTGGCTCCCGGGTTAACACGTGTAAAATAAGACCGGAACTAAACTCCCAACCAAGGGAAGCTCCGGCGACTACACGTGTACAACAACCTCGGACCTAGCCCCCATAAGAGAGGAGCTTCGGTGCTAACACGTGTACAACAGCCCTGGACCTACCCTCCCGCAAGGGAGAGCTCCAGATCTGCCACGTGTGGAGCCTCCGGACCTTCATCGCCAACAGAAATACAAGCAGATCACGTCCATTACAAACATTCAAGGACGGTTAAAATGCAAGTTACAAGGCCTGATAATGTGTCATTAATGTTGTATCAATGACACACGATCATTGCATTATTAATAGGGGTAACGCTGCCATTAAGGCATGTTATCACACAACTAATTATACTTAATGCTCTTTGGACAGTGTATTAGGTCATAAAACTCCACGGCCACATGTCGGGCCAGGAAGGCTTTGTAATGGTCAGTCCTTAGAACTATAAAAGGGATGCACCACACGAACATCGGGGACGAGCTGATTCGACCTGATGGAAGTTGATTCTAGCGAACATACTCGGACAACACAAAAATACAAACCCCATGGAGTAGGGTGTTACGCTCAAGCGTACCGAACCACGTAAATCTCTAAGGTCACCATCTTGATCTTGATCTCTGCGTTACCCAACCATAAAAGAACCTCCGCAGGCTGCTTCTCAACGGGTTTGGGGGAAGTGTCGTATCACACACTTCAACATTTGGCGCGCCAGGAAGGGGCACTAAAGCCCGAGATCACAAGATGGTGAATTCAGCTGCTGGATCCTCCAATGACAACCACGCTGGACAACCTACCGGAGGCGATCCCTCCAACGTCCAACAACCAGCAGGTGCTGTTGTTCCATCAGGCGTTGTGGCACCACAACCACCATCTGTTCCAGCAAACAATGTTGGTCAACAATATGGAGCATCTGCGTCGATCACTACATCGACAAACAACAACCCCGAGCACACGCTCATTGCTGCTCGAGCTCTTCTCCAATGCCCACCACCTCCAGGTGCACCCCAGGGTGCTATGGAGCAGTGGAGGGCTGATGTTGACCATCTGGTCGCAACTGCGGCTGTAGGCATTAGCATACAAGGTCCTCCCCCTTCGGGGCGAGCACCTTCACAACGATGGACCTTGTCCGGCAGACTTGGTCCGCAAGTCTCACAATAGAGGAGACGTGCTGCATCTCAGTAGGTGACTTCGTTACCTCCCGAGGCACGACACACCCACACAATTACCAGGATTCTGACTCATGACCATCGGTCGGAACTGGATCGCCGTTACCGGCAGCAGAACGACCATGTCCACATTGAGCGTGCTCTTGAGAGCTGAGAAGCTCGGGACAACCCTGCTCCTCAAGGAGTAGGAGGAGGCTGTTCTGCCCTGGCCATGCACTTACGTATGGTCAGGTGGCCATAGAAGTTCCAGCCCTACTTACCGGAGAAATTCGACGAGACGGTCAACCCCGCTGAATTTCTTCAAATCTACTCAACTGTGTTGGTACACTCCATACCGGATACCCCTTGGAACTGCAAAGAGTGCAAGGGAACTCCACCTATGTGAGTTGAATACCTCCGAAGGCCCCACGTGTTACTCGTAACCGGACCTTCTTCCCTCATATGGTTAGTCCCAGTGCCGCCACGTGTATCATAAAACTGGAGCTACAATCCATACATGGAAATGCTCCGGACTAGATACCTTTGTGGCACCCCCGGACCTAATCCCCGACAAAGGGAAGCTCCGGTACCAACACTTATACAATAGCTTCAGAACTACTCGTCCAAGACGGTAAGCTCCAAAGCTGCCACGCGTCCGACCGCCGGACCTTCAACCTCAACAGGCAGATTGGTGGACCTTCAACGACTCGGACCTTCAAGGGACATTTAAGGCTTCAAAGACCTGATTATGTGTCATTAATGCAACCTTAATGACACACGATCGGAGGACCCTTAATACTAGTAACGCCACCATTAAGGCACGTTACCACGTTATTAAGGGGAATTATGTACATTAGACTATGTATTAGGCATCAGCAACTGCCAGGGCCACATGTCGAGCCAGGCTAACGATATAACGGCCAACCCTTGTACTATAAAAGGAATAGCCGAGTGATACACGGGAACAAGCTGGTATGAGTCTCGTGCTCAGGGGTCTTTGGTCTCTCTGACTGGCGCTCACAGACTCTCATACACTCAATACAACAACAACACACCCGTGGAGTAGGATATTATGCTAAGGCGGCCCGAACCACGTAAATCCTTGTGTCAAGTCACTATCTTGTTATGAATCTCCGCACGCCCTAACCGAACTAACAAACTCCATGGGCTACTAACAGTAGTACTAGGGGAATTGCCAGAACCAGCATCCGACATTTGGCGCGCCAGGAAGGGGCGTGCCTGAGATTCCAAGATGGTGAATTATGCTGCTGGATCATCCAATGATAACCACGCTGAGCAACCTGCTGGAGGCAATCACTCCAACACACGGTAGCCAGCAGGTGCTGTAGCCCCAGCAGGAGTCATACCATCGCCGACACCATCCGCTCCGGTGAATCAACCCGGACATCGAGATGGGGCGTCTGCGTCGATCACTGCATCAACGAACAACAACCCCAAACACGCGCTTATTGCTGCGCGTGCTCTTCTTCAACGTCCACCACCTCTAGGAGCACCCCAGGGTGCAATGGAGCAGTGAAGAGCTGATGGGGATCATTTAGTTGCAGCAGCAGCCAATGGCATCTGCAATCAAGGTCCTCCCCCCTCGGGGCGGGCCCCATCACAGTGTCGGACCTTGTCAGGTAGACTCGGTCCACAAGCTTCGCAGCACAGTAGACGTGCTGCATCTCAACAGGTGACGTCGATGCCTTCCGAGGCGCGACGTACTCACACGGTAACAAGGCTTTTGACTCACGACCTCGGGGCAGATCTCGATCGTCGTTACCGGCAACAGGACGGCCGTGTCCACATCGAGCGTGCTCGAGAGAGGCGAGAGGCTCGCGACAGTCCTGCTTCTGAGGGAGTAGGAGGAGGCTGTTCTGCCTTGGCCATGCACCTACGCATGGTCAGATGGCCGCAGTAGTTCCGGCCTCATTTGCCGTAGAAATTTGACGGGACTGTTAACCCTGCTGAATTTCTCCAAATCTACTCCACCGCTATCCTTGCAGCTGAGGGAAATGAGGCCGTGATGGCCAATTATTTCCCTGTGGCTTTGACTGGGACCGCTAGGTCTTGGTTCATGAGCCTTCCGCCTGACTCCATCAATAGTTGGGCGGAGTTGTGCCAATAGTTCACCGCCAATTTCGGGAGCTCATACACCCGACCGGGCACATAGCTGGATATTTTTGCTGTCAAGCAAAAAGGGGGAGAGTCCTTGCAATCTTTTATCCAGAGGTTCTCCCAGGTACGAAATACCATTCCTTCTATCTCAAGCGCTTCTGTTATTGTAGCATTCAGGCAGGGCATTCAAGATAAGAAAATGCTGGAGAAGCTGGCGACCAAGGAAGTCACTAGCATCACGAAACTCTTCAGCTTGGCAGACAAGTGTGCCAAGGCTGCAGAGGGCCATGAAATACACTCCAAACCACCTCCGTGGGCCAACAAAAAGTCCTCCAAGTGGGAAACCACTACCTCCGAGAGTGGTAAGAAGAAGAAAAAGTCCAATGGTAAGAAGAAGCCATCGGCCGGCACACCTACTTCTGCAGCTACTCCGAGTGGCCGGGGGCCACCCCCTAAGAAACGACCTCGACTGTCGTTTGAAGACGGTCGTAGCTCCAAGATGTGGTGTCCCATACAAAAGATGGATAGGCACAATGTGGAAGACTGCGAGAGGTCCGGAACCTTGCCGAGAGTTACAACAAACGCCAGGGAGGAGCTCCTTTCCGTCAAAGGGAAGGAAAACAAAAAGTCGACGAAGCTCCGGCCGAAGAGGAGTTAGGCTTTCAGGACCCTGAAAAGGTCTTGAAGGCTGTTTACACCTCCGTTGACGACGACTCCGACGTCTCCGACAATGAGCGTCGGAAGACCATGAACACCATCTTTGGTGGTCCGTGGGACATCACTTCTTGACGTGTCCTCAAGACAATGCGGCGGGACATGGCCTCTATACCTCCCACCACCAGGGCGGAGCCTCATCAGAAGTGGATGGATACTGCCATCACCTTCGATACTTCAGACTACCCTAGAACATGATCGGAGCTGGCCAAATTCCATTGATGGTATCTCCGACCATCAATAACATCCAGCTCCATCACGTAATGGTGGACGGAGGTTCGGGGCTGAACCTCATAAGCTTCAAAGCCTTCGTCAAGCTTCAGCTCCGACCTTCGGATCTTCGCCCCTCCCGACCTTTCTCAGAAGTAGGTCTGGGAGCCATAACCCCACTCGGTGCCATTACTCTCCCGGTGACCTTCGGAACTCGTGAGAACTACATGACTGAGAAGTTCGTCTTTGACGTGGAACAGATCAACTTGCCATTCAACGCCATCTTGGGTAGGCCAGCTTTATACAAATGAATGGCTGCTGCTCATTATGGCTACTTGGTGTTGAAGATGCCAACACCCTCAGGGGTTCTCCGGATCCACGGAGATCGCACCGTCGGAGTTACAGCTCTGGAAGAACTCCACGCGCTTGCTACAGCGCAGGAGGAAGAATCTGGAAAGGAGAAAGCTCCGAAGCCCCCGAGTATTCGTCATTGAGGCTCAACTTCCGCACCCCGTGTGCAACCAAGTGGCGACACCGACATTCCCGTCAAAGTTGTCAAAATTGGTTCCGATGCTGCTCAGACCACCCGTATATCGGGAGGCCTGAGAGACAAATAGGAACTCACACTCATCACTTTCCTCCGGGCTAATGTCGATGTGTTTGCCTGGCAACCGTCACAAATGCCTGGGATCCCTAGGGTGGTGATTGAGCACAATCTGAAGATTTATCCTGACGCTTGGCCTGTACATCAGAAGCCTCAGAAGCAATTAGTAGAGTTACAGAACTTCATACGTCAAGAAGTGAAGAAGTTGCTCGAAGCTGGATTCATCCGGGAAGTCTTCCACCCAAAATGGCTGGCAAACCCAGTCGTTGTACCCAAGGCCGGCGGGAAGCTTCGGATGTGTATCGACTACACAACACTGAATAAGGCATGCCCAAAGGATCCATTTCCACTACCTAGAATAGATCAGATAGTGGATTCCACCTCCGAGTGTGAATTACTGTGTTTCCTAGATGCATATTCTAGGTATCATCAAATCAAAATGTCTAGGGAAGATGAAGAACATACTGCCTTCATCACAGTAGATGGATTATATTGTTACACTGCCATGCCATTCGGTCTAAAAAACGCTGCTTCAACGTTTGTGCGAGCTATGTACAAAACTTTTGGAGAGCTCATTAGAGATGTAGTGGAAGTGTACGTCAATGACATTGTCGTCAAGATCAAGAACAAGGAGTCATTTCTCGACACCTTGCAAGTTGTCTTTGACAAGTTGCGAATCACACACACAAAGCTGAACCTAGACAAGTGTGTCTTTGGGGTTAGCTCGGGAAAGCTTCTTGGATTCTTGGTGAACCACCGAAGAATAGAGGTGAATCCGGCGAAGATTAAAACTATTGAAGACATGCGGCCACCTGCTCGCATGAAGGATGTCCAGAAGCTGACTGGGTGTCTAGCTGCCCTCGGCCGGTTCATCTCAAGACTGGCGGAATGGGCGCTACCCTTCTTCAAACTACTGAGGAAGTTCAGACCATTCCAATGGTCTGAAGAAGAAGAAAAGGCATTCCAAGAGCTGAAGTAGCTCATCACCACTCTACCAACTTTGGTAGCTCCGAATCCTGGTGAGCCACTTCTACTTTACATTTCAGCAACTGACAAAGTTGTCAGCATGGTCCTGGTTGTGGAAAGACCAGAACCATCCCCAGTTCAGGAATCCAGACCCCTCAGGTAAGGTCTGGAGCTACCTGAAGGCGAGTCTGGGTCCCAGCCCCCAGACCCGGATCCTCAAGGTGAGAAGTCAGAGGATCAACCTCCTTCAAATGAAGGAGTTACTGTTGCTGAACAAGAAGATCTGGATCCTTTCGGGAGGGTCCGGGTCACTTCAGAAGAAGCTCCGGGTTCCTCTAGCAAGAACTGGGAGGTCCCCAAAAAAGGTCCGGACCCCACCGAGAGGGTCCGGGTTGGTGAGGAGGAAGCTTCGGGCCCCTCCGGGAGGTTCCGGATAGTTCAGCGCCCAGTGTACTTCATAAGTGAAGTACTTCACGATGCAAAAACTCGGTACCTAAAGGTGCATAAGCTGCTCTACGTAGTTCTTATTGCCTCTAGGAAGCTTCATCACTACTTCCATGCTCACAAGATTTCAGTGGTAACCTCTTATCCACTGCGTGCAATCTTGCATAACCCCATCTCTACTGGGAACATTGCAAAGTGGGTAGCAGAATTAGCCGAGTTCGATCATGAATTCGTCCCAAGTCAAGCGATCAAGAGTCAAGCATTGGTAGACTTTGTGGCGGAATGGGCCCCCTCTCCATCAAATCCTAGGGGCCCCAGTGAGCAGAAACCGAAACCTATGGTTCCTGTCTTCACTGAGCCTCACTGGACTCTCTACTTCGACGGCTCCATGCAGAAGTAGGGGGCCAGAGCTGGAATCCTTCTCCTTGCTCCAACCGGGGAGATGGTCAAATACATGGTTGACCTTGACTTCAAGGTGACCAACAACATGGCGGAGTATGAAGCACTAATCTATGGGCTCAAGGTGGCACTCGCATATGGTGTCAAGCAGCTGTTGGTAAAGGGTGATTCGCAGCTCATTATAAAACAAGTTAAAGGTGAATGCTGCTGCAGCAACCCTCAATTAGCTGCATATCTTCTTGAAGTCCAGAAGCTTTAGAAGGATTTCGAAGTCCTGGATCTTTGCCATGTCCAGCGTCTCAACAACGCTGAAGCTGACGAACTCTCGACAAAAGCTTCAACCGAAGCTCTGGCTCCCGACGGAACCTTCGTCCGGGGATTTTCATGCCCAACAGCTCAGCCTGCCGAACTGAGTGAAGGGGGCAAGACCAGCACCTCGAAGCTGGCGGTCCCGATGGCCCTGTTACCATGGCGTCCATCAAGGGTCGTAGGTGCTGCAAGAAGCTCCGAGCAACCCAGCACGCAAGACTCAGAATCTCAAGTTAGCTCCGATGCTTGGATCTCGGAGATCCGGAGCTACATGAAAGACAACATACTTCCTGAAGACAATGTATCTGCTGATCGGATAGACAGATTGGCTAAAAGATACACACTGGTGGAAGGGGATCTCTACTGGCGTGGTGCCAATGGCGTCCTAATGCGGTGCATTACAATGGAAGAAGGCAGCGAGCTCCTTGCAGAAATCCATGGAGGCGAGTGTGGGAACCACGCGTCTTCCCCCACGTTGGTCGGTAAAGCCTTTCGACATGGTTTTTACTAGCCCACAACACTCCAAGATGCAACCAAGCTAGTGAAGAAATGTGAAGCATGCCAGTTCCAGGCGAAGCAAATTCACACACTAGCTCAACCTCTACAAATGATACCTCTGACATGGCCATTCGCTGTGTGGGGTATGGATATTTTGGGACCTTTCACAAAAGCCGTCGAAGGTTACAAGAACCTGTATGTCACCATTGACAAGTTCACCAAGTGGCCGGAAGCAACTCCAGTTGTGACAATAAACAAGCAATCAGCTATCAAGTTCTTGCAGTCCATAGTATGCAGATTTGGAGTCCCGAACAAGATCATAACTTACAACGGGACCCAATTCACAAGTTCTGCATTCCAAGGATATTGCGAATACCTCGGCATTCAAGTCAGCTACGCTTATGTGGCTCACCCGGCAAGAAATGGCCAAGCTGAGAGAGCAAATGCAGAAAATTCTAAAAGGACTCAAGACGCGCACATATGAGCGCTTGAAAAAACATGGAGCCAACTGGATTGAAGAGCTTCCGCCCACCTTGTGGGCAAACAGGACAACTCCAAACCGGTCAATCGGAGAGACACCCTTCTTCCTGGTGTACGGAGTTGAAGCAGTCCTTCCTCTAGAAATCACCTTGGGGTCGCTCCAGGTCCGGACCTTCGACACAGCCATGCAGGACCAGCTCTAGCGTGAAGACCTTGACCTCGTTGAAGAGGGAAGGTGCCGAGCAGCTGTTCGAAATGCATGATACCGCCAAGTGCTCCGACGTTATCACCAAAGGCATGTGCATAGCCGATAGCTCGAGGAAGGCGATCTGGTGCTACGGAGAATACAAACTCGAGAAGGGTTAAACAAACTTTTCCCCAGCTCGGAAGGACCCTTTCAAGTGATCAAAGTATCCCATCCAAGATGTGTTCGCTTGGCAACCGAGGATGAGACACCGCTCCCTAAACCTTAGAACATTGAGCACCTCCGTAAGTTTTACGTTTAATATCACGGAGGTGAGTCTGTAATTACATATGATGTATATTATAGTGTCATTGTACAGAGACGGGTAGCTCCTCCGGGAGGACAGCTGGACTTTTCCAGAAAGGTCCGCAAAGTTCAAGCAACACTTGGCGCAGTCCCAGAACAAAAGTGTAGCTAGCTACCTTGGGTCGAACAAGAAATGTAACACACTTAGCTTGGTTCAATACCCTAAGAGTGTACTTGTCTCCCTGTATCCCGGACCTATAATGAAAGACATCAATATGTGAAAACAGACTCCACGTGCATTTATTTTGTACAGGCTTCTTTTTACTTTTTCTCTTTCTTGTCTATAACAAAGTTGTGCAATTTTTAAGAAATTTAGCTTGAACAATTCATATATAATTCAAGTTGCATTGTTAATTATTTCGGGACTTAACATTGTTGAATGGCCTACTCGCCTGAACGCCAATCCAATCTAGGTTCGGAGTGTGCTATCGGCTTAGCCTGGTCCTGGAACCTAACTACACCACTCTACCTACACCCCGACAGGCCTAAGTAAGGTGAGTCCAGAAAACGATTGGACCTAGAAAAAATAAACAAATGCGCTTGATTCTATATAGAATTGCTGTCGACCTAAAATTTCATATGGGAATAGTAAGTCGCAAATGAGTTATAGACAAGAAATGAATTTTACTATTTTTCTTGACTTCAGTGTGCAGGAAAATAAAAATCTCATGATGATGGTGAACGATGCCGGAGCTATCAAAGCTTCGACATCCCCCAAAGGGGCCCGTCGTCGATGTTTTAAACATTGATAGTGGGCGTCGCCAGAGCTATCAAGTTCCGAAAAATCCAGGGGGCCAGCCATAAACGTGAAGAAATAAAAGGAATTGATGAAAAGATGGTAGGACAACCCAGAGGGCCAGATGTCGACGCTCTACTTGTTGACAGTGGCCGTTGCCAGAGCTACTAAGCTCCGACAACCCCAGAGGGCCCCTGCTGTCGATGCAACAAAACTTCGGACCTATACTCTACAAGTTTGAAGCACTCAAGTCTTCAACAAAATGCTACATCCTTTTGGTACATGTTCGCAATCAAATTGTGTACATCTACCAGGGGGACAAGTAAGACAAAGGCTGAAGACAAAAAATGAAATTCATAAATTTCTTAGATTTCATTCATCTGAAGACAAGAGATTACAAAATTGGAGAAAAGAAGAGAAGATAGAAGTGGGAGCTAAAAGGAGAAAGTCCTAAGTTCTATGGAAGAACAAGGCAACCTTTTGGGCAACCTCCGACACGCTGGTCTTGGCGGCATTTCCCTCTCTGTCGATGGGACCTTCAAGCATCGGGTTTA
This sequence comes from Tuctoria greenei, assembly GCA_036927565.1. Taxonomy (NCBI): domain Eukaryota; kingdom Viridiplantae; phylum Streptophyta; class Magnoliopsida; order Poales; family Poaceae; genus Tuctoria; species Tuctoria greenei. The sequence continues at coordinate 164,663,141 of JAYESD010000006.1, forward strand.
GTGGGAAGTGAGGATCTCGGCTTGTGTGGCACGTCAGCATGTATTCTGTGACGTTCTTCGCCAGGGATTTTCCTTCAGTTTCCAACTGATCCACGATGACATCGCCCATCGTGCCGAGTTTGTTGCCAACCGAGCTCAGCGCCTCCAACGCATGGTCCAGCTCCGGCTCCGAATTGTCCGGACGCACGGGACTAAAGCCCAGCGGCATCAGCGCGACATTGGCTTTGCCCAAGAAGTCCCATACTTGTTGGGACTCCACAGCCCTTGAGCCCCGAATCTCCTCCAAACAGCTCCGGGCCACCGCAAGCTCCGAACCTTCCTGGGCAAGGCGATCGACCTCCTTGGCGTGTTGCTGAAGACTCTCAGCAACTTGCTTTTCAAGGTCGCCAAGATCCTCCCAGACGTGGATCCGGTTCTGGCGGTCAACCAGGTCTTTCTCCCGGCCTCGCACCTTCTTCTCCCTGACAGTGACTTCGACCTCCCTTTTAGTAAGGTCTTGTGCCTGCTGCCATGCCATCTCCTCTTTGCTCTTGCAGCACTCCTCCAGCTTCTTGGTGCGCTCTGCAAGGCTCTTGTCACTTAGAGCCAGCCTTTGGGCGAGCTCCTCCTCCCTCTTCACGAGGTCATCCCTCAACTCTAGGAGTTTTTGCTCTTCCTCTTCGAGCTTTTTCTCTCGCTCGTCCAAACCCTCCCGGCACTTGACGAGGCCTTCGTGGATGGTATGGAGGTTCTCCTGGCGACCATTCGCCGCCTCATTAGAAGCCAGGGCTTGTTCGTATATAGCCCATGACTGATTGTCGAGGGATCGCACCATGCTTTCCCTCTCATCTAGCAGCTGGCCCCAATACTCCATCCGGGCCTTCTCCCCCTTGACCCACTCCTTGTCGTCGGCCAGCCTTGTTTGCGCCATCTTGGTCTCGAATTGGAGTCGGTTGCGCCACCTCCTAAGAGTTTGGCGATCCTCCTCGAGGGCCTTGCTATCATTATAAAATGCAAGTTGGACCTGATGAAGGCTGGAGCTAGCATTGTCGATGGATAGCGACAGGAGGATTTGCTCCGGACCCATCTGGGTCCTCTCCATTGACTCCAGCGGGTTCTCCAAAATAAAAATTGGGTCCCACTCTACAACAGCGGTCCCCTGAGCTTTCGCGGCACTAGGGCCGCCCTCCGGGAGTGCCTCGGTCGTCACCGAGGTAGGTCCTGCAACGGGAGTTTCTACCTCCAAAGTCAGCTCCGAAGGTCCCGTCGCCAGGTCATCATCAACTAGTCCCTCAAGCAGAGGACTGGTCGCTCCGTCTTGGCACCCTAGCTCAGCAGCGGGTACCTCCAGAACTACCACCTCCGGGGCAGGCAGTGAAGACCCAGCCGGAGCTGAGGCCATCTCCGGCTCCGACGCTGGTGCTTCCTCTACTGCTGATTTAGACACTGGCGCTTCGACCTCCACCGGTTAGACTGTTGACACCTCCACATAAACCGGCTCAGGCACCGGAACTTCACGAACCGTCGGCAAACTTCAGCTACCTCTGACTCTGAGGCCGAAGAGTCCATCATCGCAACATCCAAAACCGGAGCTTCTGCCTTCGGAGCTGGTGCTGCTGGTACATCTTCATTCCCATGGTCCGGTGCTACCATAGGAGCTTCGGGAGATGCGTCGAGGTACAGAACCATGACAGCTGGTGCCGGAGCTGCCGCGACCTCAGCCACCACCTGGGACGGTGCTGGAATTAGAGCCGGAGCCTCCGCCTGTACATCATCAGCCGCTGTCACAGGAACCGGAGCTTCAGCCCCTTTTTTGGATGCCCTGTGGATGAAGGATAAAGAAACACAAAATATGGTTACAACAAAAATAACAAACTGAGGTAAAAAAGCAAATTTACCTTGGAAGGCTTCCGCTCCAGCTAGGACGGAACCTATTCACCGGACGCTCAGAGCCCGACCCAGTCTCAACTGGTGTAGTAACTCCGGAAGGCTCTTTGGAGCTTGCTGCCACCGTCAGCGATGTCTTGATTGGGGCCCCCCTTGACTGAGAAGGACCCTCGGACCTAGAGCCCTTAGCTGGCCCTAGTGCCGGAGTCACCTGGTCGGACCCGGCGTTCCGAGGAGAGCCGATGCGGGAGTTGGTGTCACCGTCGAAGACCTCCCACGCCAAGGAGAAGGGACTGAGGCAGACGTAGCTGGCCTCACGGAGCTTCCGTCAGCACGTCTCAGATTCCTCTTCTGGTCGGAAGGTTCAGCGAGGTCCTTGCCATTGCCGGTGTCTTCAACCCGTCGGCTCGGAGAAGGAAGGGCCACCCTTTCAGAAACTCCGGAGATTGCTACCACAGAGGTTGGTCGTCTTTCCACCAGACCCAAGTCATCCAACAGCGGCATCCTCCTTCGGAGCTCTCTGCTCATCTCTGGTATCATATTCAGAGGCAGGAAGGCCACCGGTGGAGACACGTCGCCAAGGCTGATGTTCCCATGCTGAAATTTCTTGAGATGGATCTTTAGAGCTTTCTCATCTAAGTTGGTTTTCAAACCAACCTTGATGCAATTGTGATCCATCTCACTGTTAAAGGCCCATGCAGGTCGCTCCCTGGCCCTCAGCGGGACCCACCTGTTCGCTAAGAAGTTGTCGAAGACCATCTGAGGGGTCACCCCACCTTCGATGCACTCTTGGATTCTGTCCAGAATGGGCCTGTACGCCCTCGACAGCTCTAGAACTTCACTCCAAGTGTTGATGCCGACACGGCGGAGGCCTTCAGGCAGTTCCACCCTCTCGTGTTCCTCCACGGTGATGAGCACCCAATCTTTCTTCCAATTGTCCCACTTGCCAGAAGGAAAAGAACTCAAGTACTTGAGGGGGCAATTTTTCCGCTTCACGAAGTAGTAGAAGCCGAGGAACTCCTTACTCTTTGTGATGGAGTGAACCGTGAAGAAAGTCCGAAACAACTCCACGCAAGGAGGCACACCCACCCACATCTCGCAAAAGTGGACGAAAGTCGCCACTAGCAAGATCGAGTGGGGGCCAAGATGGTGGAGCTGCAGACCATAGAAATCTAGCAGCATCAAGAAGAAAGTAGAGAAAAGCGGGATCAAACCCGCCATGGCATACCCAAGGAAGTACACCATATCTCCGGCGAGCTCCTTCTTGAAGGGAGCTTGCCGTAGCGAATGTCGCAGTCGAAGGAGTCACTAGACCACCCCATGTAGGTCTGGACCCTCGACAACTCCTCCTTGCTCCTGATGCGACTCTTGGGAAGTCCCAACTCCATTGCAGCACGGTGGGGTGAGAGAGAAAAAGCAAGTGAAGGTTTGGAGGATTCGAGCGCAAGTTCAAATGAAGGCGTAAGGAACCCTCAAACCATGCACGGTTTCCCTCTTAAGTAAGCCCCCGCAAATGCTTGGATGGAAACACAAAAAGGCCAATTATACATTTCAAAAATTACACCCTGCAAATGACAAAGGGGCCCGGGGCCACCCAGACGATCAAGTCGAGGTCCTTACCCCAGGCGAACAGTTGTCATGATGAGTGGCGGAAAACCCAAGGGCGGCGGCCTGACAGTGCTCGCGAAACTGATACGGTTTTCGTATTGGGAACCGGCGACCTTCAACTGCGTGAGATCCGCACACGCGAATCTCACCTGCCACGTCCAGAAGATACCATGCGGCGATGGTTTAACTGCTAACTATCACCTCAACAGTAAATCAATAAACCCTTGAAGACACGGCGCAGAAATTGAACGATGGACCCACCTCTGGCAGAATGACTTAATCCAAAGGGTCTCTCCCATAGGTGGGCCCGGGGGCCACTGTCGGTACCCTGCATACCGGATACCCCTTAGAACTGTAAAGAGTGCAAGGGAAATCCACCTATCTGAGTTGAAGACCTCCGAAGGCCCAACTGTTACTCGTAACTGGACCTGCTTCCCTCATATGGTTAGTCCCAGTGCCGCAACGTGTATCATAAAACCGGAGCTACAATCCATACGTTGGAATGCTCCGGACTGGATACTTGTGTGGCACCCCCGTACCTAACCCCCGACAAAGGGAAGCTCCGATACCGACACGTATACAATAGCTTCGGAACTACTCGTCCAAGACGGTAAGCTCCGAAGATGCCACACGTCCGACCGTTGGACCTTCAACCTCAACAGGCAGATTGGTGGACCTTCAATGGCTCGGACCTTCAAGGGACATTTAAGGCTTCAAAGACCTAATTATGTGTCATTAATGCAACCTTAATGACACACGATCACAGAACCCTTAATACTAGTAACGCCACCATTAAGGCGCGTTACCACGCTATTAAGGGGAATTAAGTACATTAAACTGTGTATTAGGCATCAGTAACCGCTAGGGCCACATGTCGGGCCAGGCTAATGATGTAACAGCCAGCCCTTGTACTATAAAAGGCCTGGCCGGGCGATACACGAGAACAAGCTGGTCTGAGGCTCGTGCTCGGGGGTCTTTGGTCTCCCTGACTGGCGCTCTCAGACTCTCATACACTCAATACAACAATAACAACACACCCGTGGAGTAGGGTATTACGCTCAGGCGGCCCGAACCACATAAATCCTTGTGTCAAGTCACTATCTTGTTTTGAATCTCAGCGCGCCCTAACCGAACTAAGAAACTCCACGGGCTACTAACAGTAGTACCAGGGGAATTGCCGGAACCAGCATCTGACAAACTGCCATACTGGCAGCAGGGGGTGATAAGGCTGTAATGGCCAATTACTTCCCGGTGGCTTTAACTGGGACTGTAAGGTCCTAGTTCATGAGTCTTCCACCCGACTCCATCAATAGTTGGGCGGAACTATGCCACCAATTCACTGCCAACTTTGGGAGCTCCTACACCCGACCTGACACTGAATTGGACTTTTTTGTTGTAAAGTAAACATCTGGGGAATTGCTACAATCCTTTATCCAGTGGTTTTCTCAGGTACGAAATACCATTCCTTCAATCTTGAGCTCCTCTGTTATCGTTGCATTCAAACAGGGTGTTTGAGATAAAAAGATGCTAGAGAAGCTGGCCATTAAAGAAGTTACCAGCGTCACAAAACTCTTCAGTCTAGCCGACAAATGTGCTAGGGCTTCGGAGGGCCATGAAATGCATTCCAAGCAAGCTCCGAAGGTCAACCAGAAGTCCTCCAAAATTGAAGCCGCTACCTCCGGTAGTGGCAAGAAGAAAAAAAAGCCCAACAGCAAAAAGAAGCCGTCGGCCGGCGCTCCAGCTGCTGCTCCTGCAGCTCCTGGAAGCTGAGGGCCATGCCCCGAGAAGTGACCTAGTCCTTCATTAGAAGACGACAACAATTCCAAAGCATGGTGTCCGATTCACAAGACAAACCGACACAGCTTGGAAGAATGTTGGGAGGTTCGGAACCTTGTCGAGCGCTACAACAAGCGCCAGGAAGAAGCTCCTTTCCGTCAAAGGGAAGTAAAACAAAAAGTCGATGAAGCTCCGACTGAAGAGGAGCTAGGTTTCTAGGACCCCAAAAAGGTTCTGAAAGCCGTCTACAACACTGTGGATGATTCCGACGTCTCTGACAACGAACATCGGAAGACTTTGAACACCATCTATGGTAGTTTTTGGTACATCACCTCTCGCCGCATCCTCGAGACAATGCGGCGGGACATGGCCATGGCAGCTACTGCTGCTAAGGCAGAACCGCACTGGAAATGGATGCATACACCCATCATTTTTTATGCTTCAGACTGCTCCCAAAACATGATCGGGGCTGGTCAACTCCAGTTGATGGTGTCACCCACCATTAAAAATATCCAAACTCACCATGTAACGATGGACGGAGGTTCCGGGCTAAACCTCATAAGCTTCGACGCCTTCATTAAGCTTCAGCTCCAGCCTTCGGACCTTCGCCCATCCCGATCTTTCTCCAGAGTGGGTCCGGGAACCATTACTCCTCTCGATTCTATCACACTCCTAGTGACCTTCGAGACCCGAGAGAACTACCAAACTGAGAAACTGGTCGTCGTCGTCGCGCAGATCAGTCTGCCTTTCAATGTCGTTTTGGGTAGACCAGCTTTATACAAATTTATGGCTGCTGCCCATTACGGTTACTTGGTGTTGAAAATGCCAACACCCACGGGCGTTCTCAGGATTTGAGGAGACCGTACCGCAGGAGTTACTGCACTGGAAGAACTCTATGCGCTTACCACAGCGCAAGAGGAAGCATCTGGTAAGGAGCCAGCTCCGAATCCCCCAAGCATTCATCACAAAGGTTCCACCTCCGCACCTCGTGTGCAACCAAGCGGCAACGCCGACATACCCGTCAAAATCATCCAAATTGGTTTCGATGCTGCTCAGACTACCTGTATATTGGGAGGTCTGAACAACAAATAGGAACTCACGGTCATCACTTTCCTCCGGGCTAATGTCAACGTGTTTGCCTTGCAACCGTCACAAATGTCTGGGATCCCTAGGGAGGTGATTGAGCACAATCTGAAGATTTACCCAGACGCACGACCTGTACACCAAAAGCCCCGGATGCAATCAATCGAGCGACAAAACTTCATCCAACAGGAAATCAAGAAGTTGCTCGAAGCCGGATTCATCCGAGAAGTCTTCCATCCAAAATGGCTGGCAAACCCAGTTGTTGTACCCAAGGCCGGTGGGAAGCTTCGGATGTATATCGACTACACCACCTTAAATATGGCATGTCCAAAAGATCCATTTCCACTACCTAGAATAGACCTGATAGTGGACTCTACCTCCGGGTGTGAGCTACTGTGTTTCTTAGATGCATATTCTGGATATCATCAAATCCAAATGATTAAGGAAGATGAAGAGCATACTGCCTTCATAACAGTAGATGGATTGTATTGTTATACTGCCATGCCATTTGGTCTTAAAAATGCTGCTTCAACATTTGTGCGAGGTATGTACAAAACATTTGGAGAGCTAATTAGAGACTTGGTGGATGTGTATGTCGATGACATCGTTGTGAAAATAAAAAACAAAGAGTCACTCCTTGAAAATTTACAATCCGTCTTCGACAAGCTACGCACTACGCGCACCAAGCTGAACCCGAACAAGTGTGTCTTTGGGGTTAGCTCCGGAAAGCTTCTGGGGTTCTTGGTGACTCACCGAGGAATTGAAGCAAATTCGACGAAGATCAAGGCTATAGAAGAAATGTGGCCACCAGCCCGCATTAAAGATGTCCAAAACTTGACTGGATATCTAGCTGCGCTCAGCCGGTTTATATCAAGACTGGCAGAATGGGAGCTACCCTTCTTCAAACTCTTGAGGAAGTCCGGACCTTTTCATTGGTATGAAGAAGCAGAAAAGGCGTTTCAAGAGTTGAAACTACTACTCACCACACTACCAATATTGGTAGCTCCTAATCCTGGTGAACCTTTATTGCTTTACATTTCGGCAACCACCGAAGTTGTCAGTATGGTCCTTGTTGCGGAATGACTGGAACCACATTCAGTCCAAGAGTCCAGACCCCTCCGGGAGGGTCCGGAACCACCTGAAGACGTGACTGGGTCTCAGCTTCCAGACATGGAACATCGAAATGAAGTGCTAGGAGATCAACCTCATTCGTTTGAGGAGGTTCACATGGCTAACCAAAATGATTTGTATCTTCCCAGTGAGATTCAGGTTGAACAAGAAGGAGTTTGGGACCCCTCCAGGAGGGTCCAAGAAGCACAACCTGAAGGTCCGGAACCCTCCAGCAGGGTCCGGGACGATGGAGAGGAAGCTCCAGGTCCTTCTAAAAGGGTCCGGACCATCCAACGCCCTGTGTACTTCATCAGTGAAGTACTCCACAACGCCAAGACAAGATACATTGAGGTGCATAAACTGCTTTATGCGGTTCTTATTGCCTCAAGGAAGCTTTGTCACTACTTCCAAGCCCACAAAATATCAGTGGTAACTTCTGTAGGATCGAAGAGCACGTGAAAAGCTACCAGAGGGGGTGTGAATGGTAGATTTAAAAATCTTACGCAGCGGAAACAATTAAACCTCAACTCCTTTGGCAGAAAAACGATCTGTTAAAGAAATCATATGTGAGACTAATCTAAACGTGTTTCATAGTGACAAAAGCAATATATAACATAGAGAATCAAGTCACGAAGACAACACAATAAGAATAACTCAAATCCTTCGAGAAAAACTCAAGTTATGATCGAAAGATCAAACAAAGGTCAATCTGCCCTACCCGAGAAAAAAAAACAGTTCTGGAACACTGCAAATAAACTCATGTAGATCATAGACCACAGATCCAATGACCGTGAAATTTTGAAAGATGACAGATAATCAAGTTGTGAAGACAACCCAAAAATAATCACGTCAATTGGATCTGTAAAACTCGAGTTATGATAAAACCACCAACGAAAGGTAGTGCTGTCCAGAAACTCGACGAGTAAAACTTGTCTGGAACAAGTCGGACGAACAAGGCACAAAAGTTCCTTCAAACTACAAATTTTATTCATTAGAACACAAGAGAAACAGCCCCAAAGTCGTGCACCATGATCTCTAGGCTCCCTTGCTTATATAACCAGCTCGAAAGCCAACTCAACTCAAATCAGGAACCTAATCCTACTTTGTTCATGAATTGTAACTTTCCATAACTGCTTAGGATTCTTCTATACGCAGATAGAAGCAATCTTAAGACTTCCGAACACCTTAGGAATGTATCCCACATTCCTAAACAACTCAAATTCGTGACCCACACGAAATCCTATCATAACCAACTCAAATCATTCCATATTTGAGTCAAACCCGACTCAGCCGCAGCCTGAGTCCATAACCTAGTCGGTTGGACCTTTCTGACCAACTCTTTACATCTACATATCTTCATCACGTCTCGGAACCATGTAGCCTCGTCCATGAACTCCTTGCACACGTGCAAACATCTTCCAATGATGTCCACGATACCTTCACATGCATTGTTCTTGATTCAATCATGATGCGCAACCTCCTGATCAGCTCAACCACAATTCCTCCTGAATTTGGTTGTTTGAACCTCATCTCCTCTCTGAGACTAATCCAATGGATCCTGTCACCAGCCATGTCTTGAACTCAAGAAACACCTGCACATGAATAAACAACCAATCCATACGAGCCCAAGTCCTCAACTTGACTCAAGTTAGTTCCGAACACAACACCTTATGTGAGAACCTCAAATAAGCATGTTGCAAAACCAACAGTAACACGATATCATCCATGTCAACCAAAAACGCACCAAAGACTTAGCAAATGAATACTAGGCAATCTTTTCAGAGATGTAAAACAAGTACGAAACATTGCAAATGAAAAGCAGAAGCACTGCAGTCAAATTTTGGACCTTGCCAAATCAACCCGGACCTTGAGCCGGAGCTAACAAAAGCTAGTAGAACCTAGCACCGGAACTTAACAAAACTAGTATAACCAAGCTCCCGCCAAAGCTTACAAAACTAGTCGGACCTTAATAAAAAGGTGTTTTGGTGATATTCAAAACTTTTATCGTCAAAGCAAGTGTATTCACTACAAGCCAATGTATTCAGCACACATAGGTCTTACAATCTCCCCCTTGATGAATGCATTGGCAACACCATTTAAAATCCAAACATTGGCTTATTCACATAAAAGTTTTGAAGACAATTTCTCCACCATTGTAAATCAAAAGTAAAATGAGAATAAAATCCAAAAATTATCCCATTATCTGTCCCCCTTTATTATCTCTCCTTATGCACATATTCTCTTTCTCTTCATGCTTATCTCTCCCCCTTTGACAATGTATTTAGCAAGTCATGAGCATATAAACAAATTATCTCTACTCCTTCAGTTTTTATGAGCATATTATAACATTTACATATAAACAAAGCTCATCCAAGTCATACTATCAAGTACCTTACATTATCACATCAATGAAATACATAAAGTAGTGTAAGCCATGCTAGAGATCAAATGTAATTTTCAATTTAAGTAAGTCATGATCTCACAAACTTAACTATTTCAAAACCTGAAATCATGACACTAGTTGCTGCATTTTATTATTTTCAAGGCATAAATTTAGATCATATGATATTTGCAAGAGATTATATGCACATCTGCCTTATTCTAACCAACCAAGCCAAGCCTATGTCATTTGACAATCAGAAGCTTAAGGACATGGTTTTAGTCATACACAACTTCTTCCAAGTTCATATCTAAGTGCAATGATAAGCCATCTCAAAAGAAGAAGTGCGATGCATGCATATTCTCTTGATCTTTTCTCAATTTATACTTGTTCATAAAAACTCAACATGTGAGTTGATTACTTGATTAATTCTTAATGATTAAAAGCACTTGTGAACATGTAACAAGTTCAAAACAGCAAGATTGTTCAACCATGACCATTTTTAGTGTAAGTAATTATTCCAATTACTAGACATGGCCAAAACTACAAAATGTATAACATGAGTAATGTAGTAAGAACTTTCAGCATGTAAAAAGAATCACAAAGTCATATATGTATGAAATACTATGCTCATATTATTTTAATTTCAGATTCACAAATAGACTTCCCAAGTTTCAAAACTCCCCCTCAATTTAAGCCATGAGGATGCATAACCCCTATTTCACTATGAATGTAACAAAAACGAGTGAAATCCAAAGGTTTTGTAAAAATGTCAGCCAATTGTTGTTCAGTATCTACATGGTGAAGCACAATGTTTCCTTTTTCAACATTACCTCGAAGAAAGTGATACCTAATGTCAATGTGCTTAGTTCTAGAATGTTGCACGGGGTTTTTAGCAATGCAAATGGCACTAGTGTTATCACAGAATAGTGTAACACTATCTAGATCAACCCCATAGTCCTTAAGTGTTTGAACAATCCAAAGAATTTGTGAGCAAGCGCAGCAGCTACATATTCAGATTTGGCTGTGGATTCTGCAACTGAATTTTGTTTTCTAGAGGACCAAGTAACAAGAGAATTACCAAGAAAATGACAAGCACTGGAAGTACTTTTCCTATCAATCCTACAACCCCCTAAATCAGCATCCAAAAAAGCTTTCAAAGTAACGGTTGAGGAAGAAGGAAGAAAAATTCAAAATTCTTGAGTTCCATGTAAGTACCTGAGAATCCTTTTGACGGCTTGACGATGTGAAGAACGTGGGGAGGATTGAAACCGTGCACAAAGACATACGCTGAATTGTATGTCTGGTCTTGATGCCGTGAGGTACAAAAGTGATCCGATCACGCTTCTATATTCTTTTTGATCCACAGGTTCACCATCTTCATCAAGTCCAAGTGTTGTTGCTGTTCCCATTGGTGTCCGAAGAGGCTTGCTTTTGTCCATGTTGAAGCGCCTTAGGAGATCTTTTGTATACTTCGTTTGATACACAAAGGTACCCTCCTTTGTTTGCTTGATTTACAGCCCCAAAAAGTAAGTGAGTTCATCCATCATACTCATTTCAAATTCGGAACTCATCATTGCTGAAAACTTGGACACAAGATCATGAGAAGCACAACCAAAGATAATATCATCCACATACACTTGAACGAATAATGAGTCATTGCCATGCTTAAGAACAAAAAGAGTTTTATCAACCTTGCCCATGGTAAACCCCTTTTCAAGTGAGAATGTTTTTAACCTATCATACCATGCTCTAGTGGCTTGTTTGAGACCGTATAAGGCTTTGGAAAGTTTGTAAACATGACTAGGAAAATCTGGATTTTCAAAACCCGGTGATTGCTTGACATAAACCTCCTCATCTATGTAGCCATTTAGAAAAGCACTTTTAACATTCATTTGATATAGCTTGAAACCTTTAGATGCAACAAAGGCTAACAAAATTCTTATGGCTTCTAATCTAGCAACGGGAGCAAAAGTTTCATCAAAATCTAGACCTTCAACTTGAGTGAAACCTTGATCAATCAACCTAGCCTTATTCCTAACCACAACCCCATCCTCAATTTGTTTATTTTTAAATACCCATTTAATTCCAATTAAAGTGTGACCTTGAGGTGGAGGTACAAGTTTCTAAACATTATTTCTTTCAAAATTTTCTAACTCTTCTTGCATGGCAATAATCCAAGATTCATTAGTGAGTGCATGTGATATATCTTTGGGTTCAAAAGAAGCAACAAAAGCAGAATGTGCATAAGAGTTTGGATTGCAAAACCTGGACCGTGTGACTCGTTCGTGCAAGCTTCCAATCATCTGTTGTGGGGGATGATTTTTGTAAAACCATAGGGGAACAGATGTCTCACAAGCTTCTTCTTCTTCATGTTCATCACAAATCGATTATTTTGTGACTTGAGGATGATTTGAATCAGCATTGATGGTTGTCGGTGCTAGTTGAGAATTAACATCCGGAGCTGAACCAAAGTCTTTAGCTGCTGAATTTTTGGGCAGCAGCTCCAATTCTTCCTCATCTTCAACGAAAATGCTCTCCCCCTGCGGATATGGATCTGGACCTGCAATATTTGAGCTAGTACCTAGGCTAGTTTCATCAAAATACACTTCACAAGTCTCCACAATTTTGTTAGTGTCAAGTAAAAGCACACGGTAGCCTCTAGTATGAGATGGATAACCAAGAAACATGCCATCAATGGATCTAGGCTCAAATTTATCAAGATTACCATGTTTCTTAACAAAGCATTTGCAACCAAAGACCCGAAAGTGTGTAACACTAGGCCTATGTCCAAACCGGAGCTCATATGGTGTTTTACCTAGCTTAGCATGCAAGAAAACATGATTTGAGACATAACAAGCGGTTGCTAATGCATCAGCCCAAAATTTCCTAGGAGTTTGATATTCATCAAGCATAGTCCTAGCCATCTCAACTAAGGTTCTGTTCTTTCTTTCTACAACACCGTTTTGTTGAGGTACATATGGTGAAGAAAATTGATGATCTATTCTATTTTCAACACAAAAGTGATCAAAAGATTGATTTTTAAATTCAGTTTCATTATCACTTCTAATTGCTTTTAAAGATCCTGGGTGATCAATTGATAATCTAAGAAATAAAGTTCTAAAGTGACTAAAAACTTCATTCTTAGACGCCATAAAGTAAACCCAAGAGTATCTAGAATAATCATCAACAATCACAAGAACACACCATTTACCTCCGAAGGATTGAACACGTGAAGGTCCTACGGTGTCAAGGTGCAAAAGTTGACACGGTTCAGTTGTCATGATCATTGTGAGATGAGTATGTGAACCTGCAACCATCTTAGCATGTCTACATGAAGAGCACACAATTTCTTTGTCCCCTTTAAACTTAGGCAGCCCACGTATGCGATCAAGAGCACTAACATGCGTTAGGTGATCAAAGCCTATGTGACCAAGTCTACGATGCCAAAAATATAAGTCCTTTGAATCATTAGCAACTAGACACCTATGCTTAGAGGAAGACATATCAAAATCATCTTTAAAAACTCTTCCAAACCTAGACATGTTAAAAATAAGCTCACTATTTGAACCTACAACTTTGCAGCAGTTTTTATTGAAAATAATTTCTAGATTTTCATCTAGCAATTGTGCAACAGAAAGCAAGTTGTATTTCAAATTTTTGACAAGTGCCACATCCTTCAAAGTGTAGTGATCATTTACTCTAACCGAACCCTTAGCAATTATAGGAGTTGAAGAATTATCGGCAAAAGTAACATTCTCTACACGTGACACAAAAGAGAGGGAGGAGAACCAATCTTTGTTACCGGTCATGTGGCGTGAGCAACCTGAATCCACAATCTCAATGTTCTCCTTCCTCAAACGTGTAACCTACATAGAAGCACAATACGTCGATGACTCAATACTGGGGTTAGTCAAAAGGCATTTAGAAATCCAGTACTGAGTCACGCGATGTGCAGCAGGAAAAACACGCGAAAGCTGAGACAAAACAACAGGTTTATGAGTCAAAGTTTGAGATTTTTTATTCTTAACTACTGACCTATAAGGTGTTACTTGTGTAGACAAAAATCAGTAGCTCCGGAGGCAAAAACAGAAGGTCCAAAGGTAAACTTTGAATGTTTTTTACTCAAAACAGCAGGTTGTACATTCGGTTCAATATGTGCAGCAAATTTTGCATGAAAGTTATGAGATCTAGCAACCATTCTTTCCCTTTTCTGTTGTTTAGCTAGTCTATAACAAAAATCTATGACATGACCATCTCTACCACAGTAGGTACAATGAAATTTAACTTTGTGTTCATGTCTAGATGAGCAAGCAATATTTTTATTTGAAACCGAATGAGACAACACTCCTGCAGATTTGAAAACCACTCCTTTTTGTTTAGGAACTGTTTGAATTAAACCACTTCCTAATGACTTTACAATTTTAGGTGGATGTGCCTTAGCATGAGCATGAGAATCAAAACCTAAACCAGTATTATCATTGCAAGACTTGGATGAATTCAGCAGCAATTTTAGGTTCTTATTCCCATTACAAAACCGATCAAATGTCTTATGCATGCTATCAAGTTTATTGGACAGATCAAGGTAATTTTCACATGAAGTTTTTCCTTTTAATTTGCAATTGGAACAATATTTAATTTCATGACAGCGTAAAGCATTGTTCAATATAGATATTTCATTCATAGCATCTTGCAGTTTCTTATCAAGATCATCACAACTAGAACAATGCAAATCAATTGTAGAACAAGAAGCATCTTTTAAATTTCCAATATTAAGTGCAGTAAGCTTTTTGTTCTTTTCAATTTCAAGTTCAAGTTTATCAAGTGTGGAGGTATGTGCACTTCTTAGGGAGGACAATTGTTCATATATTAAGTCACAAGCACTACAGGAATATCGATCACTTACGTCGGCCAAAGCCGATGTAAGTAAGGCATAAACCGACGTAAGTAACTTAATTACGTTGGTTTTCCTTTACTTACGTTGGCTACTGGCCGACATAGACTTTTGGACGTAATTAAGGTGACTTACGTCAGCCACCAACGTAAGTTATCTTAACTACGTCGGTCTACAGAAGCCGACGTAAGTTAAGTGGCGAGATGGGCCTTGGGCTGGGCCGAAGGACTTACGTCGGCCAGAGCATGCTGACGTAAGTTAACTGCTCTAACTTACGTCGGTTGATCCAAACCGATGTAAGTTAAGTGGTTTAACTTACGTCGGTATGGTCTGACCGACGTCAGTTAAACTGGGCTAACTTACGTCGGCATTTCCATAACCGACGTAAGTTAAGTTTTCGATTTTTTTTTTAAAAACAGAAACTGACTACCTCGCTCGATGGCAAGAACACAGAATAGTACACAGATATACACAGATATATAGAACACTATACAGAACACAAAACAGTTGCAGATTAAGTTCCAAAACATCAAAAACAACAAAACATCCACCAGGCTACATGCTAGCTCCTCCACTGCCTCCGGGATCTTCTCGGCGTGTTCCCGAACCCTGCAAAAGAAACATAGTCACTAGTAAGCATCAATGTCAACTCAATGATAACATCAGAGTCCAAAAACATCAGTGATAATGTTAGAGTTGGATTGCTTCACATTAAGTCATAACCTGGTCTATCACAGAAGGTTTCAAGAGGTAATGTAGTGGTCTTTGAAATATAACAGGCAGAATAGCCTCGAAACATAACAGGCAGAAGTCTTTCCATGATTATGTGATAATCATGACTCTTCAACCCAATGTGCTTTCCCGTTTTCACATTCACGGCTCGTCTCAGACTAGCTGCGTAACCATCTGGGAATTTCAACCTTTGCAACCATTTGAGAACTTCTTTTTTCTCTTTAGGTCGAAGACAGAAAGGAGCATGTGGTTTACCACCATTTTCGGAGAGCTCAAGAGTTTGATGGTTACAAAGCTCGACAAGATCCTTTCGAGCCTTTAAATTGTCTTTTGTTTTGCCCGTCATGTCCATGCATGTGCTTATAATACATTCGGCCCTGTTACGCTCTTGATGCATAACATCAATGTTGTGCCTTAGAATCAACGACTTCACATACGGTAACTCCCAATGTCCACATATGCGAGTCCAATTGTGTTTGTCTCCGTAACCTTCAAAATATCCAGGACGACCTTCATCTGGCACCAATTTGTCCAACATATCAGATATTTCTGACCCGTCAAGACGTTTCGGTGGTCCTTTAGTGACAACGGTGTTCTTTCTGAAGACATTCCTCTGTTGTCTAAACAAGTGATTCGGAGGTAGCCAACGTCTATGACAATCGAAGTAAGATATCTAGCCTCCATGGGTAAGTCGAAAGCAATCGATATCCAAGGCACATATCGGACACGTCAACCGACCATGAGTGCTCCATCCAGAAAACATGCCGTATGCCAGAAAATCATGAACGGACCACAAATAAGCAGCTCAGAGGTTGAATTTCTATTTCTTGTAACAGTCGTACGCTTCGACTCCTGTCCACAACATTTTCAACTCTTCAATCAACGGTTTCAACATCATGTTGAGACATGACCTAGGATGATCTGGCCCAGGTACAAAGAGGCTAAGAAACATAAACTCATTCTTCATGCAAAAAGTCGGCGGAAGATTGTACGGAATGACAAATACGGTCCAACAGGAGTATAGTGCGGCGTTTGTGCTGAACCACGTGAACCGATCTGTCGCCAACCCGATGCGAACATTTCTCGCTTCATGAGCGAATTCTGGGTTGAACCGGTCCAGAGCCTTCTATGCCTCACCATTGGACGGATGCGTCATGACTCCATTGTTCTCACGCTCACCTTCTTTGCGCCATCTCATGTGTCTGGCAATTTTTTTTGAAAGCAACAGCCGCTTCAACCTCGGTGTCACAGGTAAGTAACGAAGCTGCTTACGTGCGACTTCCGTCGTCACTGTATTACCATCGTTATTAACAACTTCGACAAACCTCGGTTGACCACATTTCAAACATTTGTTCTAATTGGCATGCTCTCTCCAGAAAAGCATGCAGTTGTCTGGACACACATCAATCTTTTCGTGCTTCATCCCGAGACCAGAAAGAATTTTCTTCGAGTTGTACATATCCTTAGGCACTTTGTTGGGTTGTGGAAGGGCATCTTTGAACAAATCGATGAGCATGTTGTAACAATTGTTAGAAAAGAAGAATTTAGACTTAATTGCCATAAGTCTAGTCACAAAATTGAGGATTGACATTTTAGTGTGTTCATGCAGAGCCTCTTCTGAATCTTTGAGACGTTTGAAGAACTCTTTAACCTCTACAGTTTGAGTATCTTCTGTATGCTCTGGTCGTATAGCTTCCAGCATCTCATCCATCATATCAACCTCTTGAGCATCATCATTGTCTGCTTCCACTTCTTGTACAGCTTGAGAAGCTGTCTCGCTGTGGAAGTTCCACAACTCATAATGTGACATGTAACCGTTTTGACACAAGTGCAACGTAAGTTCCACTTTGTCCAAAAACATTCTGTTTCGGCATTTCGTACATGGGCACCGCGCCTTATCGCTATTTGACAACGAAAAAGCTCGTTCCACAAAAGCTTCTGTCTTGGCGTACCACTCATCTGAGTGACCACCAGTTCCACTCTTCCAACCAGTGTACATCCAACTACGGTCTTCGCCCATGTTTGACTCTGCAGTTTAACGTGAAAGCAATTGTCTTTAATGTATTGTTATGTTATGTGTCATGGCCCTACAACCTAGGCAGATAGATCCTAAACCCACCCAAGAGTGACCGAGCGGAGCGTGCTCATGACGAGACGCGTGATCCGGATTCGAACGAAATTTCGGCAGCATAACCCCGTTGTTCTCCACTGCACACCCAAAAATGGTGCAGCAGAGAACAAAAGGGTTACGCCACCGAAATCTCGTCCAAATCCGGACCCGCGTCTCGTCACAAGGCATGCCCCCTCGGTCACTCCGAGACTGTCCAAAAAGGGACAATTCCGAACCTGCATGTCTCACATGCCAATGGCATGTGAGACGTGCCGATCCGAAATGGGTAATACATTGCAATAGGTTACGTTGCTCATTTTAATTTTGAGGTCATTTAAGAGAGAGGAATGAACTAGAGAAAGACTGAGAGGAAAGTTGGTCTTAGATGACAATTCCACGACGACTTTAGGGTTAGCTGTTGTAAATAGATCGGAGATGAAACCACTTCTTCGGGGTACGCCATCCACGCGCAGGTGCTTGCCATCCTCACCGTCGTCGTTCGCCTTCGTGCCTGTCTACACGCATACTTTACCTTACCACTAAATGGGCCTTGTCAGGCCTTGTCAAGCCGGTTTGAAGCCCATTTATGTATATATAGTTCTTAAACACTCAAGCAATCAAAATTAAAATTGTAACCATAATTCAAAAAACCAAGCAATTCAAACAAACCTAAACATAACAATTATCCATTGTAATTCATCAATTTATCAACTCCATTCTAACATAAGCAATTGAATTCAATTAAATTAAACCTAAACATAAGCAATTCAATTCTAACCATAATTCTAAGCATAACAAATAAGCATAAAAATTCATCAATTGTAATTCATCAATTTATCGATTTAATTCTAACATAAGCATAGTAAACATTATTTGTGTATCTATATAATTTCTAATCAATTTCTAACATAAGCATAGCAATTCATCAATTTCTAACATAAGCATAGCAATTCACAATTTTCTATTAAGAGTAAACACTTGCAAATGCATGTGCAATTCACAATTCAAGCAAAATTTCAAGCTAATACATGTGCGATAATTCAAAACAATGAGAGCAAGGGGAGAGGCAAGGAAATACTTGCAACAAAGATCGGCGACGGGGTCGGGGGCGCAGGAGCGGCAGATGCCGTGGACGAGCCGGCGGCGGGGGCGCAAGGGCGGGGCCGGCGGCGGCGAGGTCTAGGGGCAGCGGCGAGGTCCGGGGGCGGTGGGCCGAAGGCAGGGCAGCGCGGCGGGGCCGGGGGAGGCCGAGGGCGGCGAGGGCCGGGGGCGGCGCAGCGGGGCTGGGGGAGACGGGGGCGCGGCGAGGCCGGCGGCGGCGTGGGCACCGCGGGTCAGCCGGAGCGGGAGCAGGGGCAGCGGGGCCGGGGCGCGGCGAGGCTGGCGGCGGCGTGGGTGCCGCGGGTCGGCGGGAGCGGGAGCGGGGGCGGCGGGGGCCGGGGCACGGTGAGGCCGGCGGCGGCGTGGGCGCCGCGGGTTGGCGGGAGCGGGAGCGGGGGCGGCGGGGCCGGGGCGCAGCGGGGGCGTCGTGCGCAGGCGGCGGGGAAGAGAAGAGAAATCGGTGGGTAAGGAAGAAAAGAGAAGGGCACGCGGGGTAGGTTAAAATACATAACTTACGTCGGCTAAATACTCAACTTACGTCGGTGGCCGTAACTTACGACGACCATCCTACTCACCGACGTAAGTTAACACTAAGTTACGTCGGCGCTTTTATTTACGTCGGCCTGTTGCTCTTGCCGACGTAAGTTATTATTAAAAGTTGTCGGTCTCATTACTTACGTCGGCAGCCGACGTAGGTTAACTTACTTATGTCGGTTCCATGCCGCCGACTTAAGTTATTTAACTTACGTCGGCCAGCTGACGTAAATTAAACTGGCCGACATAAGTGATCGATATTCCTGTAGTGATGAGGAACAAGAATCATCAATAGGAATCAAGGATTTCAAACAATTAATTTCAGATTCTAGTGACTCAATTTTAACAGCATTGTCCCTAAGCTTTTTGTCCTTTTCCTTAACAATAATAGTGGCACGAGAAATAGCATCACACATTTCTTCGCAAGTAGGACATACCTCTTCATTGTCGCTGTTGTGTTCTGCCTCCTCCATACTTGATCTTGACTTGCCCGCCATGAAGCACAAGTTTGCCAAATCATCTTCATCTTTATCATTTCCAATGTCCACGTCGCTTGAGCCAAGTTCCTGGAGTGCTGAGATAAAACTGTTCACCAGTTGGTGACCTGTAAAGCCCTTCTTTTTCTTCTTATCGTTTGTTGATGAGTGCTTTATCCTTGATTGTTTTTCTTCCCGGGAGGTAGGACCTAAAAGATTAGGGCAATCTGAACGAAAATGTCATGTGTTACCACATTCAAAGCATTGTTGAGGTACGGAGCTTCCTCTCCTTCTAGTTCTCACATTTTGCAATGCTTTTGAGAACCTCGTAGAGAGAAGTGCTAGCTCCTCCTCTAGAAACTCCTCAATCTGTTCAGGGTTAGAGAGGACAACAAAGCAAGTGTACCACAAGATGAATATTGGCCGGAGCTAGGCATATCGCATTGAGAAACAAAAGCAATAGACTTGTTGGGATTCTTACGTGATATTATGTCAATTTCATGAGTTTTTAGCTTGTAATATAGAACATCTAAAGTAAGTGTACTCATGACAGTAGATTCACGAATAGATGTGACTTTCATCTCCCAAATTGACATATCTAATGCACTTAGCAATTGCCTAGCATTTTCAGCATCTGAAAAATTAACATTGACACTACGCAAGTTGCTGAGAATCTTATTAAAGCGAGCAAAAAGGTCTTCAATAGACTCACCAGGTTGTATCTCAAAGCGCATGTATTATTTCTTGAACATGTCTTGCCTTAGCTCTTTGATCGTGTTGGATCCTTCGTAGTAGTCACAAAGTTCTTTCCACACATCGTATGCAGATCGGAGGTGTGCAACATGGTCGAAGTCGCTTTGTGTTAATCCTTGTATGATCAAGTTTTGAGCCTTGTTGTTGTTGTCGACATCTCTCAGATTTATAGCTGTAACTTAATCGTTTGATTGCACTTCGTACGGCTTGTATACCATCTCCCATATTGCAAAGCATTGTGCCTGGATGAAAGCCTCCATGCGTGCCTTCCAAACCTGAAAATCAATACCAGCGAACACACAAGGTTTGGCAGAGTACTTCTCCATGATGATTAGTCAAAAACACACGCAAATCACAAAGATTAGAGCACCGTGGCTCTGATACCAATTGTAGGATCGAAGAGCACGTGAAAATCTACCAGAGGGGGGGGGTGAATGGTAGATTTAAAAATCTTACACAGCGGAAACAATTAAACCTCAACCCCATCGGCAGAAAAACGATCTGTTAAAGAAATCGTGTGTGAGACTAATATAAACGTGTTTCACCTTGAAAAAAGCGGTAGATAACAGAGAGAATCAAGTCACGAAGAAAACACAACAAGAATCACTCAAATCCGTCGAGAAAAACTCATGTTATGATCGAAAGATCAAACAAAGGTAATCTGCCTTACCCGAGAAAAAAACAGTTCTGCAATGCTGCAAAGAAACTCGTGTAGATCATAGACCACAAATCTAATAACCGTGAAATTTTTACAGATGATAGATAATCAAGTTGTGAAGACAACCCAAAAAGAATAACAGTAATTGGATATGTGAAACTCCAGTTATGATAAATCCACCGACGAAAGGTAGTGCTGTCCAGAAACTCGACCAGTAAAACTTGTCTGGAACAAGTCGGACGAAAAAGGCACACAAGTTCCTTCAAACTACGAATTTTATTCAATAGAACACAAGAGGAACAGCTCCAAAGTCGTGCACCACAAGCTCTGTGCTCCCTTGCTTATATAACCAGCTCGAAAGCCAACTCAACTCAAATCAGGAACCTAATCCTACTCTGTTCACGAATCGTAACTTTCCATAACTGCTTAGGATTCTTCTATACGCAGATAGAAGCAATCTTAAGACTTCCAAACACCTTAGGAACGTATACCACATTCCTAAACAACTCAAATTCATGAACCACACGAAATCCTATCATAACCAACTCAAATCTTTCCATATTTGAGTCAAACCCGACTCAGCCGCAGCCTGAGTCCATAACCTAGTCGGTTGGACCTTTCCAACCAACTCTTTACGTCCACATCTCTTCATCAAGTCTCAGAACCATGTAGCCACATCCATGCACTCCTTTCACACGTGCAAACATCATCCAATGACGTCCACGATATCTTCACATGCATCGTTCTTGATTCAATCATGTTGTGCAACCTCCTGATCAGCTCAACCACAATTCCTCCTGAATTTGGTTGTTGGAACCTCATCTCCTCCCTGAGACTAGTCCAATGGATCCTATCACCAGCCATGTCTTGAACTCAAGCAACACCTGCACATGAATAAACAACCAATCCATACGAGCCCAAGTCCTCGACTTAACTCAAGTTAGTTCCGAACACACCACCTTATGTGAGAACCTCACATAAGCATGTTGCAAAACCACAGTAACACGATATCATCCATGTCAACCAAAAACGCACAAAAGACATAGAAAATGAATAATACTAGGCAATCTTTCCAGAGATGTAAAGCAAGTACGAAACATTGCAAATGAAAAGCAGAAGCACTGCGGTCAAATTTCGGACCTTGCCAAAGCAACCCGGACCTTGAACCGGAACTAACAAAAGCTAGTAGAACCTAGCGCCGGAACTTAACAAAACTAGTATAACCAAGCTCCCGCCGGGGCTTACAAAACTAGCCGGACATTAATAAAAAGGTGTTTTGATGATATTCAAAACTTTTATCATCAAAGCAAGTGTATTCACTACAAGCCAATGTATTCAGCACACATAGGTCTTACAACTTCTTTTCCACTACGTGCAATTTTGCATAACCCAAATTCTACTGGGAACATTGCAAAGTGGGCAGCGGAACTCGCCGAATTCGATCTAGAATTCGTGTCAAGACAAGCAATCAAAATTCAAGCCTTGGCTGACTTTGTGGCGGAATGGACCCCCTCTCCATCAAACCCTGGGGGTCATAGTGAGCAGAAACCAGAGCTCAATGTTCTGATATTCCTTGAGCCTTACTGGACCCTCTACTTTGACGGCTCCGTGCAGAAGCAGGGGGTCGGAGATAGAATCCTTCTCCTGGCTCCGACCGGAGAGAAGGTCAAGTACATGGTACACCTTGATTTCAAGACAACTAACAATATGGCAGAGTATGAAGCCCTCATCTATGGACTCAAGGTGGCACTAACTTATGGTGCAAACAAATGTTGGTGAAGGGAGATTCACAACTCATCATGAAACAAGTGAAAGGTGAGTATTCCTGCAACAATTCTCAATTAGATGCTTACCTCCTTGAAGTCTAGAGGCATCAGAAGGACTTCGAAGTCCTAGATCTCAATCATGTTTAGCGTCTTCATAACTCCGAAGCCGACAAACTCTTGATGAAAGCCTCAACCAGAGCTCCAGCTCCTCACAGAATCTCTATCCAGAGGTTGTCAAAACCAACAGCTCAGCTTGCCAAACTGAGCGAAGGGGCAAGACCAACACCTCGAAGCTGGCAGTCCCAGTGGCCCTGCTACCATGGTGTCCACCAAGGGTCATAGGTGCTGTCGGAAACCCCGAGCAACCCAACACGCAAGACTCAGAAGCTCAAGTTAGTTCTGATGCATGGATCTTGGAGATCCGGAGCTACTTGAAAGAAAACATCCTTCCTGAAGATAGGGTATCTACTGACCGGATTGTCAGATTGGCTAAAGGATACACGTTGGTAGAAGGGGATCTCTACCGATGCGGTGCCAATGGCATCCTAATGTGGTGCATTACAAGGGAAGAAGGCCGCGAGTTCCTCGTGGAAATCCATGGAGGCGAGTGCGGGAACCACGCATCTTCTTGCACGCTGGTCGGTAAAGACTTCCGGCATGGCTTTTACTGGCCTACAACACTTCAGGATGCGGTTGAGCTAGTGAAAAAATGTGAAGCGTGTCAGTTCCACAACAAACAGATTCACACACCGGCTCCATCACTACAAATGATACCTCCCACATGGCCATTCGCTGTGTGGGGCATGGACATCTTGGGACCTTTCTCAAAAGCCATCGGAGGTTACAAGTTCCTGTATGTCGCCATCAACAAGTTCACCAAGTGGCTGGAAGCAACTCCAGTAGTAACAATCAACAAACAATCAGCAATCAAGTTCTTGAAGTCCATTATATGCAGATTTGGAGTTCCAAACAAAGTCATAACTGACAACGGAACTCAATTTACAAGTGATGCATTCCAAGAATATTGCGAAGACCTCGGCATTCAACTTAGCTACGCCTCAGTAGCTCATCCATCAAGCAATGGCCAAGCCGAGAGAGCAAATGCAGAAATCTTAAAAGGACTCGAGACGCACACATATGAGCGCTTGAAAAAGCACGGAGCTAACTGGATTGAAGAGCTTACGTCCACATTATCGACGAACAGGACAACACCTAACCGGTCAACTGGGGAGACTCCATTCTTCCTGGTGTGCGGAGCTGAAGCAGTCTTTCCTCCGGAGATCACCTTGGGGTCCCTACGTGTGACACCCGGTTCCGGAAATGAACCAAGTGAATGCATATGTGTGCCCAGGACGTTCAACACACATACACGAGTGCATTCACAAAAGAGTATACATAAAATTACCACAGAACAAGATTAATTAACCAAATTTTATTACACAAACCATGTTATCCTCAAATAAAAATTATAATGAATATTAATGACAAGTTCAACTAATACAGCGGAAATAAACTAAATAAGCAAACTAAACAGCTGGGCATCATATGCAATAGGGTATAGCGCAACTCCATGCAACACCACAGGCAAAGCTGACGGTAGACACGGCCTAGAACTCCGCATTATCGCCATTAAACTCCCAATCCTGACCTGCACCCGTTGGGGGGATTGCAAGAGTGATTACATGTCGTACTCAACAAGTGTGGAAAGTATGACATGTGGCTGATTCAAATGACAAATATAATAATGGTTGAGTGCTGAAAAGTACATTAAACCATTTGAAAAGCAATATATTACAAGTATATGAAATAAACCCATCATAAACCATAATTAATAACATAGCACCAATCCATATTCCATATCCATCACCATCATACCATATTGAATGTCATAGTTTAATCTATATCCAGCCATAACCAGTACCAACCCATAAAAATCCCAATACCGAGTTCCCTCTAATCATGCGAGGGTCCAGGTTGCTCATAACCGGGAGCACGGCTATCATGATAGTTTTAGACACACTCTGTAGAGGTTGTACCGCTTTACCCATGTGTTGTGATTTCATCACCTTTCGATGACTAGAACCTCTATTATGTCGTCTCACACCTCCGTTGGTGTGTGGCCAAGAGATCACAAAGTAGCCTTTACAAAGGGATTACAAGCCTATTTAGACCCCATTGAGGTTTCACCGGTGGCGATGTCTCCAACTGAGCACATCTTCAACTAAGGGTCCCCTCTTGAGCCATTCAGATCCCAGGGTAGTCCGACCAATCATCAAGAAACCCAATCCGACTACCCCTTCCCCGAGCATCCTTAATGATCCGAATAGCACTGGCAAGGCCCTAATTAATCAGCTACGCCGCACCCATACTTGGCCTCGTGGTGGCACTGTAAATCCTGGATGGTCGCTCTACGAACCGGTCCTTAGATCCGAAGCAAGCAAAACCACCATAACATTTAACCCATCCACATACCAGGCTTGCTTAGATCACCCATTAACATATCATATTAACCAGTTCATGTTAACCATAATCTCATCCATGCATATTTATGTTGAGTGGTATAGTTGTTTTCCCATCCCAGTTGGTTAAGCGAAGCAAAATGTAAAAAGCCCTTCCTTACTCTCTACCATATATTCCAGGTGACAAGGGTGGTCAACAAAACTAGTAAACTTCCTAACATAGGATTTCCCATCAAATTGACACAATCATGCAATTTTCAAACAAAACATTTATTTTAAAACAGGATCAATATGCTTCAAGGACACTTGCATTGCTCTTGCTGTTGATTAGGGTCAAAGCCATCAAACTCTTGGTGCTGGAGATCCACTGCGGAACACTTTAGTGCAAATCCATCTAATCCGCACAATAAACATATAAACAAGAAACACAATCAAATAGTGCACAAATATTACTCAATATGACATGACATGCATGATTTATGCAAATGCAAGGTAGAACTTGTTAATAGATTGCTTTCAATGATCACTAACTAGTTCTAATAGATTTTAACAAGATTATACAAGGGATTTGATTAGATCTACTTTTAGAATCAATTCAACACAATTTAGTCAACAAAATCGGACTAGTTTGCAGAAGGCCGGAGTAGTCCGCACTTTGCAGAACTAGCGAACTAGAGTTTTCTAGATCAACATGAATTTGGAGATTAGGGGTCAAATTCACGTAAGGAAAATAGAATAGAAGGTATACCAGGTGTGTAGAACTTCAAAGAATCAAGGATCTGGGAGGTAGCACTTGGATCTTGATGATCTAGGGTTGGTGATGAATTTGGAGATGAATTGGTGATGAAGAAGAAAACTTGATGGAGATCTTGATCCTGTTTCATTTCGTCCTCCTCTTCTTCTTTCTTGGGATCTCCTCCTCCCTCCTTGATGGTGGCTCTCCACGAACTAGGGTTTGGGTGGGGTGGAAAAGTGGCAAATAGATGTCAAGCCAAGGGGTGGGGTTGTTTATATAGAGGTGGAGGCTAGGGTTAGATGGATTTCGAGTTTGAGATGAGTAGAGGCCGGTTTAGAGTCCCACATGGGGTCTAAAGGAGTTAGGCACGACGTCCCTAGGCCCACTTAACGTGAAACCCAAGAAACAAGTCGTAAAACAAAAGATCAATTCAGAGTCGCGAAATATCGGACAAGTCCGAAAAGGACCGGACTAGTCCGAAGTTAGTCAGAAAGAAATCGGAGAAGTCTGGCCAAAAATCAGACAAGTCCGACTTTAGTCAGAGAGGAAAACAAACAAGTCCGCTAGAACACCTGACTAGTCCGGAAAAGTTTAGGGACTTAGCAAATTTTCAAGGATCCTTGTAATATCGGACTAGTCCGCACAAAATCGGACAACTCCGAAAATGTCCAGAGGCAAAATCGGACAAGTCCGCAGCAAAAACGAACAAGTCTTATTTTAGTCGGAGAGAAATCAAACTAGTCCTCACCAAAATTGGACTAGTCCGCACTTTTCAGCATTTTAAGTGGGTTTTTTTTCCAAATCAATTTTAAACTCATTCCTCTTAATGTGGATTAATGTTAAACATGTATATGAATGTAAGTAGGGCATGATGCATGAAAATGAGGGTGTTACACTACGGGTCCAGACCTTCGACGAAGCTACGCAGGACCAGCTCCGGTGTGAAGACCTTGACCTCATCGACGAGGGAAGGGGCCAAGTAGCTGTTCAGAATGCATGTTATCGCCAAGCACCCTGGCGCTATCATCAAAGGCATATGCGCAACCGACAGCTTGCAGAAGGCGACGTGGTACTTCGAAAGATACTAAGTCGTGAAGGGATGAACAATCTTTCCCCCAGCTGGGTGGGTCCCTTCCGAGTAATTAAAGTATCCCGACCAGGATGCGTTTGCTTGGCAACTGAGGATGGGACCCCGCTTTCCAATCCTTGGAACACCGAGCACCTATGTAAGTTTTATGCTTAGAATCATGGAGGTGAGTCTGGAATTACACACAATGCATGTTGTAGAGTCATTATACAGAGACGAGCAAGTCCTCCGAGAGAACATCCGGACCCCTCCGTGAGGGTCCGGGAACTTCAAGTAACACTTGAGACAGTCACAACACTAAAATTGTAACTACTTTCTTTGGGCTAGCACAAGATGTATAGCACATTTAGCATGGTCCAGCACCCTAAGTGTGTCCTCTCCCCTGTAATCCGGACCTATAATGAAAGGCATTTCTGTGTGAAAACAAACTCCACGTTCATTTACCTTTTGTACAAGGCGCAATATATCAAATTATTTTTACCCCACTTGTCTATAATGAAGTTGTGCAAATCTTTTTGTGCTTTGTTCCAAGTAACTCACATGCATTACAAGCCTTATTGATAGTCTTTTTGGATCTAAACATTGCTGCATAGTCTACTTGCTTGAACGCCAAGCCAACATAGGTTCGGTGTGTGTTATCGGCTTAGCCTAGTCCTGCACCCTAAGTACGCTGCTCTACCTACAACCCAACAGGCCTCAGTAGGGTGAGTACTAAAAAAGCATGCAGATCTAGAAAGATTATATCAAAATGCTCGTTATCATGTTGAGTTTCTTTGGATCTAAAGTCCAAATAAGAACGATAAGTCACAACCAATTTATAGACAAGAGGACGAATTTTACTTTTTGTCTTGCCTTTAATGTGCAGGAAAAGCAAAAATTCATAGCAATGGTGGATGACGCCGGAGCTACTAAGCTCCGACATCCTCCAAGAGGGGTCCGCCGTCAACATCTAAAATGTTGATAGTGGAAGACATAGGAGCTACCAATCTCCGACCAACTCAGGGGGCTTGTCTTCGACGCCTCAAAATTTTAGACTTCGGACCTAAAATCTACAAGTGTGAAGCATTCAAGTCGTCAACATACTACCACAACCATTGGTACATGTACATACTTCAATTGTACACATGTACTAGGGGGCCAACAAGATACGTCACAATATATTAAAGACAAAGTTAAATTGAAGTAAGAAAGGAGGATTTTATTAATTTGAGATACTGGATTACAAAATGGGTAGAGTACAGCAGAAGGCAAAGAAATAAAGTCCTAAGCTACTTAAGAACCTAAGACCTGCGGAAGAATGAAGCTACTTTTTGGGCAACTTCTTGGACGGTGGCTTTGACGGCGTCTTCCTCCTCAGCGATGGTACCTTCGAGCACTGGGTCTAGTGGGAATTGTGGATCTCGGCTCACATAACATGTCAGCACGTATTCTGCGACGTTTGTAGCCAAAGACATCCCCTCTGTCTCCAGCTGATCCGCGATGATGTTGCCCATTGCATCAAGTTTGCTGCCAGCACCGTTGAGGGCCACCAGCGCTCGGTCCAACTCCAGTTCCAGGTTGTCCGCATGTATAGGACTGAAGACCAGTGGTGTCAGCGCGTCATTCACCCACCCTAAGAAGTCCTACACTTGAATGGCTTCAGTTTCCTTAAGGCTCCGTAGCTCCTCCAGCGACTTCTGGGCAGCCGCAAGCTCTGAACCTTCACAGGCAAGACGCTCAGCCAACTTAGCATACTGCTGCATGCTCTCAGCAACCTGCTTTTCCCGGTCGGCCAGCTCCGTCTCCCCGAGGTGGATGCGGTTTTGCCTTTCAGCAAGGTCTTTCTCCCTGCCTTTAACTCTCTCCTCCCTAGCGGCAACGTCAGACTCTCTTTTCGAGAGCTCTTGCCCCACCTTCCAGTTCTTTTTTCTCTCTTCCTCCTTCCATAGATCTAGCTTTTTGCTCCGATCCGTCAAATATTTCTCACCCAGAGTCAACCTTTGGGTGACCTCCACCTCTCTCCTCACCACATCCTCTTGCTGCTCCAGGAGTTTCTCCTCCCTCGCCTCCAGATCCGCTCGACGCTTTAGGAGAGCTTCATTCAATCCAGTGAGCTTTTCGTAACGCTCGTCAGCAGCGTCACATCTCTCCCTGTCTTGCTCTAGGATTTCCCTGGAGTTAGCATCGAGCGCCCGGATGGCGGCTTCCTTCTCTTCCATCAACTTATCCTAGTATTCTAACCGGGCTTTCTCCCCCTTGATCAATTCTTTCTGGTCAGTGAGCCTCGTCTGAGCAAGCCTGGTCTCAAAATGGAGTCTGTTGCGCCAACACCTCAAGGTGTTGCACTCCTCCTCCAAGGATTTTCTCTCATGATCGAAGGCCAGATGGACCTATCAAAGACTTGAGCAGGCGTTGTCTATGGACAACACCAGAGGGATAGGTTTTGGGCCTGCTGGGACCATTTCCGCAGGCTCAAAAGGGTTTTCCATCATAAAAATTGGGTCCCACTCTACAATAGTGGTCCCCTGGACTCCTACAGCGCTAGGGCCGCTCTCCTGGAGCCCTTCAGCGACAGCAAAAGAACCCACTGGGGGAACTTCCACCTCCGGAGCAGTTGAAGGCGCCACTTCAGGGTCTCCAATTGCCAGCTTCGAAGTCAGAGGACCTGCCACTAGTTCTTCAGGCTGCTCCGGCTCTGTCCCAGATACTTCCGGGGCAACTACCTCCGTAGTAGCAGTCGGGGCTTCAAATGGAGCCTCGATCACCGCTGGCTCAGGCTCCAGCACGGCGACCACCTCTGGCACAACCATTGGACCTCCAACCACCTCCGGCTCAGCCGCCGGACCCTGTAGCACTTCTGGCTCAGCCGTCGGATCTTCAACCGTTTCTGGCACAAGGGACAAAGCTTGGGTAATTTCCGGCTCAATAGCCGGGGCTTCAACTACCTGTGCCTTAGCAGCCAAGGCTTCGGCAACTTTCGGCTCGAAAGCCGGAACTTTTGGCATCGCCGGTGCTGGAGCATCAACCTCCGCCGCCAGAGGTACATCTTCAACTTCTCTCCGAGTCCAAGCTCACGACAGCTGGTGCCGGAGCTGTCGCGACTTCCGCCTCTGCTTGACGAGGAGGCTCAACGCTTGAAGCCGGAGCTTTGGCAGGTGCAGCCTTGGCCGCTGCAACAGGCGCTGAAGCTCCTGACCCCTTCTTTGACACCCTAGAAATAAAGGGAAGAGAAGATTAAAAACCTATCGAGAACAAGATTGGCATGTTAGGGCGAGCAAACGATGCTTAGCTAGGGATGTTGCCACCCCAGTCGCCTCGGAACCTCTTCATCTAGGGCCCAGAGCTAGAGCCCACCATATCTGGTGAGACAACTACTTCAGACCTCAGTTGAGGACCACTCGTAGCAGCCGGAGTTCTTTTGCCCGGTGCTTCTCTGGGCCGGGAAGAACTCCCAGACCTAGAGCCTTTAGCCGGCACTGAGGTCGGGGTCGATTGCCCAGAGCTTACACCTTTTGAAGGCGCTTGCACTGGGGCAGGGGTAGTTGCAGAAGACCTCCCCCGCTGTGGAGAAGCAGCTGTCGTGGAGGGGGCAGGTCTGAAGGACCTCCCATCAGCGTGCTTCAACTTCCTCTTCCGGCTGGAAGGCTCAACTGACTCTTTGCCCTTGCCCTTGCCGGTGTCTTCAGTCTTTAGGCTCGGGGCGGAGGAAGGACCACCCTCGGAAGCTTCGGGGATCGCCAATCTGGTGGTTGAATGCCTCTCTACCTCGCCAAGGTCATGAAGCACCAGCATACTCCTCTGGAGCTCCCTACTGAACTGCGCCTCCATGTTCAGGGGGAGGAAGGCTGCTGGCGGAGCCAAGTCGTCGCTGTTGATGTTAATTCCATGCTGGAATTTCTTCAAATGAAACTCCAATGATTTATCATCCAAGTTGGATTTCAAACCAGTTTCAATTCGGTCGTCATCCATCACGCCGTTGAGGGCCCACGCGAGCTTCTCCCTCTTCTTCAGCGGAGCCCACCTATTGAGCAGGAAGTTGCAGAAGACCATTTGGGGGGTCACTCTACCTTCCACGCACTCGCGGATCCTGGTAAAAATAGGGTTGAAGGCATCGGACAGCATTGAAATCACACTCCAAGCGTCAGTAACAACATTGGGGAGACCTTCGGGTAGCTCCAATTTCTCGTGCTCCTCCGCCGTAACGATGATCCAATCCTTCTTCCAGTCATCCCACTGCCAGAAGGAAACAACTTCAAGTATTTGTAGGGGCAGTTCTTGCGCTTTACAAAATAGTATAAGCCAAGAAACTCGGACCCCTTGCCGGTGGTGTGGATGGTGAAGAAGGTGCGGAAAAGCTCGACGCAGGGGGGAATACCCATCCAGATCTTACAAAAGTGGACGAGTGTCGCCACGAGAAAAAGAGAATGGGGGCCAAGGTGATATTGCTGCAGACCATAAAAGTCTAGCAGCATCAAATGGAAAGAAGAGAAAGGTGGAATGAACCCCACCATGGCATATGCTGTGAAGTACACCATATAGCCATTGCGCTCCTTCTTGAACGGGAGCTTGGCGGCGCGGACCAAATGTTTGAAGGACTCGCTGGACCACCCCATGTAGGTCCGGACTTTCTTCAGATCATCATCGCTCTTGAGGCTGCTCTTGGGGAGACCCAACTCCATCGCAACAATGTGGAGCAAAGGAAGGGAAGTTAGGCAGAGTTTGGGAGGCTCTAAGCGCAAAGATGATTGAAGGCGTAAAGAGTCCTCAAACCGTGCACACTTTCCTTCTTAAGTAAGCATCCACGACGCTTGGATGGAAAACGTAGTGAGATCGAAGGCTCTCTTCAGAAATCTACCCCGTCAATGACGAGTGGGCCTGGGGCCACCTCGACGAAGAGATCGAGGTTCTTACCCAAGGCAAACCGTTGTCATGATGAGCGGCAAGAAGCCCAAAGTCGGTGCTCTGACAAGGAATGCGGAACCGATACTGTTTTTGTATTGGGAACTGGCGACCTTCAATTGCATGAGATCCGCACTCAAAGATCTCATATGCCATATTCATAACAAGCCACGCGTCGAAGGTTCACTCACGCGTTGAAGGTTCACTACCGGACCGTCACTCTATCGGCACATCAGAGGACTTTTGAAAGTTCAAGAGCGGGAATCGAGAATGGCCCCACCTCTGGTAGAATAACTTAACCCAAAGGATTTCTCCCAAAGGTGGGATCGGGGGCCACTGTTGGTACCCTACGTACCAGGTACCCCGCGGTACCACAAGAAGGTGCAAGAAAGTTCCACCCGTCAGAGTCGAAGGCCCTTCAAGGCCCCACATGTCACACTGCACCGGACCCGCTCCCCTCACATGGCTGGCTCCCGGGTTAACACGTATAAAATAAGACCAGAAGTAAACTCCCAACCAAGGGAAGCTCCGGCGACTACACGTGTACAACAACCCCGGACCTAGCCCCCGTCAGAGAGGAGCTCCGGTGCCGACACGTGTACAACAGCCCCGGACCTACCCTCCCGCAAGGGAGAGCTCCAGAACTACCGCGTGAGGAGCCTCCGAACATTCATCGCCAACCGAAATACAAGCAGATCACGTCCATTACAAACATTCGAGGACGGTTAAAATGGCAGTTACAAGGCCTGATAATGTGTCATTAATATCGTATTAATGGCACACGATCAGTGCATTGTTAATAGGGGTAACGCTGCCATTAAGGCGCATTATCACACAAATAATTATACTTAATGCTCTTTGGACTGTGTATTAGGTCATTAAACACGCCAGGGCCACATGTCGGGCCAGGCAAGCTTTCTAACAGTCAGTCCTTAGAACTATAAAAGGGCTACACCGCACGAACATCGGGGACAAGCTGATTCGACCTGATAGAAGCTGATTCTAGCGAACATACTCGCACAATACAAAAACACAAACCCCGAGGAGTAGGGTGTTATGCTAAAGCATCTCGAACCACGTAAATCTCTGAGGTCACCATCTTGATCTTGATCTCTGCATTCCCCAACAATAAAAGAACCTCCGCGGGCTGCTTCTCAGCGGGTCCAGGGGAAGTGTCGTATCACACACTTCGACAATGTCCCTCTTCTTCTACCATCTCTTCCTCAAACTCTTCTCCTTCACTATCTTCTTCAATAATTCTATTTTGCTTTTCAATAATTCTTTGAGATTTCTGAAGACGTTTTCTCGAAGGGCTGGCTTGTTCTTCAGACATTAACTCTAGAGTAGTACTAGCAATTTCTACAAGCCCTGTCCCAGAAGATATCCTAATATCTTGTACTTCCTCGACTTCATATTGATAAACACCACCATCATCGTCTTCCTGATTGTCTATGTACTCATCATAACGACGAGGGTGCACTTCACGGTTAACTTTATATACAACCCACCAATTTTTCAAACTTGGATTAGGATAACTTAAATAGTACACTTGTTCCACTTGATGTGCAAGTACGACATTGTTGTTAGGGGCTGTATAGCGTGAGTTGTGGTTGACCTCCACCATTCCAAATTGATCCACTCGGGTGCCCGATGTTGGATCAAACTAGTGAAGTCGAAGAACACCAGCATCAGTTCTTTCGTACCGCCAAATGTGTACTCAATTATTTTTGGAAGAACACTATAGTATTCCTTCACTTCTCCACTACCCTCTGCAGTAGTTATACATACTCCACTGTTTGATGTGGCTGCAAGTGGACGAATTGCTTCTAAATTGCCGTTCGAAAATGATATACATTGATATCGTATCGTCTAAATTCTCTAGCTTTCAACTGACCATTCGCGATCTGTCGCAAATTATCAGAGATGTTGACATCTTTCATAGACTACATGTACAACAATATACAAAGTTAGCCTCTTATAATAAGTATATGAACTATGATTGAAGAACAAAGGATATCAGAGAAGTTAGCACATTACATGTTCACGGAACACGTTCACAAAGTTTTTTGCCACCTTTTATGCCATGCTGACGTAAATTATCCAATTGACTTTGCGTCAGCCTTCGAGAAGATGTCCAATACAGATTGTCAAACATTTCAAATAATGGTAACACTTCTTCCATGTTGAAAGACATGTAAAGCATGGTGTAGTTTCTCTCTTGCTCTGAAATATAATGAGAATTGGCAACCCCGACACCTTTACCCTTCCAATGAAAAATTTTAACCTCGGTCATAGGCTACTCTTTAGCATCATGATATGGTGTCATAGATGCATTCAAATTGATTGCACGTGTGAAATATTTGCTAGAGAAGTTTGTAATCTCTTTAGCTGCAAATGCTTCTGCAATACACCCCTCAACTCTTGCCTTGTTGCGCACTGTAGCTATAAGTTTTTTCAGTTCTCTTTCTTGACTATACATCCACCTAAACTGTGCAGGTCCTGCTACTAACGCTTCATAAGGCAAATGCACCAGCAAATGCTGCATAACATTCATAAATCCAGGCAAAAAGACTTTTTCCATCTTACATACAAGCACGATGATTTCTTTCTCTTATTGCCGCATTATCTTCTTCGACACTTCCTTAGCACATATTTGCCTATAAAAATAGCTAAGTTCAGAAAATATCTTCCACAAATCAGGTTTGAAGTATCCATGAAACATTACTGGTAACAGTCTTTCCATCATAATATGGTAATCATGACTCTTCAGTCCATTCAGTTTACCAGTGCTGAGATTAACACATCGTTTTATGTTAGCTGCATAGCGGTCTGGAAACTTCAACATTTTCAACCAACTAAGTATTTGCTTTATTTCTTCTGGCTTGACACAGTAAGGAGCTCGTGGCCGAATTTCATTTCCACTTGCATTTGTTCTAATCTCAAACCCAGGATGATCACAAAGATCAGTTAAATCTTTTCTTGCATTCAAATTATCTTTGGTTTGACCGGTAAAATCAAAACACATGCTTATTATGCTTTTAGCGACATTACGCTCCTGACGCATAAAATAAATATTGTGCGGTAGAAGCAGCGCCTATGCATATGATAGCTCCCAAAGAAAAGAAATATGAGTCCAATTGTGTTGTGTAGCATACCGTTCAAAACCATCTTCTTTGGACTGTTTTAACTTTGCATGCCATGCCATTTTTTGCTCGCTTGTCAATCAACGAGGTGCTCCTTTTGTAACTCTTATGACTTTCCAGAATGATTGTGTATCTCTCCTAAGGGAATGATTTGAAGGAAGGAATCGTCGATGACAATCAAAAAAGCTGACTTTTTTCCCGTACTTCAGCCTTATGGCATCAGTGTCACTAATACATATGGGACAACACAATTGTCTGTGGACACACCAACCATACCAAATGCCATATGCTAACAAATCATGAATTGACCATAGATACGCGACACGTAAGTCAAATTCACATTTCATATGACTGTCATATGCGTTTACACCCTGCCACAACTCTTTCAACACTTCAATCAACAGTTGCATAAACACATTGATTTTCTTGCCTGGATGTTTTGGACCAGGAATGACCGCCGCAAGGAATATGTATCCTTCTTTCATGCACATGTTGGGAGGGAGATTGTAGGGAATGATAAAAACAGGCCAACAAGGGTATGGACTGTTACTAGTGCTGAATGGAGTGAAACCATCTGTTGACAACCCAAGATGAACATTTCTCGTATCTCTTGCAAACTCCGGATCGAAACGGTCTAAAGCTTGCCAAGCCGCGACATACGAAGGATGCGCCATAAAATCTTTGTCATCATTCTCACATATCCCTTCAGAATGCCATCTCATGTGCTTCGCTGTTTCTTTAGACAGAAACAATCGTTTAATCCTTGACGTGATTGGCATGTACCGAAGTTGTTTGATCGGTACTTTTGTAGTTATTCGTTCTCCATCATCATTCATGACGTCCAGATATCTAGATTTCTTACAATACATACAATGAGTATCGTCCAGGCGTTCCTTCCAAAAAAACATGCAATTATTCTTGCACACATCAGTATTCTCATAATTCATGCCTAGACCAGCCAAAATTTTCTTATATTGATATAGATCCGACGGCATCTAATGACCTGACGGAAGGAGATCACTGATCAGCTTAATGATACCATTGTAGCAATTGTTCGCGAAATTGAACTTGGATTTCATTTCCATAAGTCGTGTGACCGCCTACAAAACAGTCATATTGGCGCCCTCCTACACTTTTCGATCTGTGGTGGCAACATGCTCGTAAAACTCCTTCACCTCCTTCGGTTGTGACTGATCTTCATACTCTTTACTAATGTCTGCTATCATCTCATCCATTCGATCTTCATCCACATAACCGTCCGACTCATCATCATGCTCTATCTCCCCATGCTCACGCCACACCAGATAGTCAGTCATAAATCCGTGCTTGCAAAGATGCAACTCCACTTCAGACTTATCCAGACGTCAACGATTCCGACACTTGATACACAAACACTTCGCAACACGAGCATCACTAGCAAATGCATGGCTTAGAAAAGCATTTGCGATATGACCCCATTCATTAGTGTGCGCACCAGTTGAACTCCATCCATCATACATCGCCTTACGATCGTCACCCATTTTAAAACTACATCAAATAAATATATGTTAATGACCATATATGGTTACTTCATAGTTTGTTTAATGTCACGACCCAACATCTATTATCCAGGATAGGTCCTAAAATTTTGACAGCATAATGCCGCCTATTTAGCACTACACCCCCCTATTCGGTGCAGTTCTTAAAGTAAAAAGGGGCAGGCAGTGCTGGCAGGCTCTAAACAACGGCAGCCATGTGACTACACATGACGCAGGGCTGGAGCCACTGAACGCCTACTTTAACTTCATACTAAACGGGTCTTACCGTTACCTCATAGTTTGTTTAATGTCACGACCCTACATCTATTTCCAGGATAGGTCCTAAAATTTCGACAGCATAATGCTGCCTATTTAACACTACACCCCCCCCCCCCTATCCGGTGCAGTTCTTAAAGTAAAAAGGGGCAGGCTGCGCAGGCGGCCTAAATAACGGCGGCCACGCGACTGCACATGATGCAGGGCCAGAGCCACATAACGCCTGCTTTAACTTCATACTAAACGGGTCTTGTCGTCACTTAATAATTTGTTTAATATCACGACCCTACATCTATTGTCAGGATAGGTCCTCAAATTTCGACAGCATAACATCGCCTATTTAACACTACACCCCTATCTGGTGCAATTCTTAAAGTAAAAAGGGGCAGACAGCGCTGGCGGCCTAAACAACGGCGGGCACATGATTGCACATGACGTCAGAGCCGAAGCGCCTGGACGCCTAAGCGGTGACTAGGCGTTCCCTTTAACTTCGTACTAAATGGGTCTTGCCGTGCTGCCAGTCGTGCCGCCCGCTTCCGCCTGGCTCCACGGCGTTCCTTTCCAGGTGCCGCCGTTGCTCCTCCACCGTGCGCTGCCGTCCTTCTCATGTCCGCCTCCCTGCGTCGTTCTCTCTTGTCCCCTCCGCCTCCTCCTACCTCAACAATGGGATTGCGCCATTTTTCCCTATCCCCTCCACCTCCTTTCTCAACGTCGGAATGATAGTACTCCCAACTGTTTCCTTAGTGTCGACTAACAACACCTTTCTCTAAAATACGTTGGACGACTACGAGGTAGACTAGAGTTCGACTACGGTCGACTAATAGCCCTAATCGACGACTAATCGCCTAGTTGATCCTATTCACCTATATTTAATAACATTGTATATACATATAGTACATAAACAATAAAAAAATTCAAAAAAGCATAATTGAACCTAAATAACTAACATCTATGATAATCAAGTTAACATACACATATATGGATAAAACACAATATAAAATTGCACAAGTAATGATATAGCAATTTATACACTAATCAATTCAAAAACTTAATGCCACACTTATCAGAATTCAAAAACTTAATTTATGGACAAGTTCAAAGTTTAACCTTATTCGAGGAGCGGAAATAGCAAAGGCGGAGACGTGTGGACCGGGAGCGGCGGCTGGTGGGGCGCTAGGCGGCGAGGCGGCCGCGCTGGGGAGCCAGGGCGCGACGGCCGGGGGCGGGGCACGGCGACTGGGAAGCTGGGAGGCGGGGCGCTGGGAGGCCGGGCGTGGCGAGGCACGGGAGGCGGAGGGGCGGCGATGTGGGGCGTGGGGCGGTGGCGGGGCAGCGGCGAGGGGCGCGAGGCGGTGACGCGGGCAGTGACACTGGGGGCGGGGCGCCCTATGGCGGGCGGCGGCGGAGCGGAGCTAGACAAGAGCGACGAGTGAAGTGTTAGGTTTTCCCGCTGCACACACGATGTGAAGGGCCTTAAAGTCGTCGGTTACGTGGAGCCGACAGTCTTAGTTGAGGGCTGCGGGGCCTACTGCATGGCCGTCGGCTGGAGAGCTGCAATCAACAGTCATATCTTAGGCGGGCGGGGCCCACTTTAAAGACATTGACTCTGGAGTTTGGGCCGATGGTCTTATATATGGGTGGGAACATTGTTTTTCCGCGTGCGGGGCCCACGAGATGGCCATCAGCCTAGGAGCACTGAACTGATGACCATATTTAAAGTCGTCGGCCTAGGAGCTGTAACCGACGGCCATACTTAAGGTTGTCGGCCCCTGTCGCCCAACCGACGGCCATAAGTCTATAAATGTTGACTTCTCGAGGCCGACGACTTTAGTGAGATTTACAACGTCGGGGCCGCCGATTATATGTTGGCCGACACTTCTTTTCCTGATTCTTGTAGTGGTGGGTCATCAAATTATACTGTGGGTATCCACAACTGGTCAAGCTTTGTCACGTGTGATGCTCCTCAGTGTAACATCCTGGCTCAAGACTTAATAGGATTGATAGAATAACTCATAACTTCAAGGTATACCTTCTTTTTTCGGAAGCTCACCTGCAAAGAACTCCGAGGTTAAGCATGCTTAGCACAGAGCAATTTACGGATGGGTGACCGATAGGGAAGTTTTCTCGGGTGCGCACTAGTGAGGACAAAATGCGCAGAAAAGACTTTTTGGTCTGTGGTGCTAGCCTATGATCCTATAGAGCTGCTAGGAGTAATGACTGTCAGACCTGTAGTGGTTGGGGTGTTACAAAATGGTATTATAGCGGAACTTCGCGGTTTCACAGGTGCGTACGGGTCAGGGACGTGGGTACATACGCATGACGTGTGGGTCCTCTAGGAGGGAGACGGTATGGTACGTATGCTAGTACTGAACATGCGGAAATGGCCAAGAGGGGACGTTCCTAGCTTGGGAGTTGACCGACGAGGAAGCCGGTCTTCTAAGGGGGGTGGATCGTGACATCCTGGCCCAAGGCTTAATAGGATTGATAGAATAACTCATACCATCAAGGTATACCTTCTTTTCTGGAAGCTCACCTACAAAGAACTCTGAGGTTAGGCATGCTTGGCCCAGAGCAATTTACAGATGGTTGACCGATTGGGAAATTTCCTGGGTGCGCACGAGTAAGGACAAAATGCACAGAAAAGACTAGTGTTAGTCTGTGGGGCTAGTCTGTGATCCTATAGAGCTGCCAGAAGTAACAACCGCTAGGCCCGTAGTGGCTGGGGTGTTACACTCAGCTTTACTGGTATATGTATGTCTCTGACTCTTTTTGTAAATGTGAATTGTACGTGCCACTAAATAACATAAATCTCTGATTGAGCTTATTGTTTGATTATCTAACACACTCTATTTTCTTCTTTGCAGGTTCAGCATTGTTTTTCTGGCATTTGATGTTTTCTTTGTGGCCTTCTGTTTTGCCTTGGCATGTGTGATTGGGATTGCTGTTTGTTGCTGCCTTCCTTACATTTTTGCTATCTTGTACGCTTATACAAATTATGTAAATTCGTTCTTAGTTGTAAAGATCATGTATTACATAAATTTTAAGAATGTATTTTTTGTCCTGAAATTCATTATCATAAGTTTATAACCAGTTCATATGACTAGAACCAGTTCTGATAATAAGATTTAGTTTTTACCCTATAATTTATTATTTTGGTGAGCTAACTTCTTGCCCACGAAATACAATTTGTATTGTCGTGAGCTAATAGTTGGCCCATGAAGATTATTTTCGTGGACCAGAAGCTGTCTCATAAAAATACAACTGATTATTTTTATGAGCCAGAAGTTGGCTCATGAAAATATCTGATATCATTTTCGTGGGCCTTGTCTGGCTCGGGCCACGTCTGGCTCACGAAAGTAGAATTATTTTCATCGAAGACCCATGAAAATACATTTATTTTTGACAAGTTACGTTGTGGGTCTGAGGCCCCGTTTGGCACAGTTTCTGCTGCAGCTTCTTCATAAAAATAAACTGAGTGTGTGCTAAACAGAAAAATTATGTAACAGCTTATTAGTTTAGCTGCTTCTTAGAATGAACTAAAAACAGAACATAAGCAAAAACAGCTTTTCACCAACTCTTCAAATAAGTTGTTTTTGTAATAAGTTCCAACTATACCAAACAAGACCCGAGGCTTACGAAAATAATGTCTATAGGCCCACATTTTTTAGGTTTTTCACTATTTTCATGAGTTCCTAAGCCACAAAAATTTTTCGATTTCATGTA
This sequence comes from Tuctoria greenei, assembly GCA_036927565.1. Lineage (NCBI taxonomy): Eukaryota > Viridiplantae > Streptophyta > Magnoliopsida > Poales > Poaceae > Tuctoria > Tuctoria greenei. The sequence goes on from JAYESD010000006.1 coordinate 164,703,807, forward strand.
TTGGATCGTAATATTTAAAAACTTATTTTTTGTACATGACACGATGGTGATCATGCAGAGCACATGGGCTGATCAGGTGCACTGAAGAACCATCATCGTGATCTGGAGCATGCGGCTTCACGTTCCGTAAAACTAGATGTCGTTGTAGGTGTAGATATAACTGCTCGAAGCTGAGGGGTTCCTAGTTGGTGTAGAGTCATGGACACTGATAATGTGCTTGTCACTACTATAAAAAGCATTTTCACAGGTGCCTCGATTTTTCAAACACAGACGATCCGTAAGAAAATGCGATTGTAATGACGAATGATACAATAACCGCCTATGATAACAGAACATCACATGCGGATTTTGAAAAACAACCGCATGTGTAAATACATGATTTTTTGAGGTGACCATTAATTAAGAACCGCATGTAATCTAGCAAACTTCACAGGCGATTCTTAATTAACCACCGTTTGGGTAAATACATGATTTTCACGGGCGGCCATTTTTAAGAACCGTATGTACCGATTCAATCATGACGAGCGGTTTTTGTTGAAGAACCGTCTGAAGAAAGTCTTTGTTTTCACAGGCTGCTTGTTAGTTAAGAACCGCCTGCGATGCTGATAAGCTCCTGTCAAGCTAATCCCTCCACAACAAGCTCTTGTAGATGCATGTAACACTCGTGGCTCATCATTTGGATTGTTGAAAGCCTCAATTGAAGCGTGACGATCCTTGAAAGGATTTTCTCATCCATTTGAAGGATTTCTTTCCCTCCTGTCCATTTGAAAACTTAGGAAGATGCTCCTTCTTCAGTTTTAATGCCTAAATATATTGACTAAAAATCAGTACCTACTCTCTTAGTGCTTCACACAAGCGAGGAAGCGAACAACTTCAATCACGAATCTTGTTTTTACCCTTTCACTGGGATTTGACCTTAATCTTTCAAACATAGATTTATCAATAAGTGAAGCTTCCTTATGACACATGTTAATGACAGTTACAAGCGAAGGATGTGCTGAAGCTAATGAAATCTGAATTGGACTGAAGATAACGAGATCCTGCATATGGTGGCAATGTCCAGGTTAGAAAGCGTGTGTGACACCCAGTTCCGAAAACGAACAAAGTGCAGTATATGTGTGTCCAGGACGTTCAACAAATATACACAAGTGCATCACAAAAGGATATACACATATTTAACACATAACAAGATTAATTGACAGATCTTATTAAACAATTAATAAAATCCTCGAATACAAGTTCTAATGAATCCTAATAACAAGTTCAACTAATGCAGCGGAAATAAACTAAATAAGCAAACTAAACAGCTAGACAACATAAGCGATAGGGTATAGCGCAGCTCCATGCAACACCACAGACAAAGCTGGCGGTAGACATGGCCTAGAACTCCGCATTATTGCCATTAAATTCCCAATCTTGACCTGCAACTATTGGGAGAGGGGGGGAATTGCAAGAGTGAGTACATGTCGTACTCAACAGGTGTGGAAAGTATGACATGTAGTTGATTCAAAAGATGAATATAATAATGTTGGGGTGCTGAAACGTACATTAAAACATTTGAAAAGCAATATATTACATGTAATGAAATAAACCCATCATAAGCCATGCAGTTATTGTAATATCAGTCCATATTCCATATCCATCATCATATACCAATATCCATATTTAATACCAAAATTATATTCATAACCATCCATAACCATAATACCAACCGTAACCATCCCAAATTCTAATTTTCCACTAATCATGTGAGGGTCCAGGTTGCTCATAAACGGGAGCACGGCTATCATGATTGTTTTAGACACACTCTACAGAGGTTGTACCGCTTTACCCACGTGTTTGTGATTCTATCACCTTTCGATGACTATAGAATCTCAATTATGCTGTCTCACACATCCGTAGGTGTGTGGCCCAGAGATCACAAAATAGCCTTTACAAAGATATTACTGGCCTATTTAGACCCCACTGAGGTTTCACCGGTGGCGATGTCTCCATCTGAGCACATCTTCAACCAAGGGCCCCCTCTTGAGCTGTTCGGATCCCAGGGTAGTCCCACCAATCATCAACAAACCCAATCCGACTACCTCTTCGCCGAGCATCCTTAATGGTCCAAATAGCACTGGCAAAGCATTAATTAATCAACTACACCGCACTCATACTTGGCCTCGTGGTGGCACTGTAAATCCTGGATGGTCGCTCTATGAACTGGTTCTTATATCTAAAGCAAGTAAACCACCATACATTAAACCCATCCACATACCAGGCTTGCTTAGATCACCCATTACCATATCAGATTTGACTAGTTCATGTCAACCATAATCTCATTAAAGCATAATTAAATTAAGTAGTGTAGTTGTTCTTGCATCCCAATTAATTAAGCGAAGCAAAAAGGTAAAAATCTCATCCCGACTCTCTACCATATACTCTAGGTGACAAGGGTGGTTAAACAAAGCTAGTAAACTTCCTATCGTAGGATTCCCATCAAATTGACACAAGCATGCAGTTTTGCAAACAAAACATTTATTTCAAAACAAGATCAATATGCTTCAAGGACACTTGCCTTGCTCTTGGGATTGATTAGGACCAAAGCTATCAGACTCTTGGTGGTGTAGATCCTCCGTGGCACTCTCTAGCACAAATCTGTCTAATCCACATAATAAACATACAAACAAGAAACACAATCAAAGAGTGCACAAATATTACTCAATATGACATGACATGCATGATTAATGCAAATGCAAGGTAGAACTTGTTAATAAATTGCTTTTAATAATCACTTACTAGTTCTAACTGCTTTTAACAAGTTTATACAGGTTTGGAATTGATTCAATCTAATTTTAGAATTGAATCAACACAAATTAACCAAGAAAATCAGACTAGTCTGCTAGGGACCGGACAAGTCCGCACTTTACAAGATCAGCAGATTAGGGTTTTCTATATCGACGTGAATTTAGAGATTAGGGGTCGAACTCACGTAAAGAAAAGGAAATAGAAGGTATACCAGGTGTTTAGGACTCCAATGAATCGAGAAACTTGGAGGTAGCACTTGGATCTTGATGATCTAGGGTTGGTGATGAACTTGGAGATGAATTGGTGATGAAGAACGAAACTTGATGGAGATCTTGATCCTCTTTCGTTTCCTCCTCCTCTTCTTCTTGCTTGAGATCTCCTCCTCCCCCCTTGATGGTGGCTCTCCACGAACTATGGTTTGGGTGGGGTGAAAAAGTGGCAAATAGAGGTCAAGCCAAGGGGTGGGGTTGTTTATATAGAGGTGGAGGCTAGAGTTAGATGGATTTCGAGTTTGAGATGAGTAGAGGTTGGTTTAGAGTCCCACATGGGCTCTAAAAGAGTTAGGCATGACGTCCCTAAGCCCACTTAACATGAAACCCGAGTAACAAGTCGTAAAAAATAAGATCAATTCGGAGTCGCGAAATATCGAACAAGTCCGACAAGGACCGGACTAGTCCGAAGTTAGTCAGAGAGAAATCGGACAACTCTGGCAAAAAATCGGACAAGTCCGACATTAGTCAGAGAGGAAAATGGACAAGTCCGCTGGAACACCTGACTAGTTCGGACAAGTCCAGGGACTTAGCAAATTTTCAAGGATTCTTAGAGTACCGGACTAGTCCGCATAAGACCGGACAAGTCCGAAAGTGTCCAGAGGCAAAATCGGACTAGTTTGCAGCAAAATCGGATATGTCCGATCGAGGTCAAAGATAAATCGGACTAGTCCTCACCAAAATCGGACTAGTCCGCACTTTCCAGAATTTTAAGTGCGGTTTTGTTCCAAATCAATTTTAAACTCATTCCTCTTTATGTGGATTAATGTTAATAATGTATATGAATGTATGTAGGGCATGATGCATGAAAATGAGGTTGTTACAAACCTACCCTCCTTAAAATGAATCTCGCCCTCGAGATTCGACGCGGAAGAGAAGAGATAGGGAAATTCCTTCTTGAGATCATCATCCAATTCCCACGTTGCTTCTTTTTCTGTGTGGTGCTTCCATTGAAGTTTACACCATCGAATCACCTTGTTCCTTGCGACTCTCTCTTTGTCTTCCAAAATTTTATCGGTTGCTCGGCATAGGTCAAATCTGCCTCTAATTCCAATTGTTCCACTAGCACTTGTTCTTCTGGTACTCTCAAACACTTTTTGAGCTGGGAAACATGAAAGACATCATGTACATCTGAAAGATGAGTTGGCATCTCCATCTTATATGCTACTTCTCTTTTGTCCAAAATCTTAAATGGTCCAATGTAGCGAGGTGGTAGCTTGCCTCTTATGTTAAACCTCTTATGACCCCTCATCGGTGACACCTTGAGGTAAACAAAATCTCCAACTTCAAAGGCTAATTTCCTTCTCCTATTGTCTGCATAGCCTTTTTGTCTTGATTGGGCAGCCCTCAAGTTTTCACGAATTATTTGGACTTGCTTTTTGGCTTCTTGCAACACATTCGGACCAAATACTTGAGTTTCTCCTGCTTCATTCCAGAATAAAGGTGTCCTACACTTCCTTCCATAAAGCGCTTCATATGGTTACATTTTCAAGCTTGATTGGTAACTATTGTTGTATGAAATTTCTGCATATGGCAAGCTCTTGTCCCAACTTTTCCCATTCTTTAAAGCACAAGCTCTTAACATGTCCTCTAAAGTATGATTGGTCCTCTCGGTTTGTCCATCCGTTCGAGGGTGTATGCTAAACTAAAATTCAACCTCGTTCCCAAGGCTTCATGCAGTTTTTGCCAAAACTTGGAAGTGAATTGTGAACCTCTATCCGAGACTATATTCTTCGGAACTCCATGCAAACATACTATTCTTCCCATATATAGTTCTGCCAATTTCTCTCCATTATAGGTGGTCTTGATGGGAATAAAGTGGGCTGACTTAGTTAACCGATCCACAATTACCCAAATTGAGTCGTAACCGAACTGAGTACTTTGTAAACCAACTATGAAGTCCATACCGATCTCTTCGCACTTCCACTCCGAAATCTTTAATGGTTGCAATAGTCTAGCTGGCCTTTGATGTTCTGCCTTGACCTGTTGACACACATCACACAATGCTACATATTCAGCTATGTCCTTTTTCATGCTATCCCACCAGTAGCAAGTCTTCAAGTCTTTGTACATTTTAGTACAACCGGGGTGAATTGAGTAAGGTGAGTCATGTGCCTCTTTTAATATCGTTTCCCGAATATGCTTCACATTAGGCACGACAATCCTTTTTTCGCAGCCATAAGGTACCATGTTCATCCTCATCGAATCTGAATTCTCTCCCCTCTTGTATCCTTTCCTTGATTTCTTGAATTTCCTCATCCTTAGTTTGACCTTCCCGAATTTCTTGCTCCAATGCTGGGTTTAACTCCATCATCTCCATCTCATTTACAAATCCTCGAACACAAGTTCTTATTACACAATTAATAACATCCTCGAACACAAGTTCTAATGAATCCTAATAACAAGTTCAACTAATGCAGTGGAAATAAACTAAATAAGCAAACTAAACAGCTAGGTAGCATAAGCGATAGGGTATAGCGCAGCTCCATGCAACACCACAGGCAAAGCTGACGGTAGACATAGCCTAGAACTCCGCATTATCTCCATTAAACTCCCAATCCTAACCTGCAACTGTTGGGGGGGGATTGCAAGAGTGAGTACATGTCGTACTCAGCAAGTGTGGAAAGTACGACATGTAGCTGATTCAAATGACGAATATAATAATGGTGGAGTGCTGAAAAGTACATTAAAACATTTGAAAAGCAATATATTACATGTATATGAAATAAACCCATCATAAAACAGGTAGTTATCATAATACCAGTCCATATTCCATATCCATCATCATATAGTAATATCCATACAATACCAGAATTCAATTCATAACTATCCATAACCATAATACCAACCATAACCATCCCAAATCCCAATTTTCCTCTAATCATGTGAGGATCCAGGTTGCTCATAACCGGGAGCACGGCTATAATGATAGTTTTAGACACACTCTGCAGAGGTTGTATCGTTTTACCCACGTGTTTGTGATTTTACCACCTTTCGATGACTATAGAATCTTAATTATGTCGTCTCACAATTCCGTAGGTGTGTGGCCAAGAGATCACAAAATAGCCTTTACAAAGGGATTACTAGCCTATTTAGACCCCACTGAGGTTTCACCGGTGGCGATGTCTCCAACTGAGCACATCTACAACCAAGGGCCCCCTCTTGAGCCATTCGGATCCCAAGGTAGTCCCACCAATCATGAACAAACCCAATCCGACTACCCCTTCCCCGAGCATCCTTAATGGTCCAAATAGTACTGGCAAAACCCTAATTAATCAGCTACGCCGCACCCATACTTGGCCTCGTGGTGGCACTGTAAATCCTGGATGGTCGCTCCACGAACCGGTCCTTAGATCTAAAGCAAGTAAACCACCATACATCCAACCCATCCACATACCAGGCTTGCTTAGATCACCCATTACCATATCAGATTTGACCAGTTCATGTCAACCACAATCTCATTAATGCATAATTAAATTAAGTAGTGTAGTTGTTCTTCCATCCAAATTAATTAAGCGAAGCAAAAAGGTAAAAATCCCATCCCGACTCTCTACCATATATTCCAGGTGACAAGGGTGGTTAAACAAAGTTAGTAAACTTCCTATCATAGGATTCCCATCAAATTGACATAGGCATGCAGTATTGCAAACAAAACATTTATTTCAAAACAGGATCAATATGCTTCAAGGACACTTGCCTTGCTCTTGGGATTGATTAGGATCGAAGCCTTCAAACTCTTGGTGCTGTAGATCCTCCGCAGCACTCTCTAGCACAAATCCGTCTAACCCGCATAATAAACATACAATAAACACAATCAAAGAGTGCATAAATATTACTCAACATGACATGACATGCATGATTAATGCAAATGCAAGGTAGAACTTGTTAATAAATTGCTTTTAATGATCACTTACTAGTTCTAATTGCTCTTAACAATTTTATACAGGTTTGGAATTGATTAGATCTAATTTTAGAATTAATTAAACACAAATTAAACAGGAAAATAGGACTAGTCTGCTAGGGACCGGACAATTCCGCACTTTACGAGATCAGCAGATTAGGGTTTTCTAGATCGACGTGAATTTGGAGATTAGGGGTCGAATTCATGTAAGGAAAAGGAAATAGAAGGTATACGAGGTGTTTAGGACTCCAATGAATCGAGAAACTTGGAGGTAGCACTTGGATCTTGATGATCTAGGGTTGGTGATGAACTTGGAGATGAATTGGTGATGAAGAACGAAACTTGATGGAGACCTTGATCCTCTTTCGTTTCCTCCTCTTCTTCTTCTTGCTTGTGATCTCCTCCTCCCTCCTTTATGGTGGCTCTCCACGTACTAGGATTTGGGTGGGGTGGAAAAGTGGCAAATAGAGGTCGAGCCAAGGGGTGGGGTTGTTTATATAGAGGTGGAGGCTAGGGTTAGATGAATTTTGAGTTTGAGATGAGTAGAGGCTGGTTTAGAGTACCACATGGGATCCAAAAGAATTAGGCATGACGTCCCTAGGCCCACATAACGTGAAACCCAAGAAACAAGTCATAAAACAAAAGATCAATTCGGAGTCGCAAAATATCGGACAAGTCCGACAAGGACCGAACTAGTCCGAAGTTAGTCAGAGAGAAATCGGACAACTCTGGCAAAAAATCACACAAGTCAGGCTTTGGTCGGAGAGGAAAACGGACAAGTCCGCTGGAACACCGGACTAGTACGGACAAGTCCAGAGACTTAGCAAATTTTCAAGGATTCTTGGAGTACCGGACTAGTCCGCATAAGGCTGGACAAGTCCGAAAGTGTCTAGAGGAAAATCGGACTAGTCTGCAGCATAATCGGACAAGTCCGATCGAGGTCAGAGAGAAATCGGACTAGTCCTCACCAAAATCGGACTAGGCCGCACTTTCTAGAATTTTAAGGGCCGTTTTGTTCCAAATCAATTTTAAACTCATTCCTCTTTATGTGGATTAATGTTAATCATTTATATCAATGTATGTAGGGCATGATGCATGAAAATGAGGGTGTTACAGCGTGAAGCTATGATGGCAACCTTCAACAACATGAAAAGTGATGTTAAAGTTATGCTTGCATCAACCACGGCATGTTGTGAGTGTATAACACTTGTTGGGGCAAGCATAAATGTGATGCTCCAACAAGTGTTATGCCCTCACAACATGCCTTGGTTCATGCAAGCATAACCTTGGCATCACTTTTCATATTGTTGAAGGCTGCCATCATAGTTTCATGTTGTCTAACCTGGACATTGTCACTCATATGCAACATCTCTTTGTCTTCAGTCCTGTTGAGATTTCATTAGCTTCAACATACCCTTCACTTGTAACTGCCATTAACATGTCTGATGAGGAAGCTTCACTTATTGATATATGCTTGAAAGATTAAGGTCAAATTCCTATGAAAATGGTAAAAACAAGATTTGTGATTGAAGTTGTTCGCTTCGTCGCTTGTGTGAAGCACTAAGAGAGATGGTACTGATTTGTAGTCAATATATTCAGCCATTAGAACTCATAAAATAGCATCTTCGTAAGTTTTTAAAATGGAAAGAAGAGAAAGAAATCTTTCAGGGCTTGTTTGGGTGTACTCAATCTAATTGGATTGAAGTGAAGAATGAACTAATTTTCTCCTCAATCCACCTCAATCCACTTATATTAAAGTGGATCTAGTTCTATCCAAACAAGCCCTCAAATGGATGGGAAGTATCGTCAGACTTCAATTGAAGCTTTTAACAATCCAAATGATAGTTCCGGGTGTTACTTGCATCTACGAGAGCTTGTTGTGAAGGGATTACCTTGACAGGAGCTTCAAGAGTTGTGCTTCTAGATGTTGTTTGGAACCAAGTTGTTGGATGGCAATCCTGATCATCATAGGTCAGAAGAAATTTATATACACATACAATTTGATAACTTATGGAACAGGTGAAGGTGGTAAATATAATAGTCAACAAGCCGAAAAGGATCACTTGTCATAATTTGTTTTCTCTACAGAAGCTGAATTTATTAATGTTCGGAACATGCTATCTAAAGCTGAAATAGAGCTTTGTTCTAAGTTGATTTCAGAGGATACAAATATATACAATATATAACATACATTTATTCGAGCATTGACATCTTCTCGCATATAGGGTTTCAAATCCTTTTTTAATGCTTCTCTCTACGCGCTTGTCGTTTTCTGTTTTGGTGAAAAGGTACATCTCTTCATACTGATGATATTCCTCTTCATTATCTCCCACATTCTCAACCCCAACAATATTTTGCTTTCCAGAAACAACTACATGCATCTTATCTCCCACATTCTCAACTCCAATAATATTTTGCTCTCCAGAAACAACTACACGCATCTTCTCAGTTTTTGGATCTTGTACATTAAAAACTTGTGCAACACGATCGGCGAGAACCCATAGGTCATCTTTATAACCCACTTTATTCAAGTCTATTAGTGTCAGCCCGTAATTGTCCACTTTCACACCATTAGGATGTTTGACCCATTGGTACTTATAGGGGCATTACCATTCTTTCGCCTTAATCGAGTTCCCATATTTCCTCTATCAACCCGAAATATGTGGTCTTCTGCCCTTGTGAATCATAAGCCTCAATAAGAGCACCACTATTTTGTGCAACACTCTTACCGTCTTTTTCTTTAGTGTAAAATTTGTAACCATTGATGTCATATGCTTGCCATGATCTCACCAAAGCAGATGGGCTAGAAGCTAACTTCTTCATTGTTGCCTCTTCTATAGAGTATCCGTATGGTATATTTTTGTCCATTAACCATTCTGATAGAAAAGTTTAGGCCTGATCTTTCGAAAGGTAATGGATATGTCAATTGATGTGGAGATCTCGACGTTGATGATCCGAGGCTCTCGAGTAGAACACGAACAACCCCTGCAATCACTACACCACCACTCTGTTGGTTATCAACCGTGCTGCACACGATTGACCTCGCCAAGAAGGCTAATCCCTACAAGTGCAACCGAGAACACAAGCAAGAACAAGGTAGACACGATCTGAAATCGCGAAGTTGGGGTTTTACAAACCGAAGAACGGCGATATTATTGATCTAAGCAAAACCCAATTGTTCATGGCGGCTACTATGTAGTATATATAGGTGGGATGATGTACAAGGGAGTGTTGGGGTCGTGACCTAACCCTAAGATACGAAATAATGGACTTAGACTTGATACATGGCCCAATGGCCCAATACGGTGGCGCAACACCCTGACAGATTCTGTACTTGATTTTCTTTCGACGATTCCCGTTGACCCCGAAGGAATTTTGACATGGGACTAGAGTCATTGGAATATTTATCCTCTCCCCTTTTTGTGCATATGTAGAACGTCCAAAACAGAGTTCATATGCGTCCTGGGCGTCCATTTTAGTGCGTACTGCTCCTGGACTCCGAGTTGGACACGATTTTGAGTTTGGCTCAGTTTCCATCTTCTTTGAACGAATTTTCTGGTCCTCCATGTCCCTAATACTTCCTCCAAGTACTCTTTGAACCTCTCCATGGATACTAATCACAATTAAATCATTAGGTAGCAATCTATGCTCAAAAACATATAAGGAAACATATAAGAATGAACTCACCTCTGAAATTAATTATTGTGTATGAACTCTATTAATTGCATCTTGTATGTTCATTGGAGTGTTGTTTGTTTCCATAGAAGTGATGTCCTCATCATTCTCCCCTTCTTGAATTGGAGTCGTCCTCGACTCAAGTTCATCTTCTCTCATTTGTTGGTCCAAATATGCAACGCCATCAAATCCTTCTGTATGCATGAATGGAGGAGGCCAAGGTGGTGGACGACATAGTGCGCCATTTTGATCTTGTCCAGGATCCCAAAAAAATAAACATTGTTTCATGTTTGTAGGTACAATGATAACGTGCATGATCTCATCATTCTCCCCTTCTTTATGACAAGCGGTCCTCGGCTTGCTCGTATGTCCAGGAAAGAGGCTTTTGGGGATAATATGAGCGTTGTCCATATTGCACAACCGCAGCGAACAATGCTTCTATTTTATTTGTTGTCTCCGCTGCAAGGAAAAAATACTAGAAAAACTTGACAAGGAATTATTAGCATTAGTGCATTTATTTACCTTACCATGTTGTTGTAGCACAAAAGGAGCTTGCACATTGGAACATATGTAAACTTTATGCACCATAAATTCACCACTATCTTCATAGTTGCCTATAGCATGAAAAATATTTTTACTTAACAAAGACAATTCAGATTGGAAAAATATTCTCCTCTCCACAATATCTAGATCACAAAGAGTGTCAAATTCAATATATCCCAAGGTATTTAGAGGAGACAACAATTTCAGTTTATCATTTTCAAAAGTAATTGGAATCAAATTCATAATTTCAGCAGAAGTGGGTAATAAAGTATTAAATTCATTTGATTGTTCTAGCATAGGTACAATATAATTATCAGCACACAACTCTTTCTTAGCGCCACGATCAGCAGAAAAATCAACATGTGACAATGGTGTATAAATAAACGATTCTAATAGTTGCTCCTCGAAAATAGCATGATTGGTGGAAAAATTCAGAATATCCAAAAGCTTCTCACCTTCTGTATTTGTAGAATGTTTTGCCTTACCGTTTTTAGCAGTGATTTCGAGTGCATTATGATTTGATCCATCTAAAATTTCACAAGTGTTGTCTAAAGCCTCGTTCTCTTTTGCATCATCTACATTATTTTCTATATTGTCTTACAAAATATTAGACACAAAAGGAGGTACAACAAGAAATTTTTCCTCAAATTGATGCACTTCATCTTTGCAATTAGATACATTCATAAAAGTTTCTCGCATACAAATTTTCATATTCTTCCATGTTCGAGGTTTTTCTAAATCATGTTAATTGGTCCACCAAGTTAATGCACAACTTACTAATGCACTTGCAACATTTATAATCTTTCTCCTCTCACACATATGACATTGTCCAAAAATTTTATCCAACTCTATTTCCCAAGCAATATATTCATCACAACCAAGACCATCAAAAGAAGGAAAAGATGGGAGAATGTAATTAATTATTGTTGAAGGAGTTGTAAAGGTGGTATGAACATCATGTGCAACCTTGGTTGATGTTTGATTTTTAGTGAGCAACTTCATCGTGGTCTTCATGATGTCAATCATCTCAACATATAATGCATAATTCTTACTTTTACCTGACATTGTTAGTAGTAAACAGAAGACAACAAAAAAATATGTTATCCCTATCAACTACAAAGGATAATGGAAATGTGGAAGTGGAATCACACAATCTCAAGCGTCTTACCACGCTCTTACAAGTGTTCTTACCGACACTGCAGGTGGCAAACGGTGGCCGGTATGAAGAAACCAATGAAGCGTGGGATAATTGCAAAGGTGTATCGATTCTGCTCAAGAGTAAGGTGTATCTTGGATGGCACTTTATATATAGCAATGATTAGAAACAATGCAATCAGATATTAAAGTTGAATAAGTTTCCAAAATACTTGTCAAAGTTGCTGGCCTAAATGTGTTCCTAGTAGTTCAAGCTAGCAAGACACGAGACAAAACTAGATGACACAAAGAATGCAAGCACTTTTGTTTTTTTGTTGTTTTTTTCTCTTTTATGTTGTGGCTTTCGTATCTTGTTTTGCACTTGTCTTTTTTTTTTCTTCAGAATGTGCTGCAAATGAAGAACACAATAAAACCCAATCAAAGATATCTCGTGTGTCTGTCGCAGATTTTCTGCTCAATCTTCCAAGGACAAATAGGCACACTTAGAGTCTCTAAATAGAAAAACTTACAACAGCAAGATTGTATATATATCTCTTCTCTTTAAATTCAATATATGGAAGACCTATTTTAGATAAGAACAATAGGATATATTGTCCCTGAAATACAGACTGTTCAAAAATTCTAGGTCAAGAACAGATTCAAATCTAATAAACTTTTGACCATGATAGCTCTATTTAATGGGAAACCTATGAATATGAAAGTTGTAGAGAGCTTATTATTCTTTCCAGAAAGTACAAGAACTCCAAAATCCGAGTTTGTATGAGTGAGATATGATGAAAATACCAAACTGGACAGAGATGAATCTAATCTGGACGTGATGACATGATTCAAAAGGATGAATCAAAACAATGAAAAACTCAAACTAAGACCAAAAACACTTTCTAAACCAGAAATATGACTCAACAACGGACAAAAAATCAACAAAACCAAACTGAAAACGAAAGTCGTAAAGGATCAATGGTGGTTTGGACAAAGTAATGAACAGATCTACTAAACTGCAAGTTTTTGTGGCTTTTTTGTGGACTCTAGGTATGAAAAATAAAACTAATGTAATGGATAGATGAATTACCTAACGGGAAACCTGGAAATCTGATACCAATTGATAGAAAAGTTTAGGCCCGATCTTCCGAAAGGTAATGGATAAGTTGATTGATGTGGAGATCTCGACGTTGATGATCCGAAGCTCTCGAGTAGAACACGAACAGCCCCTGCAATCACTACACCACCGCTCCATTGGTTATCAACCATGCTGCACACAATTGACCTCGCCAAGAAGGCTAATCCCTCCAAGTGCAACCGAGAACACAAGCAAGAACAAGGTAGACACGATCTGAAATCGCGAAGTTGGGATTTCACAAACCGAAGAACGGTGATATTATTGATCTAAGCAAAACCCAATTGTTCATGATGGCTACTATGGAGTATATATGGGTGGGATGACGTCCAAGGGGGTGTTGGGGTCGTGAACTAACCATAAGATACGAAAATAATGGACTTATACTTGATACATGGCCCAATGGCCCAATACGGTGGCACAACACCCTGACAGATTCTGTACTTGATATTGTTTCAACGATTCCGGTCGACTCCGAAACAATTTTGACATGGGACCAGCGCCATTGGAAATTTTATACTCTCCCCTTTTCGTGCATATGTAGAATGTCCAAAACGGAGTTCGTATGCATCCTAGGTGTCCATTTTAGTGCGTACTGCTCCTGGACTCCGAGTTGGACACAATTTTGAGTTTGGCTCGGTTTCCATCTTGTTTGAACGAATTCTCTAGTCCTCCACGTCCCTAATACTTCCTCCAAGTACTTTTTGAACCTCTCCATGGATCCTAATCACAACTAAATCATTAGGTAGCAATCTATGCTCAAAAACATATAAGGAAACATATAAGAACAAACTCACCTCTGAAATTAATTATTGTGTATGAACTCTATTGATTGCATCTTGTATGTTCATTGGAGTGTTGTTTGTATCCATAGAAGTGATATCCTCATCACATTCAGTGAAACATCTTCTGTGCTCTTTCATGATCTAGTCCTCTATGTAGTCCTGGTTTTTTTCGCGAAGCTCAATTTGATGTTCCTCGATGTACGACTCCGGTATTGCGTGCTGTTGTAGTACACCAAAATGTGCACGATGTACATTATTGTGATCTGGAACGATATAAGTTTTCTTACCCACTTTGCCTCTCCCATGTAGTCTACCCTCATGTACTGGTACAGGCACACCTATCGGTTTTCCATCTTTGATGTAATCAGCGCAACCCTCAATCACTTCTTCAGTGGTGTATCCTTCCATAATTGAACCTTCTGGGTGAGCACGGTTCCGCACATAACCTTTTAATACTCCTAAATATCTCTCCAACAAAAACATATGATGTAAATATAGTGGCCCCAATGCTTTTATCTGATCAACAAGATGTATGATTAGGTGTACTTGCATATCAAAAAAGGGTGGTGGGAAACACATCTCAAGCTTGCACATAGTCTCGACGATGTATATTTTTAGATAGTCTAAATCTTCACGTTCTATCACTTTTTGCGATACTGCATTGAAGAAGTAACACAAACGTGTCATAACAACTTTTATATGCTCAGGTTTGATGAATCTTATTGCAATGGCAAGGAACACTGTCATCATCATGTGACAGTCGTGAGAATTATAGCCGAATAAAGACAAGTCTTTCATTGAGACTAGTCTACGGATATTGGATGAGAAACTTGTGGGCACTTTGATCTCACGCAAGCATTCACAAATTGTTTTTTTCTCTTCTAGTGTCATATTGTAGCTGGCTAGGGGAAGGTAATGCTTCCCATTCACCTTTTCTACTAGATGAAGCTCTGGTCTCATATCAAAATTTACTAGGTGCATACGTGAATTTATTCTGTCCTTTGCGTTCCTCGGCATGTCTAGCAAGGTCCCAATGATGTTGTCAAATACATTCTTTGTAACGAGCATCAAACTATGGCAAAATTCCAGATTCTTCCAATACGCAAGATACATGGAAAAAATTGATTGTGTAGGATCGAAGAGCACGTGAAAGCTACCAGAGGGGGGGGTGAATGGTAGATTAAAACTTTTATAGCGAAAGCAATGAAAACCCCTCGGCAGAAAAATGATCTGTTGAAGAAATCGTGTGTGAGACTAATATAAACGTGTTTCACCATGACAAAAGTGATAGATATCAGAGAGAATCAAGTCACAAAGATGACACAACAAGAATCACTCAAACGCGTCGAGAGAAACTCAAGTTACGATCAAAAGATCGAACAAAGGTCAATCTGTTCCACCGAGTAAAAATAGATCTGCAATACTGCAAAGAAACTCGTGTAGATAAAAAACCACAAATCCAATGACCGTGAAATTTTGACAGGTGATAGATAATAGAGTTTTGAAGACAACCCCAAAATATTATGTCATTTGGATCCGTAAAACTCGAGTCATGATAAAACCACCGAAGAAAGGTAGTGCTGTGCAGAAAACTAGACGAGAAAAACTTGTCTGGAACAAGTCCGACGAACAAGGCACAAAAGTTCCTTTAAACTACGATCTTCATTCAATAGAACACAAGAGGAACAGCCCAAAAGTCGTCTATCATGAGCTCTGGCCTCCCTTTCTTATATAACCAGCCCGAAGGCCAACTTAACTCAAACTAGGACTCTAATCCTACTCAAATCATGAATTGAAACTTTGCATAACTGCTCAAGACTCTTCTATACGCAGATAGAAGTAGTCTTAAGACTTCTAAACACCTTAGGAACGTATCACACATTCCTGAAACAACTAAAATTCGTGACCATATGAAATCCTATAATAACCAACTCAAAACTTTTCATATTTGAGTCAAACCCGACTCAGCCGCAGCTTGAGTCCATAACCTAGTCGGTTGGACCTTTTCGACCAATTCTTTACGTCCACATCTCTTAATCACACCTCAAAACCATGTAGCCACATCCATGCACTCCTTTAACATGTGCAAACATCTTCCAATGACGTCCATGATACCTTCATATGCATTGTTCTTGATTCAAACATGTTGCGCGACCTCCCGATCAACTCAACCATAATTCCTCCCGAACTTGGTTGCTGGACCTCATCTTCTCCCTAAGACTAGTTCAGTGGATCCCGTCACCAGCCATGTCTTGAACTCAAGCAACACCTGCACATGAATAAACAATACTTTCGAGCACAAGTCCTCGACTTGACTCTAGTTAGTTCTGAAACTACAACATCTTACGTGAGCACCTCACATAAGCATGTTGCAAACCATAGCAAAATGATATCAATCATAACCACCAAAACACACCAAAAACTTAGTAAAATAATACTAAGCAAACATTCCATAGATGTAAAGCAAGTTTCAAATATTACAAGATAAAAGCAGAACCACTGCGATCAAGCTTTGAACCTTGCCAAAGCTAACCAAAACATGCCGGACCTATCGTCGAATCTTGATAAAAAGTTGTTTTGGTAGTATTCAAAACGTTTATCATCAAAGCCAATGTATTCAGCACACATAGATCTCACAATCTCCCCCTTGATGAATGCATTGGCAAAACAATTTAAAATCCGAACATTTGGCTTATCCACATGAAAAGTTTTCA
Organism: Tuctoria greenei; assembly: GCA_036927565.1. Taxonomy (NCBI): domain Eukaryota; kingdom Viridiplantae; phylum Streptophyta; class Magnoliopsida; order Poales; family Poaceae; genus Tuctoria; species Tuctoria greenei. Next base: position 164,720,753 of record JAYESD010000006.1, read on the forward strand.
AAACAATTTCTCCCCCATTTTGAAAATAAAATGAGATAGAAATAAATTTCTCCCCCTATACATATTTCTCCCACTTGCATACTTCTCCCCTGAGAAGAATCATGCCAAAAACACTTGTGAATATGTGCAAGGTGTGATCAATTCCTCCCCCTTTCACAATATATTCAACAAGGTACAAAAGAGAAATTTTAATTGTTATGAGCATATTATGACATATACATATAAAACAAAGCTCATACAAGTCATACTATCAAGTAACTTACACTATCACAACAATGAGATACATAAAGTTGTGTAAGCCATGCTAGGGATCAAGTGTAATTTTCAATTTTAGCAAGTCATGATCTAAAAATCTTAACTATTTCAAAACTTGAAAGCATGACACGTGTTGTTGCATTTTATTATTTTTTAAAGCACTGAATTAGATCATATGATATTTGCAAGAGATTATATGTTGCATCTGCCTTTTCTAACGAACCAAGCCAAGCCTATGTTATTTGACAATAAGAAGCTTAAGGACATGATTTTAGTTATACACAACTTCTTCCAAGTTCATATCTAAGTGTAAAGATAAGCCATCTCAAAAGAAGAAGTGCGATGCATGCATATTCTCTTGATCTTTTCTCAATTTATATTTGTTCATAAAAACTCAACATGTGAGTTGATTACTTGATTAATTCATTATGACTAAAAGCACTTGTGATGATGCAACAAGTTCAAAATAGCAAGAAAGTTCAATCATGACCAGATTTAGTGTAAGTAATTATTCCAATTACTAGTCATGGCAAAACTAGAAAATCTATAACATGAGTAATGTAGTGAGAACTTTTAGCATATAAAAGGAATCACAAAGTCATATATGTATGAAATACTATGCTCATATTATTTTAAGTTCAGATTCACACATAGACTTCCCAAGTTTCAAAACTCCCCCTTAGTGTAAGCCATGAGGATGCATAACCCCTATTTCACTATGAATGAAACAAAAACGAGTGAAATCCAAAAGTTTTGTAAAAATGTGAGCAAATTGTTGTTCGATATCTACATGGTGAAGCACAATGTTTCCTTTTACAACATTATCACGGAGAAAGTTATATCTAATGTCAATGTGCTTTGTTTTTGAATGTTGCACGGGGTTTTTAGCAACGCGGATAGCACTAGTGTTGTCACAAAACAGTGGAACACTATCTAGATCAACCCCATAGTCTTTAAGTGTTTGAACAATCCAATGAATTTGTGAACAAGCACTAGCAGCAGCTACATATTCAGATTCGATTGTGAATTGTGCAACTGAACTTTGTTTTCAAGAGGACCAAGCAACAAGTGAATTACCAAGAAAATAACAAGCACCCGAAGTACTTTTCCTATCAATCCTACAACCCCCAAAATCAGCATCCGAAAAAGCTTTCAAAGTAATGGTTGAGGAAGAAGGAAGAAAAATGCCAAATTCTTGAGTTCCATGTGAGTACCTGAGAATCCTTTTGAGGGCTTGATGATGTGAAACATGTGGGGAGACTTGAAACCGTGAACGAAGACATACGTTGAACTGTGTGTCCAATCTTGATGTCGTGAGGTACAAAAGTGATCCGATCATGCTTCTATATTCTTTTTGATCCACGGGTACACCATCTACATCAAGTTCAAGTGTTGTTGTTGTTCCCATTGGTGTCCGAAGAGGCTTTCTTTTTTCCATGTTAAAGCGCTTAAGAAGGTCTCTTGTATACTTTGTTTGGTGCACAAATGTACCCTCCTTGTTTGCTTGATTTGCAGCCCCAAAAAGTATATGAGTTCTCCCATCATACTCATCTCAAATTCTAAACTCATCATAGCAGAAAACTTGGACACAAGATCATAAGAAGCACAACCAAAGATAATATCATTTACATACACTTGAATGAATAATGAGTCATTGCCATGCTTAAGAACAAAAAGAGTTCTATCAACCTTGCCCATGGTAAACCCCTTTTCAAATAAGAATGTTTTTAACCTTTCATACCATGCTCTAGGGGCTTGTTTGAGACCGTACAAGGCTTTGGACAGTTTGTAAATATGATTAGGAAAATCTGAATTTTCAAAACCTGGTGGTTGTGTGACATAAACCTTCTCATCTATGTAGCCATTAAGAAAAGAACTTTTAACATCTATTTGATATAGCTTAAAACCTTTAGATGCAGCAAAAGCTAACAATATTCTTATGGCTTCTAATCTAGCAACAGGAGCAAAAGTTTCATCAAAATCTAGACCTTCAACTTGAGTGAAACCTTGAGCAACCAACCTAGCCTATTCATAACCACAACCCCATCCTCACTTTGTTTATTTTTAAACACCCATTTAGTTCCAATTAAAGTGTGACCTTGAGGTGGAGGTACAAGTATCCAAACACTGTTTCTTTCGAAATTTTCTAACTCTTCTTGCATGGCAATAATCCAAGATTCATTAGTGAGTGCATGTGATATATCTTTGGTTCAAAAGAAGCAACAAAAGCAGAATGAGCATGAGAGATTGGATAGCAAAACCTGGACCGTGTGACTCGTTCGTGCAAGCTTCCAATAATTTGTTGTGGAGGATGAATTTTGAGAACCCGGAGGGGAGTGGACACTTCACAAGCTTCTTCTTCTTCTTCTTCTTCTTATTCATGTTCATCACGAATCGATGATCTTGTGACTTTAGGAGAATCTGGACCAGCAATGATGGTCTTCGGTGTTGGCTGTGAATCAAAATCAGGAGCTGGAACAATGTCATTAGCTGCTGAATTTTTGGGCAGCAGCACCACATCTTCCTCATCTTCAACGAAAATGCTCTCCCTCTGCGGATAAGGATCCGGACCTGCAATGTTAGAGCTATTACCTGTGCTAGCTTCATCAAAATACACCTCACAAGTCTCCACAATTTTGTTAGTGTCAAGTAAAAGCACACGGTAGTCTCTAGTATGAGATGGATAACAAAGAAACATGCTATCAATGGATATAGGTTCAAATTTATCAAGATTACCATGTTTCTTAACAAAGCATTTGCAACCAAAGACCCGAAAGTGTGTAACACTAGGCCTATGTCCAAACCGGAGCTCGTATGGTGTTTTACCTAGCTTAGCGCACAAGAAAACACGATTTGAGACATAACAAGTGGTTGCAATCGCATCAACCCAAAATTTCCTAGGAGTTTGATATTCATCAAGCATAGTCCTAGCCATCTCAACTAAGGTTCTGTTCTTTCTTTCTACAACACCATTTTGTTGAGGTACATATGCTGAAGAAAATTGATGATCTATTCCATTTTCAGCACAAAAGTGATCAAAAGATTGATTTTTAAATTCTGTTCCGTTATCACATCTAATTGCTTTTAAAAATCCTGGATGATCAATTGATAATCTAAGAAATAAAGTTTTAAAGTGACTAAAAGTTTCATTCTTAGATGCCATAAAGTAAACCCTCATCAACAATCACAAGAACATACCATTTACCTCTGAAGGATTGAACACGTGAAGGTCCTACGGTGTCAAGGTGCAAAAGTTGACCTGGTTCAGTTGTCATGATCATTGTGAGAGGAGTATGTGAACCTGCAACCATCTTAGCATGCCTACAAGAAGAGTACACAATTTCTTTGTCCCCTTTAAGCTTAGGCAGCCCACGTCTGCAATCAAGAGCACTAACATACGTTAGATGATCAAAACCTATGTGACCAAGTCTACGATGCAAAAAATATAAGTCCTTTGAATCATTAGCAACTAGAAACCTATGCTTAGACGAAGAAATATCAAAATTTGCTTTAAAAACTCTTCCAAACTGAGACATGTTAAAAATAAGCTCACTGTTTGAATTTACAACTTTGTAGCAATTTTTAGTGAAAATAATTTCCAGATTTTCATCTAGCAGTTGTAAAACAGAAAGCAAGTTGTATTTCAAATTTTTAACAAGTACCACATCCTTCAAAGTGTAATGATCATTTACTCTAACCTAATCCTTAGCAATTATAGGAGTTGAAAAATTATCAGTAAAAGTAACATTCTCTACACGTGAGACAAAAGAGAAGGAGGAGAACCATTATTTGTTACCAGTCATGTGGCGTGAGTAACCTGAATCCACAATCCAAATGTTCTCCTTCCTTAAGCGTGTAACCTACATAGAAGCACAATACGTCGATGACTCAATACTAGGGTTAGTCAAAAGGCATTTAGGAATCCAGTACCGAGTCACATGACATCCAGCAGAAATAACATGTGAAAGCTGATATAAAACAACAGGTTTATGAACCAAAGCTTGAGGATTTTTGTACCCAACTACTGACCTACGAGGTGTTACATGTGTAGCATGAAAATAGTAGGTGGGAGGAAACTTTGCATGTTTTGACTCATAACAACAGGTTGCATGTTCCTAACGCACAACAAGTTTTGCTTGGTTGTTATGTGATCTAGCCATTATTCTTTCCTTTTTTCCGTTGTTTAGCTAGTCTATACCAAAAACCTATTACATGACCGGCTCTACCACAGTAGGTACAACTTTGTGTTCATGTCTAGATGAGCAATCCACATGTTTATTTGAAACCGAATGAGACAACACTCCTGCAGATTTCAAAACCACTTCTTTTTTCTTAGGAACCGTTTGAATCAAACCACTTACTAATGATTTTACAATTTTAGGTGGATGTGCCTTAGCATGAGCATGAGAATCAAAATCTAAACCAGTTTTATCATTGCAAGACTTGGAAGAATTCAGCAGCAAGTTTAGGTTCTTATTCCCGTTACAAAACTGATCTAATGTCCTGTGCATGTCATCAAGTTTATTGGACAGATCAAGACAATTTTCACATGAAGTTTTTCCTTTTAGTTTGCAATTAGAACAATATTTAACTTCATGAGCACGTAAAGAATTGTTCAAAACAGAAATCTCATTCATAGCATCTTGCAGCTTCTTATCAAGATCACCACAACTCGAGCAATGCAAATCAAATGTAGAAGAAGAAGCATCTTTTAAGTTTTTATCATTAAGTGCAGCAAGCTCTCTGTTCTTTTCAATTTCTAACTCATGTTTATCAAGTGTGGAGGTGTGCGCACTTCTTAATGAGGACAATAGTTCATATATAGAATCACATGAGGAACAAGAATCATCACTAGGAATCAAGGATTTCAAACGATTAATTTCAGATTCTAGTGACTTAATTTTAACAGCATTGTCCCTAAGCTTTTTGTCCTTTTTCTTAACTATAACAGAGGCACGAGAAATAGCATCACCCATTTCTTCCCAAGTAGGACATACCTCTTCATTGTCGCTGTTGTGTTTAGCCTCCTCCATAATTGATCTTGACTATCCTGCCATGAAGCACAAGTTTGCCAAATCATCTTTATCTTCTTCACTTCCAATGTCCACATTGCTTGAGCCAAGTTCTCGAAGTGCGGAGATAAAACAGCTCACCAATTGACATCCTGTAAAACCCTTCTTTTTCTTCATATCTTTTTGCAGAGGAGTGCTTCGTCCTTATTTGCTTTTCATCCCGGGAAGTAGGACCTGAAAGGTTAGGGCAATCTGAACGAAAATGTCCTGTCTTACCACATTCGAAGCATCGTTGAGGTCCGAAGCTTCTTCTCCATCTAGTTCTCACATTTTGCAGTGCTTTTGAGAACCTAGTAGAGAGAAGAGCTAGCTCCTCCTCTGGAAACTGCTCAATCTGTTCAAGGGTTAGAGAGGACAACAAAACAAGTGTATCACATGATGAAGATTGACCGGAGCTAGGCATCTCACATTGAGAAACAAAAGCAATAGACTTGTTGGGGTTCTTACGTGATATTAAGTCAATTTCATGAGATTTCAATTTAGAATATAGCACATCTAAAGTAAGTGTACTCATGACAGTTCATTCACGAATGGATGTTACTTTCATCTCCCATATTGTCATGTCTAATGCACTAAAGAGTTGCCTAGCATTCTCAGCATTAGAAAAGTTTCTGTTGACACTACGTAGATTACTGAGAATTTTATTAAATCGGGCAAAAACTTGATCGATGGACTCACCAGGTTGCATCTCGAAGCGCATGTACTCCTTTTTTAACATATCTTGTTTTACCTTCTTGATTGTATTGGAGCCTTCGTGATAATCACAGAGAGCACTCCATGCATCGTATACTGATCGGAGGTGCGCGACACGATCAAAGTCGCTTTGAGTGAGTCCCTGAATGATCAAGTTGTGGGCTTTGTTGTTGTTATCAACGTCCCATAGATTCATAGCAATAACTTGATTGTTTGGCGGCACTTCATAAGGTTTCTATACCTTTTACCATATTGTGAAGTCTTGCGCCTGGATGAAAGCTTCCATACGTGCTTTCCAAACCTGAAAATCAATACCACTAAAAACACAAGGTTTTGCGGAGTATTTCTCCATGATGATTAGTCAAAAACATGTGCAAATCACAAAGATTAGAACACCGTGGCTCTGATACAAATTATAGGATTGAAGAGCACGTGAAAAGTTACCAGAGGGGGGTAAATGATAGATTAAAACTTTTTCAGCAGAAGCAATGAAAACCCCTCGGCAGAAAAATGATCTGTTGAAGAAATCGTGTGTGAGAATAATCTAATCGTGTTTCACCGTGACAAAAAAGATAGATATCAGAGATAATCAAGTCACGAAGACGACACAATAATAATCACTCAAATCCGTCGAGAGAAACTCAAGTTACAATCGAAAGATCGAACAAAGGTCAATCCGTTCCACCGAGTAAAAACAGATCTGCAATACTGCGAACAAACTCGTGTAGATCACAAACCATAAATCCAATGACTGTGAAAATTTGACAGGCGATATATAATCAAGTTGATAAGACAACCCAAAAATAATCACATCAATTGGATCTGTAAAACTCGAGTTATGATAAAACCACCGAAGAAAGGTAGTGCTGTGCAGAAAACTCGACGAGAAAAACTTGTCTGGAACAAGTCGGACGAACAAGACACAAAAGTTCCTTTAAACTACGATCTTTATTCAATACAACACAAGAGGAACAACCCAAAAGTTGTCTATCACGAGCTCTGGCCTCCCTTGCTTATATAACCAGCCCGAAGGCCAACTCAACTCAAACTAGGACTCTAATCCTACTCAAATCATGAATCAAAACTTTGCATAACTGCTCAAGACTCTTCTATACGCAAATAGAAGCATTCTGAAGACTTCCAAACACCTTTGGAACATATCGCACATTCCTAAAACAACTCAAATTCGTGACCCATACAAAATCCTATCATAACCAACTCAAAACTTTCCATATTTGAGTCGAACCCGACTCAGACGGAACCTGATTCCATAACCTAGTAGGTTGGAATTTTTCGACCAATTCTTTACGTCCACATCTCTTCATCACGCCTCGAAACCATGTAGCCACATCCATGCACTCCTTTCACATGTGCAAACATCTTCCAACGACATCCACGATACCTTCATATGCATTGTTCTTGATTCATACATCCTGCGCGACCTCCCGATCAACTCAACCACAATTCCTCCAGAACTTGGTTGTTGGACCTCATCTTCTCCCTAAGACTAGTTCAGTGGATCCCATCACCAGCCATGTCTTGAAATCAAGCTTCACCTGCACATGAATAAACAACCAATACTTCCGAGCACAAGTCCTCGACTTGACTCTCGTTTGTTCTAAAACTACAACATCTTACGTGAGCACCTCACATAAGCATGTTGCAAACCATAGAAAAATGATATCATAACCACCAAAACAACCCCAAAACTTAGTAAAATAATACTAAGCAAACTTTCCGTAGATGTAAAGCAAGTTTCAAACTTTGCAAGATAAAAGCAGAACCACTGCGATCAAGCTTCGAACCTCGCCAAAGCTAACCAAAATATGCCGGACCTATCGTCGAATCTTGATAAAAAAATGTTTTGGTAGTATTCAAAACTTTTATCATCAAATCCAATCTATTCAACACACATAGGTCTCACAGATTGTTTCCTGAAAGCCATGTGTCAGTTGTATTATCCAAAGATGTACTTTTCTTTCTCTTTGTTCCTTTACATTTTTTACCCTTACCGAAAGCAATATGAATGTTCTGGACCATTTCGAACACGAGTTTTCCACTGTAAGGTTTTGGTGCAGTATCTTTTTCGATTTTGTTATAAAATTGTTCTTTCATCTTCCTATACTTGTGTGTATCTGTCAAGAACCGCCGGTGTCTCATGTACACCGTCTTTCTCGATGAAGTGACGTATAGAAATCTAGTTCTATCGACACACCTCACACGACCTTTCTTCCCTTTCATTTGTCCCAATAATGTAAAGAGTCTGGGATAATCATGCACGGTAACGAATATCATTGCTCTTAGCGTGAAATACTCCCGCTTGTACTCATCCCATGTATGTACCCCTTCATTCCACAATTTTGCCATATTTTCCATTAAAGGTTCCAAGAACACATCAATTTCGATGCCAGGTTGTTTCAAACCTTGGATAAGAACAGATAACAAGATATATTTCCTTTTATGACACAACCACGTCGGTAGGTTGTACATCGTTAAGACCACGGGCCATGTGCTGTGTTTGCTCCTTTATTCACCAAACGGATCCATTCCGTCCGTACCCAAAGCAAACCTTACATTTCTGATTTCCTATGCGAATTCTGGATACTGAATATCAAAGTTTTTCCACTGCGTTGCATCACCAGAGTGTCGAATATGTTTTTCATTCTTCTTGCACTGCTCGGAAAGGCAACGCATAAGTTCAGCCTCCCTAGGGTTTGAGAACAAACGCTTCAAGCGATCAATTACCGGAAGGTACCACATCACCAAGGCAGAAGTTTTTCTCTTATTCTTCCCGTCTACATCGCCAGAAGTATCGTCATCGTCACCTTCAGGACCAATAATAAACTTCTTATTCTTCTGAGACATTTTCATGTTGGTAACATACTGGAGATCGTAGTCCTTCTTATATTTACGGACACCACAGATGGGCATCTAGTTGCAATATCATGCTCTTTACGATACAAAATACAATGGTTCACACAAGCGTGTATTTTTGTCACACCTAGTGCCATCGAGAAAATAAGTTTCTTCACTTTATAAGTACTTCTGGGCAGTTTACTTGGATTTGGAAGAGTTTCTGCCATAAGATTCAAAATACCAGAGAAACTACAATGGGACCATCCGTGTGTGGCTTTCAACTTTAGTTGTTCTAGGACTGCACGCAATGTAGTAAACTCTTTATCACAACCGTTTGATTCATCATATAAAAGCTCTGTCGCTGCATTATGCAATGTCTCCATTTTACTTAAACCTTTACTTGCTCCCATAGAAGTCAATACATATGGTTCAATGTGACGCAACATCTCCTCACAATCGAACTCATCATCATCATCACCGTCTTGATTGTCACTACCATTATCGGTATGAACATTATCGTCATCTGAACCTCTCTCATCATATTTATCCACTTCATGTGTATCTAACTCACCATGCTCTGTCCATATTGTGTAGTTTTCTTTTGAAACCTCTTTTCACCAAATGAGATTGGATTACTATAGTATCTATCCAAGCAATCTTATTTTTGCAGTCGATACATGGACATAATATGTCATCTATCTTTTGCAACTTCACATGTCTCCTAGATGCTTCAATAAAATTTGCAACATTATTAGTGTTCATAGGATCGAATCTTTGCATGTTATATATCCACACTCGACGGTGCGTGTTTCAACAACAGATTTTTTGAAAGATTTACAAATTTTGGCCACAGATATTCCCTAAAGGTCTTCTATAAAATGAATTTACAGAGACATAACAAGCCTGTATCATATGAGTGAATACTGGTATCATGTAGGCCCGTTCATAAGGTTTCCAAGAAAATTTGTTTCATAATCTTCTCAGTTTCCTAGTGGCCATAATTAATTTTTGAAGTTAGGCTTATTCATTGAAACATTTTGTCGAACACGTTGATGTGCTTGTATTCATCTTCAACCTTTAATCCTTCAAATCTACTTCTTGTTCTGTAAAATTCATGGGTGAGCTCAAGAGGAGACTCAACTACATCTTTCAACCTTTAATCCTTCAAATCTACTACAAATCTCAAGTGGTGTGGGGAGGGGGGGGGGGCTGGAGGCATGTGCAAACTCAACAAAACAAAACTGAAAACAGAACAAATTGAAAATATGATCGTGAAGAAGAAGTCTCTTCTAACCTTTTCTCTATTCGAAGCTTGATCAACTGATGAATGTAGTACCGACCCACACACGGAATTTTGGCAGCCTGACAGCGTCGATGGAAAATCTCCAGAGTTAGGTTTTCTTTGGTGCCCGAGGGGTCTTTGTATAGGCGTCAGTTTTCACAGGAGGTTTTTAACGAAACAACCGCCTGTGATAAAAAGTAATAAAGTTCAGGCGGTTTTTAACTGCTTCACAGATGATTGCTACTGAATAACTGCCTGAGAAGATTCTTATCTCAGGCGGGTATTACTTACCAACCACCTGAGATAATTGCCAGATCCTGTTCTTCAGTTTTATTTTTCCTTACTTCTTTTTTATTTAGATTCCAATATAAATACTCAAACATGTATAGATTCTGCAAATTGAGTCCAAAATTGATGATGCTTTCTTCTATATTTTTCAAAAATTAACATCTACCATCTGGACCAAATATTTTAAAACTTGTATAGCTAACATTGTAATGTTTTGGTAAATATCAAATTAATTTATAATCACATATTGTTCACATTTGTGTATCTCCTAAAAAAAGGATCCTTCACTGAAATTTGTTTGTATGAACATATTTGTATTATTTATACATGTATGAATTTATTTTTTTAAAGCATTCCAACATGTCAAAATTCAAATTATCCATCGTTCTAACCAAATGCTCATATACATACGAGACATTCATAAAATTTTGAACACACATTGATTCAAAAAAACTTAAAAAATCTGAAAAAATTCGTAGAGGTCGGTATGATGACTAAAAAGGTCCATTGAAAAACTAAATAAAAAAATCATTATATTCATCATGATTGAAAAATGAAAAATAGCAATTGTTATTTGTTTTTATGTTCAGACCAATTTCAAAGGCTTTATGAAGTGAAATTTAATGGTAACCTTTAGTACTCAATCATATTACAAGAAAGTAGAATTTGGGCTTTTGAAAGGCCCCACATTTAATCAAAAATATTAGTTAAGCTTACATAATGATCTTTTCAGGCGGTTGGTACTGAATAACCGACTGAGAAGAAGTTTATCTCAGACGATTATTACTTTGTAAGACCTATGTGTGCTGAATACATTGGCTTGTAGTGAATACACTTGGCTTTGATGACAAAGTTTTAAATATCATCAAAACACCTTTTTATCAAGGTCCGACGCTAGCTCTGAGCTACAGCAAGGTCCGACGGTAGGTCCGGCTTGTTTTGGTTAGCTCCGGCTACGTTGGATGCTAGGTGCGGCTTTTTGGTAAGGTCCGACTAGCTTTGGTTAGCTCCGGTGAGCTTTATTTTTTGCTCCGGCATCTCTTTGTTAGCTCCGACATATATTTGATAGCTCCGGCATGCTTTTGCTAAGCTCCGATGTACTTTGTCTAGCTCCGGTTTTGGGTTGACTAGTTTTGACTAGTTTTTGGTAAGCTATGGTGCTAGGATCTACTAGTTTTGGTAAGATCCGATAGGTGCTTCATTGTACTAGTTTTGGTAAGCTCCGGCGCTAGGTTCTACTAGCCTTTGTTAGCTCCGGCTCAAGCTCCGGGTTGCTCTAGCAAGGTCCGGAACTTGACCTAAGCGCTTCTGCTTTTCATTTGCAATGTTTCGTACTTGCTTTACATTGTTGGAAAGATTGCTTAGTATTCATTTGCTAAGTTTTTGGTGCGTTTTGGATGATATGGATGATATCGTGTTACTATGGTTTTGCAACATGCTTATGTGAGGTTCTCACGTAAGGTGTTGTGTTCGGAACTAACTTGAGTCAAGTCGAGGACTTGGGCTCGTATGGATTGTTTGTTTATTCATGTGCAGGTGTTGCTTGAGTTCAAGTCATGGCTGGTGACAGGATCCATTGGACTAGTCTCAGGAGGAGATGAGGTTCCAACAACCAAGTTCGGGAGGAACTGTGGTTGAGCTAATCAGGAGGTCGCGCAGGATGATTGAATCAAGGGCAATGCATATGAAGGTCAAAGGAAGGTGTTTGTACGTATGCATGAGATGTATGACGTGGCAATATGCTTCTAGAGACGGATTATGGAATGAAGATCTGATCGGAAGGATCCGATCGTATCGGTTGAAGACTTTGGCTGCGGCAGAGTCGGTTATGGCTCCGTATGGAAAGTATCGAGTTGGTTATGTTAGGATTTCGTGTGGGTCACGAATTTTAGTTGTTTATGAATGTGGGATACGTTCCTAAGGTGTTTGGAAGTCCTAAGATTGCTTCTATCTGCGTATAGAAGAGTCCTAAGCAGTTATGGAAAGTTCTGATTGTGATCGGATTAGGATTGGAGTCCTAGTTGAGATTGGGATGGCCTAAGGGCTGGTTATATAAGCAAGGGAAGGCCAAAGCTCGCGGTAGACGACTTTGGTGCTGTTCCTCTTGTGTTCTATTGAATAAAATTCATAGTTTGAAGGAACTTTTGTGCCTTGTTCGTCCGACTTGTTCCAGACAAGTTTTACTCGTCGAGTTTCTGGACAGCACTACCTTTCGTCGGTGGTTTTATCATAACGCGAGTTTTAAAGATCCAATTGACGTGATTCTTTTTGGGTTATCTTCAAAACTTGATTGTCTATCATCTGTAAAAATTTCACAGTCATTGGATTTGTGGTTTCTGAGCTACACGAGTTTCTTTGCAGCATTCCAGAAACTGTTTTTCTCGGGTAGGTCAGATTGATCATAGTCTGATCTTTTGATCATAACTTGAGTTTTTCTCGACAGATTTGAGTAATTCTTTTTGTGTTGTCTTCGTGACTTGATTCTCTCTGATATCTATCACTTTTGTCACGGTGAAACACGTTTAGATTAGTCTCATACATGATTTCTTTAACATATCGTTTTTTAGCCGAAAGGGTTTGGGGTTTTATTGTTTCCGCTGCGTAAGATTTTTAAATCTACCATTCACCCCCCCTCTGGTAGCTTTTCACGTGCTCTTCGATCCTACAATTGGTATTAGAGCCAGGTTGCTCTAATCTTTGAGATTTGCACGTGTTTTTGACTAATCATCATGGAGAAGTACTCCACCAAACCTTGTGTGTTTTCTGGTATTGATTTCCAGGTTTGGAAGGCACGCATGGAGGCTTTCATCCAGGCACAAGGTTTTGCAATATGGGAGAAGGTGTATAAGCCTTATGAAGTGCCACCCAATGATCAAGTCATGGCCACAAACCTACGGGACGTCGACAACAACAACAAAGCCCAAAACTTGATCATCCAAGGACTCACTCAGAGCGACTTTGATCGTGTCGCACACCTCCGGTCAGCATACGATGTTTGGAGAGCTCTCTGTGATTATCATGAAGGCTCCAACACAATCAAGGAGGTCAAACAAGATATGTTCAAAAAGGAATATATGCATTTTGAGATGCAACCAGGTGAGTCTATCGATGATCTCTTTGCTCGTTTCAATAAAATTCTTAGCAACTTACGAAGTGTCAATGTTAATTTTTATGATGCTGAGAATGCTAGACAACTTCTTAGTGCATTAGACATGTCAGTTTGGGAGATGAAAGTAACATCCATTCGTGAATCAACTGTCATGAGTTCTCTTACATTAGATGTACTTTATTCTAAACTAAAAACTCATGAAATTGACATCCTAGCACGTAAGAACCCAAACAAGTCTATTGCATTTGTCTCACAACGTGATATGTCTAGCTCCGGCGAATCATCATCTTGCAATACTCTTGTTTTGTTGTCCTCACTAACACTGGAGCAGATCGAAGAATTTCCAGAAGAGGAGTTGGCACTCATATCTACTAGATTCTCAAAAGCATTGCAAAATGTGAGAACTAGAAGGAGAGGAAGCTCCGGACCTCAACGCTGTTTTGAGTGTGGTAAAATAGGACACTTTCGTACAGAATGCCCTAACCTTTCAGGTCCGACCACCCGGGAATAATAACAAAGCAAGGTCCGGACCTCCTCTGGAAATTCCGACAAGAAGAAGAAAGGTACCATAGGACGCAAGATGATCAACAGCTTCATCACCGTGCTTCAGGAGCTCAGTTCAAGTGACATTGACTTTGAAAGTGATGTAGAGAATGATGACCTGGCCAACATATGCTTCATGGCGGGCAAAGCAAGATAAAGATCAAGTCAGGAGGAAGCAGAACACAACAGTGACGATGATGAGATATGTTCAACCTGTAATGAAATGTGTGATGCTATTTCTCGTGCAACTATTATTGTCAAGAAAAAGGACAAAAAGCTTAGGGATAATGCTGCTAAAATTGAATCACTAGAATCTGAAATTAACCGTTTAAAAACTTTGATTCCTAGTGATGATGCATGTCCCTCATGTGACTTAATCTATGAACAATTGTCCACATTAAGAAGTGCACACTCCTCCACTCTAGATAGACTTGATGAAGATGTTGAAAAGAACAAAGAGCTTGCTGCACTTAATGATAAAAACTTGAAAGATGCTAGTTGTTCTACAATTGATTTGCATTGTTCTACTTGCGAGGATCTTGATAAGAAACTACAGGATGCTATAAATGAAATTTCTATATTGAACAATGCTTTACGTTCTCATGAAGTTAAATTTTGTTCCAATTGCAAACTAAAAGGAAAAACTTCATGTGCAAACTGCCTAGACTTGTCCAAGAAACTTGATGACATGAATAGGACACTAGGTCAGTTTTGTAATGGGAATAAGAATCTAAACTTGCTGCTGAATTCTTCCAAGTCTTGCAAAGATAAAACTGGTTTAGGTTTTGATTCTCATGCTCATGCTAAGGCACATCCACCTAAAATTGTAAAGTCATTAGGAAGTGGTTTGGTTCAAACAGTTCCTAAACAAAAAGAAGTGGTTTTCAAATCTGCAGGAATGTTGCTTCATTCGGTTTCAACTAAAAATTTTGCTTGCTCATCTAGACATGAACACAAAGTTAAATTTCATTGTACCTTCTGTGGTAGAGATGGTCATGTCATAGATTTTTGTTATAGACTAGCTAAACAACAGAAAAAGGAAAGAAAAATTGCTAGATTTTATAACTTTCATACAATTAAAAAAACACAACCTGCTTTAGTGAGTCAGAAATTTGAAAAGGTAGCTTCCGGACCTTCTGGTAAGAAATCTACAAAGGCAGCCCCGGCAGTTATGATAGCTCTGAGAGCTCCCAGATCTTCTGCTGTTCCCTCCAAAGCTTTAGTTATTGCCTCCGGACATTCTGCTTTTACCTCCGGAGCTACTGGTTTTCACTCTAAACAAGTAACAACTTCTAAATCAATTGTTAAGAACAGAAAACCTCAAACTTCGACTCATAAACCTGCTATTTTGTCTCAGCTTTCGCGTGTTTTTCCTGCTGCACGTCGTGTGACTCAGTACTGGATACCTAAATGCCTTTTGACTAACCCCAGTATTGAGTCATCGACGTATTGTGCTTCTATGTAGGTTACACGTTTGAGGAAGGAGAACATTCGGATTGTGGATTCAGGTTGCTCACGCCACATGACCAGTAACAAAGATTGGTTCTCCTCCCTCTCTTTTGTGTCACGTGTAGAGAATGTTACTTTTGCCGATAATTCTTCAACTCCTATAATTGCTAAGGGTTCGGTTAGAGTAAATGATCACTACACTTTGAAGGATGTGGCACTTGTCAAAAATTTGAAATACAACTTGCTTTCTGTTACACAATTGCTAGATGAAAATCTAGAAATTATTTTCAATAAAAGCTGCTGCAAAGTTGTAGGTTCAAATAGTGAGCTTATTTTTAACATGTCTCGGTTTGGAAGAGTTTTTAAAGCTGATTTTGATATGTCTTCCTCTAAGCATAGGTGTCTAGTTGCTAATGATTCAAAGGACTTATATTTTTGGCATCGTAGACTTGGTCACGTAGGCTTTGATCACCTAACGCGTGTTAGTGTTCTTGATCGCATACGTGGGCTGCCTAAACTTAAAGGGGACAAAGAAATTGTGTGCTCTTCTTGTAGACATGCTAAGATGGTTGCAGGTTCACATACTCCTCTCACAATGATCATGACAACTGAACCATGTCAACTTTTGCATCTTGACACCGTAGGACCTTCACGTGTTCAATCCTTCATAGGTAAATGGTATGTTCTTGTTATTGTTGATGATTATTCTAGATACTCTTGGGTTTACTTTATGGCGTCTAAGAATGAAGTTTTTAGTCACTCTAGAACTTTATTTCTTAGATTATCAATTGATCACCCAGGATCATTAAAGGCAATTAGAAGTGATAACGGAACTGAATTTAAAAATCAATCTTTTGATCACTTTTGTGCTGAAAATAGAATAGATCATCAATTCTCTTCACCATGTACCTCAACAAAATGGTGTTGTAGAAAGAAAGAACAAAAACTTAGTTGAGATGGATAGGACTATGCTTGATGAATATCAAACTCCTAGGAAATTTTGGGCTGATGCATTAGCAACCGCTTGTTATGTCTCAAATCGTGTTTTCTTGCGTGCTAAGCTAGGTAAAACACCATATGAGCTCCGGTTTGGACATAGGCCTAGTGTTACACATTTTCGCGTCATTGGTTGTAAATGCTTTGTTAAGAAACATGGTAACCTTGATAAATTTGAACATAGATCCATTGATGGCATGTTTCTTTGTTATCCATCTCATACTAGAGGCTACCGTGTGCTTTTACTTGACACTAACAAAATTGTGGAGACTTGTGAAGTGTCTTTTGATGAAGCTAGCCCAGGTACTAGCTCCGGTGTTGCAGGACCAGATCCGTATCCTCACGGGGAGGGTATTTTCCAAGATGAAGAACAGCCGGTGATACTGCCTGGTAGTTCTGAAGCTGACACGTGTCTAGCTCCGGACATTGAACAAGCTCCGGCTATCACCTCTGCTGGTCCTGATTGTCCACAAGTCACAAGCTCATCAATCTACGATGATCCTAATGAAGAAGAAGCTTGTGAGACATCTATTCCCCTACGTCTTACAAAGATCATCCCCCACAACAGATGATTGGAAGCTTGCACGAACGAGTCACACGGTCCAGGTTTTGCGATCCAAACTCTCATGCTCATTCTGCTTTTGTTGCTTCTTTTGAACCTAAAGATATATCACACGCACTCACTAATGAATCTTGGATTATTTCCATGCAAGAAGAGTTAGAAAATTTTGAAAGAAATAATGTTTGGAAACTTGTACCTCCACCTCAAGGTCACACTTTAATTGGAACTAAATGGGTATTTAAAAATAAACAAAGTGAGGATGGGGTTGTGGTTCGGAATAAGGCTAGGTTGGTTGCTCAAGGTTTCACTCAAGTTGAAGGTCTAGATTTTGATGAAACTTTTGCTCCTGTCGCAAGATTAGAAGCCATAAGAATTTTGTTAGCTTTTGCAGCATCTAATGGTTTTAAGCTATATCAAATAGATGTTAAAAGTGCTTTCCTTAATTGCTACATAGATGAGGAGGTTTATGTCAAACAACCACCGGGTTTTGAAAATCCAGATTTTCCTAATCATGTTTACAAACTGTCCAAAGCCTTATACGGTCTCAAACAAGCCCCTAGAGCGTGGTATGATAGGTTAAAAACATTCTTACTTGAAAAGGGGTTATGCATCCTCATGGCTTAAATTGAGGAGGAGTTTTTTGAAACTTGGGAATTCTATATGTAAATCTGAAATTAAAATAATATGAGCATAGTATTTCATACATATATGACTTTGTGATTCCTTTTACATGCTGAAAGTTCTTACTACATTACTCGTGTTAAACATTTTGTAGTATTTGCCATGTCTAGTAATTGGAATAATTACTTACACTAAATCTGGTCATGGTCGAACTTTCTTGCTGTTTTGAACTTGTTGCATGCTCACAAATGCTTTTAATTATTAAGAATACATCAAGTAATCAACTCACATGTTGAGTTTTTATGAACAAATATAAATTGAGAAAAGATCAAGAGAATATGCATGCATCGCACTTCTTCTTTTAAGATAGCTTGTCATTGCACTTAAATATGAACTTGGAAGAAGTTGTGTATGACTAAAACCATGTCCTTAAGCTTCTGATTGTCAAATGACATAGGCTTGGCTTGGTTGGTTAGAATAAGGCAGATGTGCATATAATCTCTTGCAAATATCATATGATCTAAATTTATGCTTTGAAAAATAATAAAATGCAGCAACTAGTGTCATGCTTTCAGGTTTTTAAATAGTTAAGTTTGTGAGATCAAGACTTGCTTAAATTGAAAAATTACATTTGATCACTAGCATGGCTTACACTACCTTATGTATTTCCTTGATGTGATAATGTAAGGTACTTGATAGTATGACTTGGATGAGCTTTGTTTATATGTATATGTTATAATATGCTCATAACAACTAAAGTGGGAGAGATAATTTGTTTATATGTTCATGACTTGTTGAATACATTGTCAAAGGGGGAGAGATAAGCATGAAGAGAAAGAGAATATGTGCATAAGGAAAGATAATAAAGGGGGAGAAATAATATGGGATAATTTTTTATATTTTCTTCTCATTTTATTCCTGATTTAAAAAATGGGAGAAATTGTTTTCAAAACTTTTATGTGAATAAGCCAATGTTCGGATTTTAAATGGTGTTGCCAATGCATTCATCAAGGGGGAGATTGTAAGACTTATGTGTGCTGAATACATTGGCTTGTAGTGAATACACTTGGCTTTGATGATAAAATTTTTAAATATCATCAAAACACCTTTTTATCAAGGTCCGACTCTAGCTCTGAGCTACAGCAAGGTCCGACGGTAGGTCCGGCTTGTTTTGGGTAGCTCCGGCAACGTTAGATGCTAGGTCCGGCTTTTTGGTAAGGTCCGACTAGCTTTGGTTAGCTCCGGTGAGCTTTATTTTTAGCTCCGGCATGTCTTTGTTAGCTCCGACATATATTTGATAGCTCCGGCATTCTTTTGCTAAGCTCCGATGTACTTTGTCTAGCTCCGGTGTTTGTAGTCTTAAGATTGCTTCTATCTGCGTATAGAAGAGTCCTAAGCAGTTATGGAAAGTTCCGATTGTGATCGGATTAGGATTGGAGTCCTAGTTGAGATTGGGATGGCCTAAGGGCTGGTTATATAAGCAAGGGAAGGCCAAAGCTCGTGGTAGACAACTTTGGGGCTGTTCCTCTTGTGTTCTATTGAATAAAATTCATAGTTTGAAGGAACTTTTGTGCCTTGTTCGTCAGACTTGTTCCAGACATGTTTTACTCGTCGAGTTTCTGGACAGCACTACCTTTCGTCGGTGGTTTTATCATAACTCGAGTTTTACAGATCCAATTGACGTGATTCTTTTTGGGTTGTCTTCACAACTTTATTGTTTATCATCTGTCAAAATTTCACGGTCATTGGATTTGTGGTTTCTGAGCTACACGAGTTTCTTTTCAGCATTCCAGAAACTGTTTTTCTCGGGTAGGTCAGATTGATCATAGTCTGATCTTTTGATCATAACTTGAGTTTTTCTCGACGGATTTGAGTAATTCTTTTTGTGTTGTCTTCGTGCCTTGATTCTCTATGATATATATCACTTTTGTCACGGTGAAACACGTTTAGATTAGTCTCATACACGATTTCTTTAACAGATCGTTTTTCTGCCGAAAGGGTTTGGGGTTTTATTGTTTCCGCTGCGTAAGATTTTTAAATCTACCAGTCACCCCCCCTCTGGTAGCTTTTCACGTGCTCTTCGATCCTACATACTTACCAACCGCCTGGGATAATTGCTCGAGCCTGTTCTTCAGTTTTCTTTTTTCCTTACTTCTTTTTTTTTTAGATTCCAATATAAATACTTAAACATGTATAGATTCTGCAAATTGAGTCCAAATTCGATCATTATTTCTTCTATATTTTTCAAAAATTAACATCTACCACATGAACCAAATATTTTAAAACTTGTATAGCTAACATTGTAATGTTTTTGTAAATATCAATTTAATTTGTACTCACATATTATTCACATTTGTGTATCTCCTAAAAAAAGGATCCTTCACTGAAATTGGTTTGTATGAACATATGTGTATTATTTATACATGTATGCTTTTTATTAAATTTTAAAGCATTCCAATATGTCAAAATTCAAATTATCCATCATTCTAACCAAATGCTCATATACATATGAGGCATTCATCAAATTGTGAACACACATTGATTTAAAAAAATTAAAAAAATCTGAAACAAATTCATAGAGGTTGGTATGATAAGTAAAAATGTCCATTGAAAAATAAATAAAAAATCATTATATTCATCAAGATAGAAAAATGACAAATAGCAAGTATTATTTGTTTTTTATGTTCTGACCAATTTCAAAGACTTTATGAAGTGAAATTTAATGGTAACCTTTAATACTCAATCACATTAAAAGAAACTAGAATTTGAGCTTTTGAAAGGCCCCACATTTAATCAAGAATATTAATTAAACTTACATAAAGACCTTTTCAGTCAGTTGATACTGAATAACTGCCTGAGAAGAATCTTATCTCCACCTGCAGCGTGACGGGACCGGAGCCCGAGGTGGCTTTGTAACAATCTCCAATCGAACAGAACGAATTCAAAGAACAGAGCAAAAGTGAAGAACAGGAAATCCCCATCAACCAATAGCCAATGAACTCAAGCAAACAAATGATTGAGGTGGTTGTCTCGCCAGCAGTTTCTCTCCTTAATCTCTCTAGAAAATGTTGGAATAAATAGGCTAGGCCCAAATAATATTCAGAAATAATTCCCAATAGATCTCAAAGGCCCATTAGTGGAAGAGAGGATGGTGCTAAATGTTTAGTCCCACATGGAAGTGGAAGTGGAGCAACCCATACATATAAAGGAGGTTGCTCTTGCACTCCTTGAATGAGAGAAGAGAGGAAGAGAGAGGTGGCCCACGTGCGCTCCTCCTCCTCCTCCTCGCTCGCCTCGCAACGCCCCGCCCAACACACGAGCGCGTGCGCGCGCGTGTGTTCGTGCGAATTCGAGCCGAGCCCGGATTTTATATTTTTGCAGAAAATTAAATTGGGGTTTTAGGCTTCTGAATTTTTGGGACTTCCGCGATAGAGCCCAAGTCGTTGGAGACGAACGCGTCTACGACTGCAGAGTCAGTTTGGATCCAAATCCTCTGGATCGCATACGAACCGCCTCCGCGGGACTCTATAAATACGGGCATGTGCGGTACGACAGTTCATCCCACGATCAGATTGTTTCCCACGTTCATGTTACTTACGCCGCCTTCTAGTCTACTCCATCCTGAGCGCCAGCGTGCACCGATGATCGTGAAAAAAGGTCTCCAAAACCGCTCGCCCTTGCGATCCTGCATCGGGAGAGGGCGAATAATGTTTTTGGGAAGTGCTCCGCGTGACTGCTCGCGTTCTTCACCACGGGTCATCTACCGAGGAGATCGGGCGTTGCGGTCCAACGTCATCACCAATGTTTGCAGTGGCTATTCGCCGTCAGATCTACAATGATTTGTTTGGCTTCAAATCGGTACACGCTATTTCTCATCCTGTCTGTCTGTCGATATTCATCGTTGTTGTTTTCGCGTGGTTTTTTTGGGAATTGTTCAGTAAATTGTCTCCTATTTTCTAACAATCCAAAAACCTTATTAGGCAATTTCCTAAGTTGAACATGATGACTTTAGCCGATGCACTGAGGCCGGAGAAATTCTCTGGCGTGCACTTCAAGAGGTGGCAAGTTAAGACCAAGCTCTGGGTCCAGTCACTTAAGATCTTCTGGTAACCGAGGGCAAACCTCAAGGTCCTTAGTCTGTGGAAGAACAGACAAAGTTCGAGGAAGCCAATTCTGCCCTCAGAGGATGTATCTTAAGTGTTCTTGATAACAAACTCTGTGATGTTTATCTGACAGTCACAGATGGTAAGGATCTCTGGGATGCACTTAACGCTAAGTATGGTGCAGCCGATGCAGGCGGTGAACTGTATATCATGGAGAATTTTCATGACTACAAGATGGTTAACAACCGTCTCATAGTTGAACAAGCTCATGAAATACAGTGCCTTGCGAGAGAGCTCAATCTCCTTAAGTGTACTTTACCTGACAAGTTTGTGGTTGGGTGCATTATTGCAAAGTTACCTCCTTCATGGAGGAACTTCGCCACAACTCTCAAACACAAGAGACATGAAATATCAGTTGAAAACCTGATAGCATCTCTTGATGTTGAGGAGAAGGCTTGAGCTAAGGACGCTACTGAGAAAGGAGGTGAGGGTCAATCTAGCGCTAATGCTAATATGGTGCAGAAACTCAATGTCAAGAACAAAGGGAACAAGTCTTAATTCAAGCTAAATAAAACTACTACTTTTAAGAAGAAGAAGAAGTCAAACAAAGCCAATGATGGTTGTTGCTACACCTGTGGGGAGTAGGAATATTTTTCCCAGAACTGTCCTGAGAGGGCAGACCGTAGATGGGAAAAGAACGTCAACATCATGACGTCTAGCAATGCAGATGGGTACAATAATTCTTTTACTATTCTTTCTGTTTCTCAAACATCATCTTGGTGGTTTGATACGGGTGCTAAAATTCATTTATGTTCTGACATGTCCATGTTTACTTCTTACTAGTTCGTCCGGGATTCCGCCGTCCTAATGGCAACATCAAAACCATTGAACTTCAATGCTGCATTAAGTTCAAGACCTATATAATCTCCGATAATTACTCCTTTATCAACAACTTGGTGTGGGGATCGGAGTCCACACATCTGAGGATCTCATTCGGTGGTGCCGTGCGATGCGGCACCTAACAGCACACACGAAAAGAATACTAAAATATACAAAGTTTTCATTTCATAAATATATTCAGAGTTTACAAATAGTGTACATCAGAAGTACACACGCAGCAGAATTACATACTCATATTCTCACCTATCTAAGCATAAGAGAAGACGTCCATGCCCTAGGACGCTTCTCAGTAGCAACATGACGATCATTCAGGAGCGGAGTGGTTCACATGACATTTATCTCGACACTTTGAGTCTCATGTACACCCTGAACAGCAGAAATAAAACTAATACCTGCAAAATCGTTAAAGCGCAAACGTGAGCATAAGGCTTAGCAAGACTAACCCGTCTCACTAGACATATGTAGGGGTAAGTACTAAGCATAGGTAAGGAATAGCATAAAGGACTCGCATACAAATGAATCCTTATATTCATATTTTAAGTAGCATATGACATTCTTCAGGCACGGCACATCATAGACTCCACAATCAAACAAGAAACGCTTTGCCGATGATATGACATGCCCAAAGCACATCATGCTATTACAGCTAAAGTATGGGAAAACTGTAAACTTTTAATTGTACTATCTCTAAGCCAAACAAGGTTGTTCAAGCAATTTGTAAACCAATATATCATTTTCGTCTGACTTCTTTAGTAGTTACTACGTCACAACTTAGTGAACAAGTGGTACTCTATTACCGCGAGGGACGGTGATTGCAATCAGGACACACCCGGAATACACAACACATACGCCTGCTCGGAAGTACCTTTCACTGTACTCCACTCCCACGTCGTATGTGGTCACCTTTCACCCGTCATCCCGATGTCAAACCAGTTCTACCGTGTCCGGCCCATAGCGTACTAGTCCGGTATTCCAGGAATCCTTGAAATTTCGCTAAGTCCCTGGACCTATACAGACTTGTCCGGCATTCCAGCGAACTTGTCGGTTTTTCCCTCTAACTAAAGTCAGACTTGTCTGATTTTAGCCAGACTTGTCTATTTTTGCCTTTGGATAAGTTCGGACTTGTCGGATGTCCAGTCCAGACTTGACCCATTTCTCTCTGTCTAACTTCAGACTAGTCTGACCCTTTTTGGACTTGTCCGATAAATCACGACTCTGAGTTGATCTTTTGTTTCACGACTTGTTTCTTGGGTTTTACATTAAGTGGGCCTAGGGACATCGTGCCTAACTATTTTAGAGACCATGAGGGACTATAAACCGACCCCTATGCACCCCCAAACTTGAAATCCATCTAACCCTAACCTCCACCTCTATATAAACAACCCCACCCCTTGGCTTGACATCAATTTCCCACTTTTTCGCCTCACCCAAACCCTAGCTCGTGGATAGCCGCAACCAAGGAGGGAGAAGGAGATCTAGAGCAAGAAATAGAAGAGGAGGAAATGAAAGAGGATCAAGATCTCTACCAAGTTTGCGTTCTTCGTCAACAATTCACCATCAAGTTCTTCATCAACTCTAGATTGTCAAGGTCCAAGTTTTGCCTCCAAAACCCTAGATTCATTGGAGTCCTAAACACCTGGTATACCTTCTACTTCCTCTTCCTTACGTGAATTCAACCCCGTTTCTCCAAATTCACATCGATTAAAAAAACCCTGGTTTGCTAGTTATGCGATGTGCGGACTTGTCCGGTCCATAGCAAACTAGTCCGATTTTCCTGGTTAAATTGTGTTGAATTAATTCCAAGATTAGATCGAATCGACTCCAAACCCGTGTGGACTTCTTAATAACCATTGTAATTGATTAATAAACATCATTAACAACTTATTAACTAGTTTTGCTTCGAATTTGGATTAATCATGCATGTCATTTCATATTGAGTTTTATATGTGCACTCTTTGATTGTGCTTCTTGTCTTGTATGTTTATGGTGCGGATGAGACAAATTTGCGCTAGAGAGCCCCGCGGAGGATCTTGAGCACCAAGAGTTTGAAGGCTTTGACCCGAACCAATCCCAAGAGCAAGGCAAGTGTCCTTGAACATATTGATCCCGTTTTGACAATAAATGTTTTGTTTGCAAAACTGCATGCTTGTGTCAATTTGATGGGAATCCTATGATAGGAAGTTTACTAGCTTTGTTTAACCGTCCTTGTCACCTGGAATACATGATAGAGAGTCGGAAGAGCTTTTTACCTTTTTGCTTCACTTAATTAATTAGGATAGGAAAACGACTATACTATTCAATTATGCATTAATGAGATTATGGATTAACATGAACTGGTCAATATGATATGGTAATGGGTGATCTAAGCAAGCATGGTATGTGGATGAGTTGGATGTTAAGGTGGTTCGCTTGCTTTAGATCTGAGGATTGGTTCATGCGAGAATAAGCAATGACTACAGTGCCACCACGAGGCCAAGTATGGGTGCAGCATAGATGATTAATTAGGGCTTTGCTAGTGCTGTTTGGACCAATGCGGATGCTCGGGGAAGAGGTAGTCGGATTGGGTTTGTTGATGATTGGTGGGACTACCCTGGGATCCGAATGGCTCAAGAGGGGGCCCTTGGTTGAAAATGTGCTCAGTTAGAGGCATCATCACCGTTGAAACCTCAGTGGGGTCTAAATAGGCTAGTAATCCCTTTGTAAAGGCTATTTTGTGATCTCTTGGCAACACACCTAAGGAAGTGTGAGACGGCATAATTGAGATTCTATAGTCATTGAAAGGTGATGAAATCACAAACACATGGATAAAGTGGTACAAACTCTACAGAGTCTAAATAAACTATCATGATAGACGTGCTCCCGGTTAAGAACACCTAGACAACTTCCATGATTAGAGGGCACTTGGGATTCAGGATGGTTATTGTTGACGGCTGTTATATACCAATTTCAGCCGTCAATATAACTCAATTATGTGAAGGACCTTGCACACATCACCTTTCTACTTTACCTATTTCCACTTGTACTTGGAGAAATATGTATATGCAGATATTTATACATTAATTGAGGAAAAGTATGGGGAGCAATCCTATAAAATATCATCCCAGCCAATCAGGCAACGACACATGGCACCACATGGATCAAATGGCCCACAAAAAGAAGTATCCGAGGCCATCCAATAGTGTAGCACCAATATCAGTCAATGGGACCCACCTGGCAGCCACTGGAGGAAGTACGGTCCCTTTGGAGCCCTGACCAGGTCGGCCGAACCAGGGGGTCGGCCTACCTGGTCCTAGCTCAAAATGCGGTCAACTTCCACATGTTGGCTCCTCCCGGCTCCTTGGAGTCGATAACGACTGATTCACACGCTTTTGGTGCGGGAACCGACCTCAACACTAGTATAAATAGGACCCCATACCCCTCACTTCAACACACACCACTTGGACATCATTCTATTGTATACACTATCTTCCATAGTCCTAAGAGGAGATAGGATGTAGAGAGGAGAGCCTCTAGTCCCAAGTCCAAATTGGGAAAGGAGTAGAAGGAGTCTCTCTTCCCAATTCCACATTGGGAAAGGTTTGTCTCATGTATTCCTTCTTGTATTTGTGACTTTGTGCTCAATAAAGATATTATCTTTAGTCTTCTTTTATACGTATACTTGAACAAAGCGTTTCTTGTTTGATTGCGAAGTCCATGTAAGTGGAAGGTATAAACATTATGATTGTACTCTCATGATCACATCTTATGATCATAAACACTATAGACCCCCACTATATTCTATGTTGTTATGATATGATTATGTTAATATGAATAACTATGCTATGCAATTAACATTGGTTCAACAATGATTTAGTTCATTGCCTTAGGATGGCTTGTGCTGCAGCTCTTAAGGTATTTGCTTTGTATGCTAGCATGGTGATAGGGTATTTTAGTAGCATTGGTTGTCTCATAGACCCACGGATTGAAGAGGTAGGCAGTAGGTGGTGACAGCCCTATCTGTCCTTTGTAATCCTCCACGTTCGGCTATGCCACACGCTCTTGGCGAGAGTCGCCCTAGTATTGCTAGGGGTAAGCCCGTGCCCGATGTGTTGAATAGCATTGCATAGGAATTCATCATTGACATGACCATTAGTATCTACCTTAGGTTGTGTAAATGTATTAGGTGCATTGTAGGAGCAACTCTCTAACTCTTAATCCAATCTCCCTCTAGGACCCATTTACCCTTTAAGAATAAATTGCCTAGGTGTGTGTCACACTACCCCTAGTATCAACTTACCCTCTGTCCGGATAATTGATCAGTATCCCATAGCTTGACCATAAGAGTAGTATATACTTTACTCTATTGCCTTCCTTTGGGATAAATACGATGCCCTTGGGAATACTCATGGGCGAAATGCTACAACAGTATCTTTCGTGCGCTTGCGGATCTCATCTCTTTACCGGAGATGATCTGTGGTGTTAAGAAATACCAACAAGCATTTTTGGCGCCGTTGTCAGGGATGATTTTTTAGTATATCTTAGGAGCCGTCAACAATTCTGGTTGGTAATGGTTATGGATGGTTCAAGGTTTATGTTTATGGATATGAATTTGAGTTATGGTAACTAGACATGGATAATGATGATGATAGCAATAATTGGATATGATTTAATATTGTGTTAGTCTGATGGATATGATGGGATTATATCACATAGACATAGTATAATGCTTTTTACTTGTTTTAATGTACTCTTCAGCACTTATCCATTATTATATTTGTCATTTGTATCAGCTACATGTCAAACTATCCACACATGCTGAGTACTACATGTACTCACCCTTGCAATTCCCCCACCAACAGTTGCAGGTCAGGATTGGGAGTATTACGATGGTAATGCGGAGTTCTAGGTCGTGTCTGCCGTCAGCCTTGCCTGTGGAGTGTTGGAGCTGTGATATACCCTTTGCTTAGCTACTTAGTTGCTTCATTAGTTATTTCCGCTGTATTAGTTCAAACTTGTCATTAATATCCATTAGAGCTTGTATTCGAGAATATTATGAATTGTGTAATAAAAGTGGTTAATTAATCATGTTCTGTTGTAAATTTCTATATATCCTTTTGTGAATGCACTCGTGTATGTGTGCTGAACGTCCTGGGCACACATATTGAAAGTTCATCTAGGCATCCATTGTGGGTTTTGGTTGATTTATGACAAACAAATGAGATCCTAACCAAATTGTTGGGATGAGCGCAGATTTTAATGAAATTATGAAGAAAGCGCAAAAAGAAAGGAGAATGGTGATCTAGATGGAAAAGAGCTCAAGAGTAGAATATAATAGATCATTGTGTGTGGAGTGTGTTGAAGAAACACACCCCAATAGCTCAATCACAAGAAAACTCACTCACTCCACTAATTTATACAGGTCCGGACTAGTCTGATAATATCCGGACTAGTCTGATAACCTCTCTGTTCAAAATCGGACAAGTCCTCCCAGTGCAGACTTGTCTGCACAGTCCAGGTTTACACAGACCGAACTAGTCTGATATCTTTCTGACTAAGATCAGACTAGTCCTCACCAGTGCAGACTAGTCCTCAAAACATCACAAATTTGCACGGCATCGGACAAGTCCGATTGTATCCGGACTAGTCCGATAACCTCTCTAACTAAAATCGGATAAGTCCTCCAAATGCGGACTTGTCCCGATTTACTAAGGGATTCACCACAGCCAGATTAGTCCGATAATAACCGGACTAGTCCGAACTTTTCCAGAGCCTAAATCGGACTAGTCCGCCCCAAGGCCGGACAAGTCCGATGTTCTTGAAAACTTAGGGTTACCTACACGCCGCACAGCGGACTAGTCCGGACTCCACCACGGACTAGTCCGGACCCTCGAAACCCTAACGATAACTTTTGGAAACACCATATAAATAGATGTGCATGGCTGTATAAATAGAAAACACATCTCTCCACGCAATCTAACTCAAGAAAGATAAAATTCTTGAGGATTCATCTTGGATCAAAGGAGCACACGTTTGAGCTCATAGGTTTGACTCTCTAACACACTCCTGTTGTTTCATTGTTGTTCTTAAGAGTGTGTTTTGGTGGTGTTTGATTTGTAATCTTGGGGAGCCCTCAACTTGTGAGGAGGCCCCTTGAACTTGGTGATTTACCCTTGTGATAGTAAAGAGAATTGGCCTTCGTGGCGATTCGACGAGGTTAGGGTCACTGAAGACCCGGTCCTTTTGTGGGCTCCTCAATGTGGATGTAGGTTGCCTTTGTGGGAACCGATCCACGGGATAGAAATCTTGTGTCTTCACTTTGTGCATTTTGTTCTTACTTTTCATTGATATCTAGGATTTTACTTGACCTCGTTCATATTACGTTAAAACATTGAATATAAGGTTAAATTGTGCAACATCCAGTTTCATAGAAGTATTACACTCTAATTACAAGTATATTTCTGATGCATAGAGTCTAGGATCGAGATAATCGATCAAACTTGATCGATGTAGTCCGCACGCACCGGACTAGTTCGCACTCTACCGGACTAGTCCGATTTCCTTGTATTTGATCAAGTTCTTAAGTGTTGTAGGTTCCGACTAAAAATCAAAAAGGCCTATTCACCCACCCCCCTAGGCCACATTCAATTGGTATCGGAGCAGGACTCTTCGCAAGAGACTAATTGCTCGAAGAGAATATGTCGGACATGAAGGATGTGCACAAGAGTCTCAACCAAGAGAAGATTGATGATGAAAAAGCTCAAAAATTGGAGAAGCTCCTCGACGCCATTAAGGAATTTGAGAATGACGATGAGGAGACGCTTGAACTCAAGGCGCTCCTAAGGAAGAAATCCCTCTCCATAGGGAAAGTGAAGATTGAGGACAAGAAGAAGGGGAGTAGTCACACATACTATTCCCGATATCCTTTCAATTACGATCGTTTAAATTCTAACAATAGCCATTATTTGTCTATTCCTTTAGGAAAAGCCCCACACTTTGACAGCAATGATTACTCAATGTGGAAGCAAAACATGAAAATGCACTTAATCTCATCAATCCCAGCTGTGGCATATTGTGTGTATAGGAATAGATATCCCCGACGACGATGAAGAGCTTACACCAAGCCAAGAGCAAGCAATTCATCAGAATGCTCATGCTGCAGTAGTCATCACATCTTCACTAAGTCGGGACGAGTTCACCAAGGTGGATGGACTCGAGATTGCAAAGGAAATTTGGGACACATTGCAAACTGCACATGAAGGCGATTGACATGTGCGAGAGGCAAATATCAAAATGATCGAAGGTGAATTGGGAAGATTCGCCATAGAAGAAGATGAGTCGCCACAGGACATGTACAATCGGTTAAAGACTATCATCAACAAGGTTCGAGCATACAGAAGTAAGAAGTGGAATGATCACGAGGTAGTGAAGCTCATCCTTATAGCTTTCATGCCTCGAAATGTTACCCTATGCTCAATGATTAGAGAAAGCCCCGAGTACAAGAAAATGACCTCGGACGAACTTCTTGGAAAAATCATCAACATCGAGATGATGGAAAAGCAAGCTAAACATGTAAAGTAAATTGCCGACCTCACCTCGGCAAAGAAGAAAGGGGTCACCTTGAAGTCTACTTGCAAGCCCTTGTCAAAAGAAGCTCGAGAAGCTCAACAAGAAGAGGAAAGCAATGACAAGAGCAGCAATATTGACGAAGAGGACATGATCCTATTTATGAAGAGATTTAAGAAAATGATTAAGAAAAGACAAGGGGGAAAATCAGGTGAAGGAAAATACAAAGAGAAGTCAAGACCAAAGTTGAGGCGGGCATGCTATAACTGTGGTGAATATAACCACTTTATAGTTGATTGCCCGTATGAAGAAAACAAGAAGAAGACCAAGGAAACAAAGCCTCAACCCAAGAAATTCTTCAAGAAGAAGAAGCAAGCTAGACAAGCAAACCTAGGAAAGGAGTGGGACTCAAATGACGAGTCCTCGTCCGAAGTGGAAGAGGAGAGTGCTAGCATAGCCATTGAGAAGACAACTAAGAAGTCCACCCTCTTCCCAAATCTCGGCGCATGGAAGGGCAACGACACTTGCCTTGTGGCGAAGGAAGGTAAACGAAAGGTAACAACAAAATCTACCTCTTCGCGTTTTTTTTATAGTGATAGTGACAACTATAGTGATGATGAGGACATGCTAGCTGGCTTAGACAAGAAAATTGCTGCCAAAATGAAATTCTTGATGGATAAGCTTGTTCATAGGGAGGGGCTAATTGATCGTCAAGAAGATACGATCATCCTGCAAAAGGAGGAGTATCTCAAGATCAATGAGCTCCTTGAACTTGAAAAGGAGCGAAGCAAATCACTTGAACTTGAGTTAGCTTCAAGCAAGGAAGCTTGTTTGAAGTTAAGTGACTCAAATGCAATCATCAAGGAAGAACTTGTTAACTTAACCAAAGTTAACAAGATCCGTGAGGTGCAAGTTGAGTCACTCAAACAAAGTGACTCTTCATCCTCTTCAAGCTTGCCCTCTCAACCCCTTAAAATTGACACTAGCTTGAAAGACAAGTCAACTTCCACCAAGGACAAGCATCCTTCCCAAAGTGGCATATTTGACAAGGAGAAGGTCAAATATGCACGTAGTGCATACTTGGTCACAAGACCTCCTAATGTCAAATATGGCATTGGGTATTCCAATGGTCAAAAGAAAAATGCTAGAAACCATAAGAATAACAAGGAACGCATTGCCTTTGTGAGGGGAAACCCCTCTCAAGCTAGAAAGACTAATGATACTAATAAACCCAAGATAGTCAACACATATGAAAACTGAACTAGTCCGTTCCCTACACAGACAAGTCCGGTCCTCTGGACAAGTACGGTTTCCCAGACTAGTTCTGTTCATGAACAACATCAACTATTGTTTAGGACTTTAGATGCATCATATGTTCTTATGCAAAGTTTTGGTATAGTTTATGCTCATTATGTTGGCCCATGCCATGAGAACACCAAGTATCATGTGTTGGTGCCCAAATATTTTGTAACTAACCTCAAAGGACCCAAGCAAGCTTGGGTACCTAAAACCAAGGGATGATTTGATTTTGCAGGCCTATTCCTCCGGTCGATCGAAATGGGTGCTAGACAGTGGATGCACCAACCATATGACCGTAGAAAGAATGATGTTCGTTGAGTACAAAGAAAATGAGGATCCAAGTGAGGGCATCTATTTTGGATACAATAGTCAAGGAAGGGTGCTCGGTACCGATAAAATTGCCATATCATCTCAACATAATCTTTCTCACGTTTTACATGTCGATTCCTTAGATTATAACCTGCTGTCCATATCTCAACTATGTGACAAAGGTTATAATTGCTTGTTTACTAATGAGGGTGTGACCGTCTCTAGAAGGAGTGATGACTCGGTTGCATTCAAGGGTGTGTTGAAGGGAAAGCTTTATCTTGTTGACTTCAACAAAGATAAAGCCGAACTTGACACATGCTTGATTGCAAAGACCAACATGGGTTGGCTATGGCATAGACGGCTAGCACATGTTGGTATGAGGAATCTTCAAAAACTCCTTAAGGGTGATCACATCCGAGGTTTAAATGATGTTTTTTTAAGAAAGACAGCCCTTGTAGCGCGTACCAAGCCAGGAAGCAAGTAGGAGCACCCCATCCCGCGAAAAACGTCATGACTACAACAAGACCGCTCGAGCTACTTCACATGGGCCTATTCGGTCCAATT
The DNA here is from genome assembly GCA_036927565.1 of Tuctoria greenei. NCBI lineage: Eukaryota > Viridiplantae > Streptophyta > Magnoliopsida > Poales > Poaceae > Tuctoria > Tuctoria greenei. The sequence goes on from JAYESD010000006.1 coordinate 164,753,196, forward strand.
GCTTACATTAGCATCAGCGGTAACAAATATGGCTTAGTAATTGTTGATGACTTTTCGCGCTTAACTTGGGTTTTCCTTTTGCATGATAAGACGGAAACTCAAGGAACCCTCAAGAAGTTTCTCAAGCATGCCCAAAATGAGTTCTCATTGAGGATCAAGAACATATGAAGCGACGGCACAGAGTTCATGTAAAATCCCACATTTTCCATCATATGAGGTTCAGTTGTAAATTGGTTGTTAACCCTAATGGAGACTAATTATAGCCATGCTTATAAACTTGATCTCATCAAATCTTTTCTTTTAATCATGTTTAAATTTATTAACATGAGGAATGAACTTCACCAATAAACTTAGATTAATTCTTTTGACCTCTCTTCAAAGTTTGGAATTATTTGAAGAAAGATTGCTAGGCCAATTTAATATGCAGTACCAAATAGATATTCAAATTAATATAAATTGAATATATACTACTGTATATTTGGCCCTCTCAAAAATCATTCAATTCAGAGGCCATAAATTTTTCTATGGTTATCTAATTCCAAATGGACTTCCTGCAAAGTTTTATAAATTTTGAACTCCATTTGCTATTTTAATTAAGACTCTTAGCAAATTCAAACCATGTTTTGAATTCAAATTTTTAATTCTGTTCAACTAGATCGAACATCAAGATTTGAACACACACTCATGATCAGCATAACTTGCTTGACTTATCCCCATGGTTTCACAATTTTTGGAACTCAATTGCTATTTAAATCAGTGGCACCATTGAATTCCATCTAAATTCAAATTTGAATTTGAAATCCAATTGAAACTTGCTCCAATTCAAAATACAATTGCAGAATCAAATTCTAGATATTTATTTGAGCCTCCCCACAAAAATTTAGAATTTTTGGACACTATTTGGTAGGAGAATTGAAGTTACAGAGAAGGGAAGTAGATAAGAGGAAGTGGGGCCCACTGTCAGCCAAGGCACTCGAGTGAAACCCACGGAGGGGGGGGGTGCTCTGTCTCCAGCTCGCCCCGCCATTCAACACTGGCAGCGCGCGACACCATGACGCGCATGCATCCACGGAGCTGCTTGCCTGCTTGACGCCGTGGCGCACTCCCCTTTCCCCTCAGTCCCTATAAATACCCCTTGGCCGTCGCCGTTGGACATCATCCCGGTTCACACCATTTTCGCCGCCCCTGTTCGACCGAGCTCTCGCCGACGATTGCAGTTGTGTCTTCCCGAGCTGTAAGTAGATAAAAGGCGTGTCACAAACTCCTCTACGTATTCCATTTGGTCATTGATCGTGACATAGCTTCTGCTTGGCATATTTTGAAGTTTCCCAGTCGCCACCGAGGAAGCCGCCGAGAAACCTTCACTATCTCACCGTCGAACACAAGTTCCAGACCATCTCCAGCCTTGATCCTTTAAGCAAAAAGGTTCTCAATCCTCTCTAGTTCATGCTCACAGAATCTAAGCTTATGACATGAAGTATAACTTGAGTTCTTGTTCGATAACCGATCGTTTTCTCAATAGAACAGCAAAGCTTCGCGCTTAAATTCATTTAATTCTTGCACTCATCTTTAAATATGGTTAGCAGCTAGTTTCTGTGTCCTAAAGAAGCTACATGCCCAAAAACCCTAAGAGTTATCAACTGAGTATCTTAGATTTCAAGTTTTCGAGGCCGCCGGTTGAAAAACCGCACTTCACCATCGAACTCAACCTTGCCGGTGATTTCACCGCAATCTGACCCCCAAATCATACTCCGGGTGCTTCTAGGAACCATCCCGAGCTTTTCCTGAGGCTATTGAGCCGTTCCCAAACAAATGAGGTATGTCAAAGAAAATGTCAAGCATATTTGCTAAAAGCTAGAGATCGAGCCTATTGGATTCCCAATCATCTCTGAAGATTTAGCCTCTAATTTCACTGAGCTCAGACCTTTGACTCCCTCCGAGCTTGCCTACTTTGGCATTGGGGGCACTTCGAGTGGATCTGCTCCTCCTTCTCCACATCCGGAATATGTAGATGAAGATGAGGAGAGAACCGACAGTGAGGAATGAGGCACTAGATCCCTCTCCTCCTTCTTTTTTGGTGTCTTGATGCCAAAGGGGGAGAGATTGAGGGGGACTCACTAGATTCTTGCTGTAGGTTGAGAGATGAGTGCTTCATTTGTGTATCTTTTTGTGTCTCTCTTGGGTTGTAAAACTTTAATACTGTTATCTCTATCTTTGGTATTGTGGTGTGATGGAATGACTTTGCTTATGTTATGAAATTTGTGTTTTTCCTTGAAATTGACATATATGCTTGATATTGGTATTTTAATGTCAATCACTTCATTCTCATCACGATTATTGCTCACACTCACGTAGTTTTACACCCCACCATAAAGAGTGCACATATGACCTATGTTTTCATTGTTTAACTTGTACCTAACTCATATGTGCACACTTTATGAAAATTATGCATCTTTATCATATTTTGTGAAATCTCAATTGGTTGTCATCAATCACCAAAAAGGGGAAGGTTGAAAGTGCATCTAGGCATCCCTTGTTGGTTTTGGTTGATTTATGACAAACAAATGAGATCCTAAGCAAATTGTTGGGATTAGCGCAGGTTTTAATGAAATTATGCAGAAAGCGCGAAAGAAAGGAGAATGAGGATCTAGGTGGAAAAGAGCTCAAGAGTAGAATAGATTAGATCATTGTGTTTGTAGTGTGTTGAACAAACACACCCCAAGAGCTCAATCACAAGAAAACTCACTCACTGCACTAATTTATACAGGTCCGGACTAGTCCGATAATATCCGAACTAGTCCGATAACCCCTCTGTTCAAAATCAGACAAGTCCTCCCAGTGTGAACTTGTCTGCACAGTCCAGGTTTACACACACCGAACTAGTCTGATATCTTTCTGGCTAAGATCGGACTAGTCCTCACCAGTGCGGACTAGTCCTCAAAACTTCACAACTTTGCGCGGCATCGAACAAGTCCGATTATATCTGGACTAGTCCGATTATATCCGGACTAGTCCGGTAATATCTCTGACAAAAATAGGACAAGTCCTCCAAATGCGGACTTGTCCCAATTTACTAAGGGATTCACCATAGCCATATTAGTCCGATGATAACCAGACTAGTCCGAACTTTTCCAGAGCCTAAATTGGACTAGTCCGCCTCAAGGGCGTACATCTTAGGGTTTCCTACACGCCGCACACTAGACTAGTTCAGACTCCACCATGGACTAGTACGGACCCTCGAAACCCTAACGGTAACTTTTGGAAACACCATATAAATAGATGTGCATGGCCCTACTTTCAACTCTCTCGACTCCCTGCATTGTCACACCCTCCAAGAGCTTAGAAAACACATCTCTCCATGGAAAATAACGCAAGAAAGATAAAATTCTTGAGGATTCATCTTGGATCAAAGGAGAGACATGATTCACACGTTTGAGCTCTTGGGTTTGCCTCTCTAACACACTCCTATGGTTTCATTGTCGATCTTAAGAGTGTGTTCTTGGTGGTGTCTGATTTGTAATCTTGGGGAGCCCTCAACTTGTGAGAAGACCCCTTGAACTTGGTGATTTACCCTTGTGATAGTGAAAGAGAATTGACCTTTGTGGCGATTCGGCGAGGTTAGGGTCAGTGAAGACCCGGTCCTTTCGTGGGCTCCTCAACGTGGTTGTAGGTTGCCTTTGTGGAACCGAACCACGGGCTAAAAATCTTGTGTCTTCACTTTGTGCATTTTGTTCTTACTTTTCATTGATATCTAGGATTTTATTTGATCTCGTTCATATTACGTTAAAACATTGTATATAAGGTTAACTTGTGCAACATCCAGTTTCATAGAAGTATTACACTCTAATTACAAGTATATTTCTGCTGCATAGAGTCTAGCATCGAGATAATCGATCAAACTTGATCGATCTAGTCCGCACGCAACCTGACTAGTCCAATTTCCTGGTACTTGATGATGTTGCTAAGTGTTGCAGGTTCCGACTTAAAATCAAAAAGTCCTATTCACCCCCCCTCTAGGCCACATCCACATATGCGTTCACTTGGTTCATTTCAGAACCGGGTGTCGTATACATGTAGCTTAAACAAGGCATGATAATAAACAATGGCTAATTGTTGAAAAATATATTTAAAACGTATAAAAATCTTCATACTATGTCTAGGTGAAGTAATCCCATCATATCCCACATAATTAACATAATACAAAACCATAATCAATTATCCATCCATATACTATATTATTACCATAATCATCATTCATGATCATTTACCATAACACAATTCATAACCATAACCAAATCCCAAGTTCCCTCTAATCATGTAGGTCATCCAGGTGCTTTTAACTGGGAGCACGGCTATCATGATAGTTTTTAACACCCTGTAGAGGTTGTACCACTTTACCCACAAGTTCGTGATTTCGTCACCCGTCAGCGACTAAAGAAACCTCCCTTATGCCAATTACAATTCCTTTAGTGTATGGCCAAGAGATCACAAAATAGCCTTTACAAAGGGACTACCAGGATATTCAAACCCACTTAGGTTTCACTGGTGGTGATGCGTCCAACTGAGCACATCCTAAACCAAGGGCCCCCTCTTGTGCCGTTCGGATCCCAGGGCAGTCCCGCAACTATTGGTAACCCAACCGACTTCCGTTCCCCGCTCCTCCAAATGATCTGAATCGATGTTGGTAATACTACTAATTAATTGGCTAAGCCACACCCATACTTGGCCTTGTGGTGCCACTGTAGTCCTTGCCTATTCTCGCATGAACCGGTCCTTAGGTCTAAGACAAGCAAACCACCGTAACATCCAACACTATCCACAAACCATGCTTGCTTAGATCTCCCAAGTCCCATGTTACCAATTAACCATGTTCATTAATTTCTCATCATCCATAGGTTCATTAAATCATGATTAAGCACTTTGGTTGTTTTCCTATCCCAATTAATTTAAAGTGAAGCAAAAAGGTAAAAAGCCCTTCCCGACACTGTACAATGTATTTTATGTGACAAGGGTGGCCAAACTAGACTAGTGAACGCCTACTTTGGGTTTCCCATCAATTTGACACAAACATGGAGTTTTTCAAACAAAACATTTAAAACATGATCAAAATGATAAAGGACACTTGCCTTGCTCTTGAGCTTTGTTAGGGTCAAAGACTTCAAAATTCTGGTACTGGAGGTCCTCGACAGCACCCTCTAGCACATCACCTTCTATTCCGAGCAACAAACATGCAAAACAGATAATTCAATCAAATAATGCTCATATAGTACTCAATGCTATGACATGCATGATTAATGCAATTATGTGGGAAAACTTGTTAACAAGTTGTTATTAATGTTTACTAACTGGTTACAAAGGTTTCTAACGAGTTTGAACAGGTTTGGAATTGATTCAATTCAATTTGGAATTAATTCAGCACAAATTAAATCTAGAGACCGGACAAGTCCGCTAAGGACCAGACTAGTCCGCCCTTTGCAGAACCAATGAATTAGGATTTTCTAGGGTTTTCTTGATGTGCGAGATTTGGGAGAATTGGGGTTCAATTCACGTGGAAAAAGAGAAAGTAGAAGGTGTACCATGTGTTTAGAACTCCAAGGATCGAGAATTGAAGATGAAGCTTGAATCTTGACAACCTAGGGTTGATAATGAAGAGTTGATGGAGAGTTGGGCGTGAATTGGTGATGAAGAACAAAGAGTCGATGAAGATCTTGCTCGACTGATCCTCATTTGTATTCTCCCCCTCCTTCTTTCTACTGGATCTTTTGATTGTGGCTCCCACGAACTAGGGTTTGGAGGTCATTCAAAAGTGGCAAAGAGATGAGAAGTTGGGGTGTTCGGTTGTTTATATAGGGGTGGAGGTGTAGGGTTTGATGGGTTTCGAGTTTGGGGGTGGGTGGAGGCCGGTGTGGGGTCCTCCAAAAAGGTTAGACACGACGTCCTTGGCCCACTTAAGGTAAAAACCCAAAACAAGTCATGGAGGAAAAGATTGAATTGGAGTCGCGAATAACGGACAAGTCCGCAATGGACCAGACTAGTCCGATAACAAGTCAGAGAGAAAACGGACAAGCCTGACCGAAATCGGACAAGTCCGATATTATTTAGAGAGCAACATGGACAAGTACGGCAAAAAATGGACAAGTCCGGGGACTTGGCGAATTTTTTGAAGAATGGGAGGAACTGACTAGTACGCACTAAATCGGACAAGTTCGAAAATAGAATAGAGAGAAAACGGACTAGTTCGCAGCAAAAACGGGCATGTCCGAAGAGAGGTTAGAGAGAAATTCGGACTAGTTCGCACAAAAAATGGACAAGTCTGAAATTCTCAAAACTTTTGAGTGCGGTTTTGCTTCTAATTCATTTTAAACTTGTTTCTTTTTATGTTACATAATTTTAAACATGTATTAGAATGTATGCAATGCATGATGGATGAAAATGAGGGTGTTACAATCGGGCTCGGGTTTACCCCTAGCCATACTAGGACGACTCCCGCCAAGAGCATATGGCATAGCCAAACGTGGAGGAATACAAAGGACAGGTAGGGCTGTCACCACCTACTGTCTATCTCTTCAATCCGTGAGGCTACGAGACTTCCATTGCTACTTAACTATCCTAGCACAATCCTAGCATATCAAGTAAATACCTTAAGAGCTGTGGCACAAGCCATCCTAAGGCAATGAACTAAGTCATCGCTGAACCAATGTTGAGACATATCATATGTTATTCTTATTAACATGATCATATCATAGCTAATTAGACTATAGTGGGGGTTTATAGTGTTTATAATGATAGTATAATGACATTAGGGTATTATCATAAAGACTATACCTACCACATACATGGAATCCACAATCCAACAAGAAACGCTTCATCCAAGTATATGAATAAAAGAAGACTAAAGATAATATCTTTATTATGCATAAAGTCACAAATATAAGAAAAGATACATGAGCCATACATTTCCCAACTTGGACTTGAGACTAGAGGCTCTCCTATCTATAGCCTAACTACATTATGGACTAAGAGAACTAGTGTATACAATAGAATGATGCTCAAGTGGTGTGTGTTGAAGTGAGGGGTGAGGGGTCCTATTTACAACTTGCAGAAGGGTTGGTTCCCGCCACCAAAAGATCACGCTAATCAGTCACCCATGACCTCTTCAAGCCAGGGGGAGCCAACATGTGGCGTTTGACCGCATTGGGCGCCAGGACCTAGTTGGCCGACTAGGGGGGTTGACTGACCTGGTCCTGGCTCCAAACGGCCAGTTCTTCCTTCGGGTGACTGACAGGTGGGTCCCATTCCATGATATGGGTGCTACACCATTGGATGGCCTCAGATACTTCTATTTATGGGCCATTTGATCCATGTGGTGCCATGTGTCGATGCTTAATTGGCTGAGATGATATTTTATAGGATCCATCCCCTTGTTTCACTTCAATTCTGTGTAAAATGACTGCATGCACCAATTTCTCCAAGTACAAGTGGAAATAGGTTAAATAGAAAGGTGATGTGTGCAAAAAATGATATTTCCTTCACATAGTTGAGTTATATTGATAGGTGAAATTGATATATAACAGTCGTAAACACCTGGGCCGATTCTTCATCCACATTTTGTCGACTTATAGATTTGAAGAGGTATTCTTGACCTAACCAAAAATCCTTTGAACCTCAAATCTTTTAGGTCTTTTACTAGAAACCTCTTCAAAAAAGTTGTTCTATATGTTATTGTGATCATATCCTTGGAGTATTGTGGTCGCATCTGTAGTTTTTGCAAAAATCCTCAAGATTAGGATTCTTAACTTAGCTGCAGTCGAGATAGCCCCAAGGAAGAAGGGACTTGTGATCATGGGAGAGAAAACAAGAACATAAGAAGCAAGGGGATCAAAGGACAAGGGCAAAGCACCAGTTGAGGAGGCACCAAAGAGGAAAGCTCCTGCTGTTAAGAAGCCTGCTAGCAAAGCTAAGAAGGGACCCTCTCAACCCATAGGCCCCTTGAGGATGTCCTCACTTGCAAGAAACCCCAATCACCAAGCTACTGTTAAAGCCAATATATTCAGAGGCAAAGGGGCTGAGAAGGCCAGAAAACTAAGATTGGTTGATGTGTATCAACGTGAGAAGCACATCGTCGACCCTCGCTTTTGGTGTGACATCCACTGTGACTATTATCGGACCGTCTACATGTCAATGCAGACTCCAGTGATGTATCCCAATGGATCTATTGGGATTATATGGCACAGAAGAACCATGATACATTCAATGCCGTGATTGAAGCCATAGAGAACCATGGACTGAAGAAACTTATGGCATTTAAGTATGATTTTAATGTTGAAGTCATTGTGCAGTTCTACTCCACTGTCTACTTTCACACCGATGGAGATCGGAGGATCACTTGGATGACGAATGGAGAGCAAGACACTATCACCTATTGGGAGTTTGCTCAAATTCTTGATTTGGAAAGTCAGCTTGAGAATGAAATCATTATTTCCAACCTCAAGGCAGTTGATCAATATTTCTTGGATTACATGTATCCAAGTCATGCAATTTATGAGGTGGGACACATTCAGAACATCAAGCTTTTTTACAGTGTGCTCAACCGTGTGCTCCGGAAGACGATGGCCCCCAAGGATGGAGATGCGGGCATCATTCAAGGAAATTTTAGACATCTAGTGGTGCTTATTGATGGAGATGTTGGATTCAACGTGGTGGACTATATCTTTGATGAAATCTTCAACATCTCTCACAAACCCAACTGATCATGTGGCTATGCATCTTATATTATGTACTTGATCGAGAAGGTCTCCGAACTGACTTTCAAGAAGGATATCACTCATAGAAAACTTCATCCTCAGATTCCTCCTACAAAGTTCGTTGCACCAAGAAGGAAGAATGTCGATCCTCCTGCCTTGTCCTCTCATCCCGTGGCTTCTCCACCTCCTGCTCCATCACATTCTGGAAGTGGCTTCTTCAAGTGCTTCAAGGAAATTTTTTCCACTTGCTGGAAGGTGAAAGTTCGGACTCGTTGCATGGAACTTCGCCAAGAGAAGTACCTCAAGTTGATGTGCGACAAGCTCGAGGTTCCCGTGTCTCCTGCCGCGGAGAGTGATGGAGAGTTGACTCTGTTTTCCGAGTTCACCGCTGAAGAACTCGCTCAATTTGGTGATGTTGGCACCTCCACGGCGGCACCCTCCAAAGAAGAAGATGATGATGATGAAGACGCTAAAGATCCGAAGGCTACGGAGAGCGACAATGAGTAGAAACAAGACGATGATAATGAAGAGTATATCCTAGAGCTCCCCTCCTCTCTTTTCCTTTTTGGTGTCTTGATGCCAAAATGGGAGAGATTGGAAGGGGGTACTTAGAGTGTTACTTTCGTTGTCTCTTTTGATCCTACTATGGACGTGTATTATGTTTTAAAAACTATCACAATTCAATTTGTCTAAGACTTAATCTATTATGAGTTTTATGCACTTCACAATGTTCGCTATGCTTAATTATGATGTGATGCTTGAAATGACTTATTTATCACTCATATTCATTGCCTTATCACAGATTATGAACACATCACTTAGGCACATGTCGATGTATTTGAAACGACGCTTCCCCCAGACCTGCTAAAAAGCGGCCGCGAAGGTTCGTTTATGGTTGTGGTACGCAGAGATCAAGCTCAAGATGGTGACACCAGAGATATACGTGGTTTGGGCCGCCTGAGCGTAACACCCTATTCCACGGGGTTTTTGTTGTTGTATTGTGTGTGTTTGTTCGCTAGTATGCGACTCAGCTCAGAGGAGATCAGATCTAGTGTCCCCTGAGTTCGTGAGGTATGACCCTTTTATAGTTCTAAGGACTGATAGTTACAAAGCTTGCCTGGCCCTACATGTGGCCCTGGCGTATTTAAAGGCCTAATACACTGTCTAAAGAGTATTAAGCATGTTAATAGTGTGATAACGTGCCTTAATGGCATCGTTACCCCTATTAACAGTGCTCTGATTGTGTGTCATTAATATAGCATTAATGACACATAATCAGGCCTTGTAACTGCCGCATTAACCGTCCTTGATTGTCCGGGCTGGATAAGATTTGCTTGTAATCCCGTTGGTGATGAAGGTCTGGAGGCTTTACTCATGGCAGTTCCGGAGCTTTCCTTTGTGGGAATAAAGGTCCGGGACTGCTGTACACGCATCGCTACAAGAGCTCCTCTCTGCTAGGGGTTAGGTCCGGAGCCGTTGTACACGTGTTGACGACGGAGCTTCCCTTTGTTGGGAGTTTAGTTCTGGTCTTCTTTTACACGTGTTAGCTCAAGAGCTAACCATATGAGGGGAGCGGGTGCGGTGCAGCGTGACATGTGGGACCTGAAAGGACCTTTGACTCCGACGGGTGTAACTTTCTTGCACTTCTTGCTGTATTGCGGGGTACCCGGTATGCAGGGTATTGACAGTGGCTCCCGGGCCCACCTATGGGAGGAACCCTTTGGGGTAAGTTATTCTGCCAAAGGTGGGGCCATTCTCGATTCCCGCGTTTTGATTTTCAAAAGTCCTCTGATGAGCCGATAGAGTGACGGTCCGAGAGTGAACCTTCGACGCGTGGCTTGTTATGAATGCAGGAGATGAGATCTTTGAGTGTGGATCTCACGCAATTGAAGGTCGCTGGTTCCCAATACGAAAACTGTATTGGTTATGCACGCCCTATCAAGGTGTCGCCATCGGGTTTCTCGCCGCTCATCATGACAATGATTCGCTTTGTGTAAGAACCTCGATCTCTTCGTCGAGGTGGCCCCAAGCCCACTCGTCATTGACGGGGTAGAATTTTGAAAAGTGCCTTCGATCTCATTGTGGTTTCCTTCCAAACGTCACGGAGGCTTACTTAAGAGGGAAAGTGCACAAGGTTTGAGGACTCTTTATGCCTTCGATCAAATTTGTGCTTAGAGCCTCCCAAACTTCGCCTAACTTCCCTTCCTCTGCTCTGCTTTGCCGCGATGGAGTTGGGTCTCCCCAAGAGCCGCCTCAAGAGTGATGATGATTTGAAGATGGTCCGGACCTATATGGGGTGGTCTAGCGATTCCTTCAATCACTTGGTTCGCCCGGCGAGCTCCTATTCAAGAAGGAGCGCAGTGGTGACATGGTGTACTTCTTGGCGTACGCCATGGTGGGATTCATTCCCCCTTTCTCTTCTTTTCTTTTGATGCTGCTAGACTTTTATGATCTGCAGCTGTATCAGCTTGGCCCCCATTCTCTTCTTCTCGTGGCGACGTTCATCCACTTTTGCGAGATGTGGGTGGGTATTCCTCCCTGTGTCGAGCTATTCCACACCTTCTTCACCATCCACACCACCGTCAAGGGGTCCGAGCTTCTTGGCTTCTTCTATTTTGTGAAGCACGAGAACTGCCCCTTCAAATACTTGAGGTCGTTTCCTTCCGGCAAATGGGACGACTGGAAGAAGGAGTGTATCATCATTGCAGTGGAAGAGCACGAGAAGTTGGATCTGCCCAAAGGTCTCCCCAACATTGACACCGACGCCTGGAGTGTAGTTATGGTGCTGTCAGATGCCTTCAACCCAGTCTTGACCAGGATCCATGAATGCGTGGAGGGTGGAGTGACTCCTCAGATGGTCTCTGAACCTTCCTGGTTAATAGGTGGGCTCCACTGAAGAAGCGGGAGAAGCTCGCGTCGTCCCTCAACAGTGTGATGGATGACGACTGGATTGAAACCGGTCTGAAATCCAACTTTGATGACAAATCTTTGGAGTTTCATCTTAAGAAATTCCAGCATGGGATAAATGTCAACGGTGATGACTTAGTTCCGCTGGCAGCTTTCCTCCCTCTGAACCTGGAGGCGCAGTTCAGTAGGGAGCTCCAGAAGAGTATGCGGGTGCTTGAAGACCTTGGTGAGGTAGAAAGGCATCCGACCACCAGGTTGGTGGTACCCGGAGCTTCCGTGGGTGGTCCTGCCTCCGCCCCAAGCCGGAAGACTGAAGACACCGGCAAGGGCAAGGGTAAAGAGCCAGCTGAGCCCTCCAGTCGGAAGAGGAAGTTGAAGCACACTGACAGGAGGTCTGTCAGACCTGCTCCTTCTACCACGGCTCCTTCTCCCCGATGGCGGAGGTTTCTGCAGCTACTCCTTCTCCGGTGCAAGCGTCTTCAAAAGGCGTCAGCTCCGGGGAGTTGACCCCGACTTCACTGCCGGTTAAAAGCTCTAGACCCGGGAGTTCTTCCCGGCAAAGAGAAGCTCCGGCCGAGAAGACTCTAGCAACTGCAAGTGGCCCTCAATTGAGGTATGAAGTCATTGTCTCACCATATTTGGTGGGTTCTGGCTCCGGGCCTCAAAAGAAGAGGTTCTGAGGCGACTGGGGTGGCAGCATCCCTAGATAAGCATTGATTGCTCACCCTGAAATGCTAGTCTTGTTTTTGATGTGTATTTAATCTTCTCTTCCCTTTATTTCTAGGGCGTCGAAGAAAGGATCAGGAACTTTAGCACCTGTCGCAGCGGCCGGGGCTACACCTGCTGAAGCTCCAGCTTCAAGTGTTGAGCCTCCTCCTCAAGTGGAGGCAGAAGTTGCGACAGCTCCGGCTCCAGCTGTCGTGGACTTGGACTTAGGGTCCTTGCTCGGTGCTCCTGTGGTAGTGCAAGACCACAGGGGAGAAGTCGAAGATATACCCATGGCGATGGTGACGGAGGCTGATGCTCTAGCACCAGCGATGCCAGAAGTTTCGGCTTTAGAGCCGGAAGTTGTCGAATCCCTGGCTGCTGAGCTAGAGGTAGTAGAAGGTCCGGCAGCTGAGCCAGAAATGGTTGAAGGTCCGTCCATTGGGCCGGATGATGTTGAAGATCCGGCGGCTGGGACAGAAATGGTTGGAGCTCCGGTCACTACACCAGAAGCAAGTGACGTGCTGGCGTCTGGGCCAGCTGCGGCAGGGGCGCCGGATGAAGCTACGCCTACTGCTCCGGAGGTAGTTGTCCCAGAGGTACCTGGGCCAGAGCTGGAGCGGCTTGAAGAAATGGTGACAGGTCCTCCGCCTTCGGAGTCGGGGCTGAAGACCCTGAAGCAGTGCCTTCAACTGCTCCAGAAGTGGAAGTTCCCCCAGTGGGTTCTTCTGCTACCGCAGAAGGGCTCCCGGAGAGCGGTCCCAGTGCCGCAGAAGTTCAAGGGTCCTCTCTTGTAGAGTGGGACCCTATTTTTGTGATGGAAAACCCTCTAGTGCCTGAAGAAATGGTCCTAGCAGGTCCAGAACCTATCCCTCTGCGTTGTCCATAGACAACGCTTGCTCAAGTCTCCGGCAGGTCCAGGTTGCCTTCAATCATGAGAGCAAAGCCTTGGAGGAGAAGCGCCACACCTTGAGGCGTTGGCGCAACAGACTCCATTTTGAGACCAGGCTTGCCCAAACAAGGTTGGTTGACTAGAAGGAGTGGGTTAAGAGGGAAAAGGTCCGGTTAGAATACTGGGACAAGCTGATGGAAGAGAAGGAATCTGCCATCCGGGCGCTCGATGCTAACTTCAGGGAAATCCTTGAGCAAGCCAAGGAGAGGCGTGATGTTGCTTATGAGCATCATGAAAAGCTCAATGAATTGAATGAAATTCTCCTGAAGCGTCGAGCGGACCTAGACGTGAAGAAAAGCTCCTGGAGCAGCAGGAGGATGTAGTAAAGAGAGGAGCGGAGGTCACCCAAAAGTTGACTCTGGGTGAGCAGAATTTGACAGATCGCAGCAAAAAGCTAGATCTATGGAAGGAGGAAGAAAAGAAGAAGTACTGGAAGGTGGGGCAAGAGCTCTCGAAAATAGTGTTTGACTCTGTCGCTAGGGAAGTGAGAGTAAGAGGTAGGGAAAAAGACCTGGCTGAAAGGCAGAACCGCATCCACCTCTGGGAGACGAAGATGACCGACCGAGAGAAGCAAGTTGCTGAGAACATGCAGCAGCATGCTAAGTTGGCTGAGCGCCTTGCCCGTGAAGGTTTGGAGCTTGCGGCTGCTCAGAAGTCGCTGGAGGAGCTGCAGAGCTTGAAGGAGACTAAAGCCATTCAAGTGTGGTACTTCTTGGGGCGGGCCAACAATACGCTGACACTGTTGGGCTTCAGTCCCGTTGGTCCAGACAACCCGGAACTGGACTTGGACCAAGCGCTCGTGGCCCTCAATGGTGCTGGCGGCAAACTTGACATGATGGGTGATGTCATCGCAAATCAGCTGGAGACGGAGGGGAAGACTCTGGCTACAAATGTCGCAGAATACTTGCTGATGTGTTATGTAAGCCGAGACCCCCAATTCTCCTTGGACCCGGTGCTTGAAGGTCCCGTTGCCGAAGAGGAAGACGCCGCCAAGGCCATTGTCCAAGAAGTTGCCCAAAAAGTTGCTTCATTCTTCTGCAGGTCTTACATCCTCTAGTAGCTAGGGCTTTCTTCCTTTTGCATTCTGTTGTACTCTCAATTTTGTAATCCAGTGCTTCAAATTAATGAAATCCTCCTTTCTGTCTTGAATTTCACTTTGTCCTCAATATACTGTGCCATATCTTGTTGGCCCCCTGGTACATGTGTACAATTGAAGTGTGTACATGTACCAAAGGTTGTTGCATTATGTTGACGACTTGCATGTTTCGCACTTGTAGATTTTAGGTCTGAAGTCTTCAATTCTGAGGCACCGAGAAGAGGCCCCCTGTCATCCACTGTCAACATATTCAACATTGACAACGGACCCCTCTTGGAGGATGTTGGAGCTTAGTAGCTCCGGCGTCGTCCACCATCGCTATGAATTTTTGCTTTTCCTGCACATTAAAGGCAAGAGAGAAAGTAAAATTTGTCCCCTTGTCTATAAATTACTTGTGACTTATTATTCTTATTTGGACTTTAGGTCTGAAGAAACTCAACATGATAACGAGCATTTTGATATAATATTTCTAGATTTGCATGCCTTTTTAGTACTCACCCTACTGAGGCCTGCCGGGGTGTAGGTAAAGTGGCGTACTTAGGGTGCAGGACCAGGCTAAGTCGATAGCACACTCTGGACCTATGTTGGCTTGGCGTTCAGGCAAGTAGACTATGTAGCAATGTTAAGATCCAAAAGGACTATCAATAAGGCTTGTAATGCATGTGAATTACTTGGAACAAAGCTCAAAAATATTTGCACAACTTTACTATAGACAAGCGGGGTAAAAATAATTTGATATATTGAGCCTTGCACAAAAAGTAAATGCACGTGGAGTCTGTTTTCGCACAACAATGCCTTTCACTATAGGTCCGGATTACAGGGGAGACAAGGACACACTTAGGGTGCTGGACCATGCTAAATGTGCTATACATCTTGTACTAGCCCAGAGCAAGTAGTTACACTTTTAGTGCTGTGGCTATCTCAAGTGTTACTTGAACTTCCTGGACCCTCCTGGAGGGGTCCGGATGTTCTCCCGAAGGACTTGCCCGTCTCCGTATAAGACTCTACAACATGCATTGTGTGTAATAACAGACTCACCTCTGTGATTCTAAGCATAAAACTTATGGAGGTGCTCTATGGTCCAAGGATTAGGGAGTGGAATCCCATCCTCAGTTGCCAAGCAAACGCATCCTATTCCGGATACTTTAATTACTCGGAAGGGACCCTCCCAGCTGGGGGGAAGTTTGTTCATCTCTCCACGGGTTAGTATCTTCCGAAGCACTAGGTCGCCTTCTTCAAGCTGTCGGTCGCGCACATGCCTTTGATGATAGCGCCTGAGTGCTTGGTGACAACGTGCGTTTCGAACAACTGCTTGGCACCTTCCCTCGTCGACGAGGTCAAGGTCTTCACGCTGGAGCTGGTCCTGCGTGGCTTCGTCGAAGGTCCGGACCCGGAGGGACCCCAAGGTGATCTCCAAATGAAGAATTGCTTCAGCTCCGTACACCAGGAAGAATGGAGTTTCCCCGGTTGACCGGTTTGGGGTTTTCCTGTTCGCCCATAATGTAGATGGAAGCTCCTCAATCCAGTTAGCTTCGTGCTTTTTCAAGCGCTCATAAGTGCACGTCTTCAGTCCTTTTAATATTTCTGCATTTGCTCTCTCGGCTTGGCCATTGCTTGTCGGATGAGCTACTGAGGCATAGCTAAGTTGAATGCCGAAGTCTTCACAATATTCTTGGAATGCAACACTTGTGAATTGAGTTCTGTTGTCAGTTATGACTTTGTTGGGAACTCAAATCTACATATAATGGACTTCAAGAACTTGATTGTTGATTGCTTGTTGATTGTTACAACTGGAGTTGCTTCAGGCCACTTGGTGAACTTGTCGATGGCGACATACAGGAACCTGTAACCTCCGACAGCTTTTGTGAAAGGTACCAATATGTCCATGCCCCACACAGTGAGTGGCCATGTAGGAGGTGTCATTTGTAGTCATTGAGCCGGTGTGTGAATCTGTTTTGCGTGGAACTGACACACTTCACATTTTTTCACTAGCTCAATCGCATCCTGAAGTGCTATAGGCCAGTAAAAGCCATGCCGGAAGACTGTACCATCCAGAGTGCGAGAAGAAGCATGGTTCCCGTACTCGCCTCCATGGATCTCCACGAGGAGCTCGCGGCCTTCTTCCCTTGCAATGCACCGCATTAAGATGCCATGGAACCGCGTCGATAGAGATCCCCTTCTAACAACGTGTATCTTTTAGCCAATCTAATAATACGGTCAGCGGATATACTATCTTTAGGAAGGATATTGTCTTTCAAGTAACTCCGGATTTCCGAGATCCATGCATTGAAGCTGACTTGAGCTTCTGAGTCTTGCGTGTTGGGTTGCTTGGAGCTTCCGGCAGCACCTACAACCCTTGGTAGAGTCCATGGTAGCAGGGCCACCGGGACTGATGAGTAGGTTTAGGCCCGATCTTCCGAAGGGTATGTCGATTGGGGTGGAGAACTCGACGTTGATGATCTGCGGCACTCGAGCGGTTCGAGTACCCCTGCAATCACTACACCACGGCTCCGTTGGTTATCAACCGTGCTGCGCACGCTTGACCTCGCCAAGAAGGCTAATCCCTCCAAGTGCAACCGAGAACACAAGCAAGAACGTCGAAGACACGATCCGAAATCACGAAGTTGGGGTTTCACAAATCGTAAAACGATGATATTATTGATCTCAGCAAAACCCAACGAATATGACCGGCGGGTGCAGTATTTATAGGCTAGGGTTCGACCAAAACATGATTAGATGCGTCCCTAATGGACTCTTACGGGATACAAGGCCCAAAGGCCCGATTCGGTGGCGCAGCACCGGATAGAAATCTGGACTCGATTCGTTTCGAAGATTCCCAATTACTCCGGTGGAATTTTGAGGTGGGACCAGAACCATTGGAAAGTTTATCGTCTCTTATTTCCGTACATATGTAGAACGTCGAAAAAGGAGTCTGTATTCCTCCTGGGCGTCCGTTTTAAGGTGGACTGCTCCTGGACTCTGAGTTGAACTTGAGTCGGAGTTGTAAACTGTTTCCATCAACTTGTGGACGTCCCAGCTGGTTCTCCATGCTCCCAAGGCCTCTTTCCTTCACTTTTTGATCTTCCCCATTATTCCTAATAATAATTAAATCATCACATAGCAATCTATTCTCAAACTCACATGCAAAAGAAGTTAGGAACGAATTCACCTGCTGATTTAATAACCGTGCTCGTGCTCTTGTGATTGGTCCTTGCAGTTCAATATGTGTCTCCGTTGTTGTGATGTCATCATCATCCTCCCTCTCTTGAATTGGAGTCGTCCTCAACTCAAGTTCATCTTCTTCTCCCACGTATGGTCGCAAATCTGAAATGTTAAATGTAGGACTAACCCCAAAATTGGGAGGCAATTCAAGCTTATATGCATTATCATTAATCTTTTCAACGATCTTAAAAGGACCAGCAGCTCATGGCATAAGTTTAGATTTTCTCAAGTCGGGAAATCGCTCTTTTCTCAAATGTAACCACACTAAATCGCTCGGTTCAAGTTTTACTTCTTTTCTACCTTTACTACCTGCAATCCTATACTTCTCATTCATCATTTCAATATTTTTCTTTGTAGTTTCATGCATCTTAAGAATGAATTCATATCGTTGTGTAGCATCCAAATTTATTGTTTCAGAAGGGGGCAAAGGTAGTAAATCAATAGGAGCACGGGGATTGAAACCATACACTACCTGGAATAGACTTACCTTTTTCGTTGAGTGAACGGATCTGTTGTAATCAAATTCTATATGTGGTAAACACTCCTCCCACAACTTCAAATCTGTTTTCAAGACATCCCACAACATAGTGGATAAAGTACGATTAACTACCTTGGTTTGTCCATCCGTTTGTGGGTGACATGTAGTTGAAAACAGCAACTTGGTTCCCAATCTATACCACAAAGTTCTCCAAATATGACATAAAAATTTTGCATCACGATCAGAAACAATGGTATTTGGCACACCATGTAAATGGACAATTTCTGTCATAAATAAATCAGCAATGTGTGAGGCATTATCATTCTTATGATAAGGTATAAAGTGTGCCCTTTTGGAAAAACGATCAACAACTACAAAAATACAATCCCTCCCCCTCTTAGTCCTAGGAAATCCCAAAACAAAGTCCATAGAAATATCCTCTCAAGGTACACTAGGAACAGGAAGAGGCATATAAAGACCATGTAGGTTAAGGCGAGACTTAGCTTTGTTGCAAGTAGTGCATCGTGACACGTAGCGCTCGACATCACGCCTCATCTTCGGCCAAAAGAAGTGTGTGGACAGCACATCTTCAGTTTTCTTCACTCCAAAATGTCCCATCAAACCTCCTCCATGTGCTTCCTGCAAAAGTAATAGACGAACGGAGCTAGCATGAACACATAGCTTGTTAGCACGATAGAGGAGACCCTCTCGCAGCACATATTTATTCCAAGTTCTTCCTTCTCTACAATTTTCAAAAGCATCTTTTGAAGTCCAAATCAGTAGGATATAATGCTTTAATTGTTTCCAAACCAAAGATTTTATGATCAAGTTGTGACAGCATGGTATAACGCCTAGATAATGCATCAGCAATGATATTTTCCTTCCCTTTCTTATGCTTAATGATGTATGGAAACGACTCTATGAACTCAATCCATTTAGCATGTCAATTATTCAGATTGGTTTGACACTTAAGATACTTCAATGATTCATGATCGGAATGTATGACAAACTCCTTACACCAAAGATAATGTTGCCAAGTTTGTAATACACGCACTAAGGCATACAATTCCTTATCATAAGTAGAATAATTCAGAGAAGGACCATGAAGTTTTTCACTAAAGAAAGCAACAGGTTTACCTCATTGTATGAGAACGCCTCCAATACCAATGCCGCTTGCATCACATTCTAGCTCAAAGGTCTTGTCAAAATCAGGAAGTTGTAGCAATGGTGCTTGTGTAAGCTTCAATTTGAGACCATCAAAAGCGTGTTTCTGCGGTTCGCCCCAAAGAAATGGCACTCCCTTCTTCGTTAGCTCATGTAGAGGTGCTGCAATGATGCTGAAATCCCGCACAAAGTGCCGATAAACACCTGCAAGACCAAGAAAACTACGAACCTGTGTGACGGTTGTTGGGGCTGGCCAGCTGGTGATTGTTTCAATTTTTGCCTCATCCATCTCAATTCCCTGTGAGGAAACGACATAGCCAGGAAACAAGACTCGATTGGTGCAAAAGACACACTTTTCGAGGTTACCAAACAAACGTGCATCTCTCAAAATAGTAAAAACAGCACTTAAATGATCAAGATGTTCATCATATGACTTGCTGTAAATGAGGATATCATCGAAGTAAACCACCACAAATTGTCCAATGAAAGCACGTAAAACCTCGTTTATTAATCGCATAAAGGTGCTGGGTGCATCAGTTAAACCAAAAGGCATGACTAACCACTCATAAAGTTCAAACTTGGTTTTAAATGCAGTTTTCCATTCATCTCCTAGTGCCATTCTAATTTGGTGGTAACCACTACGCAGGTCAATTTTTGTGAAGATGATAGCACCACTCAATTCATCAAGCATGTCATCTAATTGAGGAATAGGATAACGATATCGAATGGTGATGTTATTAATCACTTGACAATCAACACAAATGCGCCAACTACCATCTTTCTTAGGAACCAAAAGAACAGGAACGGAACAAGGGCTAAGGCTTTTACGAATGTACCTGCGGTCCAAAAGATCTTGGACTTGTCGCTTAATTTCCTTAGTTTCTTGTGGATTCGCCTTGTATGCGGCACGATTTGGCAAGCTTGCTCCTGGAATCAAATCAATCTTGTGTTCAATGCCTCTCATCGGTGGTAAACCAGGGGGTATCTTGGAGGGAAACACATCCTCAAACTCCTGCAAAAGGATAGCAACAGTAGGGGGCAATGCAATAGACAATTCATGAAGTGAAAACAAGGCTTCTTTGCAAACTAAAGCATAGCACATCCCCTTAGGATCGAATAAATCAGCATGGTCAGATTTAGTTGCGAGCAACGATGGTGATTTTAACTTAATAACTTGCTGTTTTTCAGATTCTAATTTTGTTGCTTTGCCATCTCGAATTTTACTGTTCTCAAAATGCACAATTTCAGCAGGAGTCATGGGCAGCAAAGTGATTTTATTTCCCTTAAGAATGAGAGTATATTTATTGGTTCTACCATGATGAATAGCATCTTTATCAAATTCCCAAGGACGACCCAATAAAAGAGAACAAGCATCCATAGGAACAACATCAAAATCGGCAAAATCATGGTATGAACCAATTGAAAAATGTAGTCTCGCTGTTTGTGTTACCCGAACCTTACCGCTGTTGTTGAACCATTGAATGTGGTACGGATGAGGGTGTGCTCTTGTTGTCAAACCAAGTTTCTTGATGACGTCCGTGTTCACCAAGTTATTGCAGCTACCTCCATCAATTACAATGTGTACATGGCAGTCCTTGACGACGAGAAACATGCGGAACAGATTGTGTCGTTGTAGCTTGTCATCGGCCTCCACTTTGGAGCTCAAGGCACGCTGCACAATGATGCTCCTATAGTTCTCCATCGCCGCTGTACCAAGTACCTCTTCTTTGGTGTGTTCGTCATTTGGATCTGTAAAGTCAGTAGCAAGAGAATATTCATCTTTAACATCCGAAGTACTATCATACCCGCCATGGTCGTGTTCTATGTATGCTCGTTTGCTCGGGCAATCTCTCATCATATGACCTAGTCCCTGGCAGCGATGACACTTAATGTCGGAAGTACGATCTGTAGAAGGAGTGGTTGACGAAGGCTTGAATGATGTCGCCTTGCTACCTTCCAGCACGCGAGAAGGTGGAGCAACAGGTATAGTTCATTGGCCGCCATTGGGTGGTGTAGTCGCTGCACGGGGGGTCGAAGATGGTGCTGTTTTGGATGGTGTAGTCGCTGCACGCGGCGTGAAGTTGCTCCTCGTGCGATGTTGTTGTTGTTGTTGGCCCTGCAATTCTTTTTCTGCCAACATAGCAAGCTGAAACAATCTTTTAACAGTATCATATTCCTTGTAATCAACAATGTCCTGAATTTCACGCCTCAACCCCCCATAAAAAGGAGCTATTTTATCATCCATGTCCTCTACTACCCCACAACGCAACATACCCTTTTGAAACTCTTGATAATACTCCTCTACGGGCATGTTACCTTGGTCTAAACGCTGCAATTTTTTGCGAAGGTCCCGCTGAAAAGATGGAGGAACAAATTGAACACGCATAGCTTCCTTTAATCTATCCCATGTTGGAGGATCAGTTCTAGTTTTAACAAGTTCATTCCACAATATGATAGCAAAGTCCTTAAACTCACAAGTGGCTTGACGAACTCTATGTTGTTCAGGAACAAGATGGGAATTATATTTTTTCTCTATTGTCATCTCCAAATCAAGATAAGCCTCAGCATCATAAGCACCAGAAAAAGAGGGTATAGTAAATTTCACTTTAGCAAAAGGATCATCAGGAGGACGATTATAATTGTTATGATTATTACCTCCCATACCTCGACGATAAAGTGGCAGTCTTGGCTAATTATTGTGATCTTCTAGTTCATCATAAGCATTGTCTTCTTTTCTTCCAGCGAGAGGCAACCGAGCCTCAAAAGTAATCATCCGAAGAGCAAGGTCATCAAGTTGGCAAGTCAAGTACGCCAATGACTCCTCTGTTGCTGCGTTGTATTTGGTGAACATATCCATCATGGTCTTCATCATATCACGTAACTCAGCATGTTGAACACATTCGTCATCATTGTCTTCTCCTGCCATTGTTAATAGGTAACAAAAGACAACAACAAAAAAAATATGTTATCCCTATCAACTACAGTGACAATGTGGAAGGTGGAAGAAAACAATCTCTCTCGCTCAAGCGTCTTACCACGCTCTTACACGTGTTCTTACCGACACAGCAGGTGGTGTGGACGGTGATATGAACCAATGAAGCATGGGGTGATTGCAAAGGTACCTGTTATGCTCAAGAGAAAGGTGGAGCTTGGATGGCACAATATGGTGGCTAATAAGCAGAAAATCGTTAACATCTAAACAAAGTTGAATAAGTATTCAATGTAGGAAACTGTTGCTGTTCAACCAAGTGCCCTAGAGCCTATCACAACACAAGAAAGTATCAAGGCAAAAGAAAGACAGAATGATATAGCCAACAAAACAACACCAAGTGGTATAGACCAATTGCTTTAATATGCATGCTCTTCACTATTTTTTCTTTTTTGTAATATTTTTTAATATTTTTTCTTTACTCAGGAGCACAAATATAGGAAGCACACAAATTTGGAGCTCAATTGGATGTAATATGCGGCCTATAGAAAATCAAGAAAATTCTTTAAAATTCGTGCTGAAACTTTGGAGGTCGGATAGCCTATCTTCCGAGGGGAATATGGGCAATCTAATTTCACCGAACGCAGCTACGCCATGGAAAGTCAGATGCGAAATTTTGCGTAGATGAATTTGAAAAAAAAATCGCCCAATTTCGAGTTCATATGCGAAAGTTATGGCCGTTTTAAGGTAGGCTGTCCGAGTTACGTTTTTTTGGATGTTGATTTTAACTCGGTTTAAGAACAGAACTCGCATCGGATATGAAAACGATCGGGAATTTGCACAGCAACTAATGGGGTGGTGTGTGATGATTCAAGGATGAATGGCACAAAGGTTTGTCACCTGATCTAGGGCTGGCGATGCGGGAGTTCATGCAAGGCGGCTAGCTAGGGCAAACCGATGAACGTGGTGGATCAATTTGTTATTTAGGGATTGTGGAATTGGTGTCGAATAGAAAGAAAACAAGGACACAACACGATAAATAGGACCCAAAACACAAAACTAAACCAGCAACAAGACTCGACCACATGAATCCAAACTCAACAATGCAAACTGAAAAACGAAACTGCAGGCACTATAGTATGGGAAGCGGTAAAAACAATATTTTTTTTGTGGCTTTTCTGTGGACTCTAGGTACGAAACAAAATCGATATAATGGAAGGAAAACAAAGACACCTCACGGACAACCTGGAAATCTGATACCAATTGATGAGTAGGTTTAGGCCCGATCTTCCGAAAGGTATGTCAATTGGGGTTGAGAACTCGACGTTGATGATCCATGGCACTCGAGCGGTTCGAGTACCCCTGCAATAACTACACCACGGCTCCGTTGGTTATCAACCGTTCTGCACATGCTTGACCTTACCAAGAAGGCTAATCCTTGCAAATGCAACCGAGAACACGAGCAACAACATCGAAGACACGATCTGAAATTGCGAAGTTGGGATTTCACAAATCGTAGAACGGCGATATTATTGATCTCAGCAAAATCCACCGAATATGACCGGTGGCTGCAGTATTTATAGGCTAGGTTTCGACCAAAACACGATTAGACGCGTCCCTAATGGACTCTTACGGGATACAAGGCCCAAAGGGCCGATTCGGTGGCGCAGCACCAGACAGAAATCTGGACTCGACTTGTTTCGACTATTCCCAATGACTCCGGTGGAATTTTGAGGTGGGTCCAGAACCATTGGAAAGTTTATCTTCTCCTCTTTCGGTTCATATGTAGAACATCAAAAACGGAGTTCGTATGCTTCCTGGGCATCCGTCTTAAAGTGGACTGCTCCTGGACTCCGAGTTGAACTCGAGTCCGAGTTGTAAACTGTTTCCATCAACTTGTGGACGTCCCAGCTGGTTCTCCATGCTCCTAAGTCCTCTTTCCTTCACTTGTTGATCTTCTCCATTATTCCTAATAACAATTAAATCATCACATAGCAATCTATTCTCAAACTCACATGCAAAAGAAGTTAGGAACGAATTCACCTGCTGATTTAATAACCGTGCTCGTGCTCTTGTGATTGGTCCTTGCAGTTCAATGTGCATCTCCGTTGTTGTGATGTCCTCATCAGGGACCACCAACTTCAAGGTGCTTGTCTTGCCCCATTCACCCAGTTCGGCAGGCTGAGCTATTGGTTTTGACAACCTCCAGACGAAGATTCTGTCAGGAGCCGCAGCTCCAGTTGAGGCTTTCGTTGAGAGTTCGTCAGCTTCTGCGTGATGTAGACGCTGAACATGATGAAGATCCAGGACTTCAATTTCCTTGTGAAGCCTCTAGACTTCAAGGAGATAAGCAGCTAAATGAGAATTGTTGCAGGAGCATTCACCTTTGACTACTTTTATCGTGAGTTGTGAATCTCCCTTCACCAACAGCTGTTTTACACCATAAGATAGTGCCACCTTGAGTCCGTAGATGAGAGCTTCATACTCCGCCATGTTGTTGGTTGCCTTGAAATCAAGGTGTACCATGTACTTGACCTTCTCCCCAGTTGAAGCCAAGAGAAGGATTCCAGCTCCGGCCCCCTGCTTTTGCACGGAGCCGTCGAAGTAGAGAGTCCAGTGAGGCTCAGTGAATACTGAAACCTTGGGTTCGGGTTTTTTCTCACGGTGGCTCCCAGGGTTTGATGGAGTGGGAGTCCATTCCGCCACGAAGTCAACCAAGTCATGACTTTTGATTGCTTGTCGTGACACAAATTCTAGATCGAACTCGGCCAATTCCGCTGCCCACTTTGCAATGTTCCCAGTAGAGTTAGGGTTATGCAAAATATCACGCAGTAGGAAAGAAGTTACCACTGATATTCTGTGGGCTTGGAAGTAGTAATGAAGCTTCCTTGAGGCAATAAGAGCAGCGTAAAGTAGCTAATGCACATCAATGTATCTTGTCTTGGCACCGTGGAGTACTTCACTGATGAAGTACATGGGGTGCTAGATGGTTCAGACCATTGCAAAAGGACCCAGAGCTTCCTCTCCGCCGACCCGGACCGTGCTGGAGGGTTCCGGACCTTCATGCTGTGCTTGTTGGATCCTCCCGGGGGGGGGGGGGGTCTAAAACTTCTTCTTGTTCGACCCGTACCTTGCTAGGAGGATCGAGATCATCTTGGTCAGCCAGGTGAACCTCCTCAAACATATGAGGTTGATCCTCTAGCATTCTATTTTGAGGTTTCGTGTCCGGTAGCTAAGACCCAGTCGCGTCTTCAGGTGATTCGAACCCTCTCGGAGGGGTCTGGACTCCTGGATTGGTTGTAGCTTTGGTATTTCCCCGACCAGGACCATACTGACAACTTCAATGGTTGCCAAAATGTGAAGCAGTAAAGGTTCACTAGGATTAGGGGCTACCAATATCGGTAGTGTGGTGAGGAGCTGTTTCAGCTCTTGCAACGGCTTTTGTGCTTCTTCAGACCAATGAAATGGTTCGAACTTCCTCAAGAGTTTGAAGAAGGGTAATGCTCATTCTGCAAGTCATGAGGTAAACCGGCTGAGCGTAGCTAGGCATCCAGTTAGCTTCTGGACATCTTTAATGCGGGCTGGGGGCCGCATATCTTCTATGGCCATTATCTTCGCCGGATTTGCTTCAATTCCTCGGTGAGTCACCAAGAACCCAGAAGCTTCCCAGAGCTAACCCCGAAGATGCACTTGTCCGGGTTCAGCTTGGTGTGCATGGTGTGCAGCTTGTCGAAGACGGCTTGTAAGTTGTCAAGAAGTGACTCCTTGTTTTTGATCTTCACAACGATGTCATCAACATACACCTCCACCAAGTCTCTAATTAGCTCTCCAAATGATTTGTACATAGCTCGCACAAATGTTGAAGCAGCGTTTTTAAGACCGAATGGCATGGCAGTATAACAGTACAATCCATCTACTGTTATGAAGGAAGTATGCTCTTCATCTTCCTTAGACATTTGGATTTGATGATATCCAGAATATGCATCTAAGAAACACAATAGATCACACAAGGAGGTGGAGTCCACTATCTGATCTATTCTAGGTAGTGGAAATGGATCCTTTGGACATGCCTTATTTAAGGTGGTGTAGTCAATACACATCCGAAGCTTCCCACCGGCCTTGGTACAACAACTGAGTTTGCTAGCCATTTTGGATGGAAGACTTTTCGGATGAATCCAGCTTCGAACAACTTCTCGATTTCCTGTCGGATGAAGTTTTGTCGCTTGATTGATTGCTTCTGGGGCTTCTGGTGTACAGGCCGTGCGTCTGGGTAAATATTTAGATTGTGCTCAATCACCTCCCTAGGGATCCCAGACATTTGTGACGGTTGCCAGGAAAACATGTCGACATTAGCCTGGAGAATAGTGATGAGCGCGAGTTCCTATTTGTTGTTCAGACCTCCTGATATAGGGGTAGTCAGAGCAGCATCGGAACTGATTTGGACGACCTTGACGGGAACGTCGGCGTCGCCGCTTGGTTGCACACAGGGTGTGGAGGTAGAGCATTTTTGACAAATGCTCAGAGGATTCGGAGCTGGCTCCTTACCAGATACTTCCTCTTGCATTGTGGTAAGCGCATATAGTTTTTCTAGAGCGGTAACTCCTGCGGTGCAATCCCCGCGGATCCGGAGAACACCCGTGGGTGTTGGAATTTTCAACACCAGTAGCCATAATGGGCAGCAGCCATGAACTTATATAAAGCTGGTCTGCCGAGAATGGCATTAAATGGCAGACTGATCTGCGCAATGTCGGAGACCAATTTCTCAGTTCGGTAGTTCTCCCAGGTTCGAAGGTCACTGGGAGTGTGATGGAACCGAGAGAAGTAATGTTTCCCGGACCTACATCAAAGAAAGGTCGGGATGGGTGAAGGTCTGAAGGTTCATTATCGGAGACATCAGAGTCGTCATCAACAGTGTTGTAGACAGCTTTCAAGACCTTTTTGGGGTCCTCTTCGGTCGGAGCTTCGTCGACTTTTTGTTTTCCTTCCCTTTGACGGAAAGGAACCTCTTCCCGGCGCTTGTTATAACGCTCAGCAAGGTTCTGGACCTCCCGGCACTCTTCCAAGTTTTGTCAATTCATCTCGTGAATCGGACACCATGCTTTATAATTGTTGCCGTCTTCTGATGAAGGACGAGGTTGCTTCTCGGGACGTGGCCCCCGGCTTCTAAGGGTTGCGGTAGCAGCAGCAGCTGGTGCTCCAGCCGACGGGTTCTTTTTGCCGTTAGGCTTTTTTTTCTTCTTGCCACTATCGTAGGTAGCGTCTTCAGTTTTGGAGGACTTCTGATTGGCCTCCAGAGCTGACTTAGAATGCATTTCACGGCCCTTCGCTGCTCTAGCACATTTGTCGGCTAGTCTAAAGAGTTCTGTGACGCTGGTAACTTCTTTAATAGCCAGCTTCTCCAACATCTTCTTATCTCGAACACCCTGTCTGAATGCAACGCTAACAAAAGAGCTCGATATTGAAGGAATAGTATTCCGTACTTGAGAAAACCGCTAGATGAAGGATCGTAGTGATTCCCCCAATGTCTGCTTTACAGCAAACAGATCCAATTCAGTGCCAGGCCGGGTGTAAGAACTTCTGAAGTTGGCAGTGAACTGCTGGCATAGCTCCACCCAACTATTAATGGAGTCGGGTGGAAGACTCATGAATCAGGACCTTGTAGTCCCAGTTAAAGCCATCGGGAAGTAATTGGCCATCACAGCCTCATCACCCCCTACTGCCAGTATGGCTGTAGAGTAGATTTGAAGGAATTCGGTGGGGTTGACAGTCCTGTCGAATTTTTCCGGCAAGTGAGGCCGAAACTTCTGTGGCCATCTGACCATGCGCAAATGCATGGCCAGGGCAGAACAGCCTCCTTCTACTCCTTGAGGAACAAGGTTGTCTCGAGCCTCTTGCCTTTCATGAGCACACTCGACATGGACACGGTCGTCCTGCTGCCGGTATCGGCGATCCAGTTCCGATCGCAGGTCATGAGTTGGGATCCTAGTGATGGTGTGGATGCGTCGTGCCCCGGGAGGTAACGAAGTCACCTGTTGGGAGGCAACACTTCTCCTTTGTTGCGAGACTTGCAGACCAAGTCGGCCCGACAAGATCCATCGTTGAGATGGTGCTCGACCCGAAGGGGGAGGACCTTGATTGCTGATGCCTATAGCCGCAGCTGCAACCAGATGGTCAACATCAGCTCTCCACGCTCCATAGCACTGTGGGGTGCACCTGGAGGCGGTGGGTGTTGTAAGAGAGCTCGCGCAACAATGAGCGCGTGCTCAGGGTTGTTATTTGTCGATGCAGTGATTGACGCGGATGCCCCATCTTGTTGACCAGCATTGTTTGCCGGAACAGATGGTGGCTGTGGTGCCATAGCGCCTTGTGGAACAATGGCACCTGCTGGTTGTTGGATGTTGGAGGGAATGCCTCCGGCAGGTTGTCCAGCGTGGTTGCCATTGGAGGATCCAACACCTGAATTTGCCATCTTGTGATCTCAGGACTGCCCTGCCCCTACATGGCGCGCCAAATGTCGAAGTGTTTGAAACGACACTTCCCCTGGACCTTCTAGGAAGCAGCCCGCGGAGATTCTTTTATGGTTGTGGTACGCAGAGATCAAGATCAAGATTGTGACACCAGAGATTTACGTGGTTCGGGCCGCCTGAGCGTAACACCCTACTCCACGGGGTTTTGTTGTTGTATTGTGTGTGTTTGTTCACTAGTATGAGAGTCAGCTCAGAGGAGATCAGATCCAGTGTCCCCTGAGTTCGTGCGGCACAGCCCTTTTATAGTTCTAAGGACTGACTGTTACAAAGCTTGTCTGGCCCGACATGTGGCCCTGGCGTATTATGTACTTGATCGAGAAGGTCTCCGAACTGACTTTCAAGAAGGATATCACTCATAGAAAACTTCATCCTCAGATTCCTCCTACAAAGTCTGTTGCACCAAGAAGGAAGAATGTCGATCCTCATGCCTCGTCCTCTCATCCCGTGGCTTCTCCACCTCCTCCTCCATCACATTCTGGAAGTGGCTTCTTCAAGTGCTTCAAGGAAATTTTTTCCACTTGTTGGAAGGTGAAAGTTCGGACTCGTTGCATGGAACTTCGCCAAGAGAAGTACCTCAAGGTGATGTGCGACAAGCTCGAGGTTCCCATGTCTCCTGCCGCGGAGAGTGATGGAGAGTTGACTCTGTTTTCCGAGTTCACCGCAGAAGAACTCGCTCAATTTGGTGATGTTGGCACCTCCACAGCGGCACCCTCCAAAGAAGAAGATGATGATGATGAAGACGCTAAAGATCCGAAGGCTACAGAGAGCGACAATGAGCAGAAACAAGACGATGATGATGAAGAGTATATCCTAGAGCTCCCCTCCTCTCTTTTCCTTTTTGGTGTCTTGATGCCAAAATGGGAGAGATTGGAAGGGGGTACTTAGAGTGTTACTTTCGTTGTCTCTTTTGATCCTACTATGGACATGTATTATGTTTTAAAAACTATCATAATTCAATTTGTCTAAGACTTAATCTATTATGAGTTTTATGCACCTCACAATGTTCGCTATGCTTAATTATGATGTGATGCTTGAAATGACTTATTTATCACTCATATTCATTGCCTTATCACAGATTATGAACACATCACTTAGGCACCTGTCGATGTATTTGAAACGAGACTTCCCCCAGACCTGCTAAAAAGCGGCCGCGGAGGTTCTTTTATGGTTGTGGTACGCAGAGATCAAGCTCAAGATGGTGACACCAGAGATATACGTGGTTTGGGCCGCCTGAGCGTAACACCCTATTCCACGGGGTTTTTGTTGTTGTATTGTGTGTGTTTGTTCGCTAGTATGCGAGTCAGCTCAGAGGAGATCAGATCTAGTGTCCCCTGAGTTCATGCGGTATGACCCTTTTATAGTTCTAAGGACTGACAGTTACAAAGCTTGCCTGGCCCTACATGTGGCCCTGGCGTATTTAAAGGCCTAATACACTGTCTAAAGAGTATTAAGCATGTTAATAGTGTGATAATGTGCCTTAATGGCTGCGTTACCCTATTAATACTGCTCTGATTGTGTGTTATTAATATAGCATTAATGACACATAATCAGGCCTTGTAACTGCCGCATTAACCGTCCTTGATTGTCCGTGCTGGATAAGATCTGCTTGTAATCCTGTTGGTGATGAAGGTCCAGAGGCTTCACTCGTGGCAGTTCTGGAGCTTTCCTTTGTGGGAATAAAGGTCCAGGACTGCCGTACACGCATCAGTACCGGAGCTCCTCTCTGCTGGGGGTTAGGTCCGGAGCTGTTGTACACGTGTTGACGACGGAGCTTCCCTTTGTTGGGAGTTTAGTTCCGGTCTTCTTTTACACGTATTAACTCAGGAGCTAACCATATGAGAGGAGCGGGTCCGGTGCAGCATGACATGTGGAACCTGAAAGGACCTTTGACTCCGACAGGTGGAACTTTCTTGCACTTCTTGCGGTATTGCGGGGTACCCGGCATGCAGAGTACCGACAACACCCCACCATAACATGTATATGTATGATAACTCTCTCAATTTCTTTATTCTTAATGCATACATTGAGGGGGAGTTACTTATACACATACATGTTATGAAAACCAATTAATATCTCTTTGTTGAAGCTTAATGTGTTGTCATCAATTATCAAAAAGGGGGAGATTGAAAGTGCATCTAGGCATCCACGTGGGTTTTAGATGATTGATGACAACAATTATGAGACTAATGAGCTGATTTGATCTTAAGCACAGGTGTACCGATTGAAATGAGACAAAATCTCTAAAAGGAAATGGTTGAAACGGGCGTCGAAGACTCCAGCATAGAAATTAGGGTTTCTATTGTGTTGAGTTTAGACTAGCCCTATTAGTGTGAGGGTGTGTGTATCAAGTGCATTAATATTATAAAAGAGGGCTCAAAGTGGTGGTTGAGAGAAAAACCTAAGTGAGAAGCCTTTGAGAGAAAATCCCCAGGGACTGGACTTGTCCGGGCCTCATGGTCGGACTAGTCTCGGTGGCCAGAATAGTGCATTTTGGGACGAACTAAGGTTCTCTGTTCAAGTTCGAACTTGTCTGTATGGGTACGGACTAGTCCGTTCTTTCTTGGTGAGAGTTTGTGGAGCTAAGTCCTAGGAGGCCAAACTTGTCCGCCACAGAGGTCGGACTAGTTTGAACACCCCAGAGTAGTCCGTTTTGGGACGCACTAAAGGTTTCTGTCCGAGTTCGGACTTGTCTGTTATGGTACGGACTTGTCCATTTTGGCCTTAGTGCGAGATCCCAAAGCCAAGTCCTAGGAGGCTGGACTTGTCTGCCTTAGGAGATGGACTAGTTTAGGCACTCCCAAAGTAGTCCGTTTTCAGTTCGACTGAAGATTTCTGTCCTACTTCGGACTAGTCCGTTTTTAGTCCGACTAGTTCGGGTTGCCATGATCTTTTAAAATTAAAACGTTTGGCGGAGACATCACCTCTTTTGTCGAGGTGTGACGTCGAATTGTCGGTGGTCCCAAGGGGCCGGACTAGTCCGTGGTCTAGGGCTGGACTAGTCCGAACTTGAGTGGTTGGCAACAGTTAGTTGTCGGGACCTCTATAAAAAGGGGACATCCGCTCCTATTTGATGCATCTGGAACCCTAGCACCACCACAACCATCCTTGGGCCTTTCAAAGCCTTCTATTCTGTCAACTTGCACTCTAAGACCAAATCTTGAGGAGATTAGGGTTTGGGAAGGAAAGTGAAGGAAGATCATTGTGTTTTGGCTCTCGGTTTGATCTCTTGCACTTGGTGTTGTGTTATGTGGCTTGTGTGCGTTGAGCTTCGTGTGCTCCTTGATTTACTCATTTGTTGGAGCCTCAACTTGTGAGCAACCCAAAAAACTTGGTGATTACCCTTTGTTGATAGTGGAAACCAAGTCGGCCATTTGTGGTGGCTTGGTGAGAACAGGGTCAAGCGAGACCTGGTCCTTGTGTGGACTTCTCAACAAGGATGTAGGCTTCTTTGTGGAGCTGAACCATGGGATAAATCATGTCTCTCTTCTTGTTTTACTTTCGGTATTCACTAGAATTGCTTTTAGGGTTCATATCATTCTTCTCATTGTTCTTCATTGAAATCTTACAATCTAATTGATTACATTTGTTAATCCAAGTTGTATTAGGTTGATAGACATTGCATCTATCCTTTGTCATCTTAAATTTCTCAAATAACATGTAGAAATCAAGGTTTTAGGTTTTCACCTCGTGTTGAGCGGAATAGTCCGGCTAAGACCAGACAAGTCTGGCCTAAGAAGTTTAACCTCGTTTGATTAAGCAATTTCAGGTCATATTAACTATTCACTCCTCTCTAGACGACTTTCACACTCCACCAGGAGTTTCTTGACCTTGGTGTCAGGGGCGAGATGTTCTGTCCACTCCCATGGCTACCACCAAAGTTCACCTGCAACCTATTCGATGAAATGCTGACATGGAACATCCTCTCTTGTTACGTCGTCGAGGTCGCCCACTCCGTTATGGGCGAAGTTCGCACTCTCTACAGTAGGGACGACATTGAGATCTCCTATGGCAAGCAGCTGCTCTGCTTCGAGCACCGATGGCCACCTCCACCACCATGGCCGCCACCACACGAGCTCATGTACAACCTGTTCGAGGAAATAACCACAAGGAGCATCAAGACCAAGGTGCACACCATGACCACCACCAGCTGTTGCTGCCACTTCTGCAGGCCGGCTAGAAGCTCCACATGAAGTTCTACCACCATTTCCCTTGGTCAACCAGTGCATCAGCCAGGAGATGCTCACATTTGAAAAATATGGATGCGGTTCTAGACTTAGTGGCGAGGCATTGATAGAACATGTTCATCAGTTGATTGGCTGTGACATTTCACAATCTATGTTGGATGTTGCCTTCGGGCATGAAACAAAGGGTGACCTTCTACTTGCAGGTATGGGTCAGGGCGTATGTTTGTGCCCAGGAGTTCTAGATGATGCAATTAACACTTCAGCAGTTCAGTGGCTATGCAATGCTGACAGATTTTCTCATGACCCAAGCATGCGGCTGAAGGATTTCTTTGGATCATTATATGGATGCATAGCAAGAGGAGAAAGAGCTGTTGTACAGTTTTCTGATAATGTGAAGTAGAGTGAAATGATTGTGACTTACGCTATATGTGCTGGAGTGGTTGTTGATTGGCCTCATAGTTCGAAAGCAAAGAAGTTGTACCTTATCCTCACTGGTTGTGCACCTTTTCTATATACAGCCCTTACTAAGGGTCAAGATGAAACCCGTGAGATGTGTTGTGACGATGCGGATGGCGATAGCAGAAGTGCTGACAGTGGGCTGAGGCAGGCACAACTTACGGATGAAGCCAAAAAGCTTGGAAAAGAGCTCAGACAGATAACCAAGCAAAAAAAGAAGTTGTGTGTGTGTGACCAAGTGTAAAATCTCAAACTTTTGGAAGCTTTTGTCTTCAGTGTATGGTACATGAAATAATAGTTTTAAACATGTACATTGAAGACTAAGGTCATATGAGAGCCAATAAATTCATATGGACATGAGTAAAAATGTTAATGTGAAGCACTAGATAAAAGCTAGGATTCCTTTTGAATTAAGCTAAGCTCAAATTTCCAAAGGTCTTGAATTTTAAATTTAAACACCTAAAATTATGTACTTTGCTCACAAGAGAAAAATCAAAAGAAATTAAACAAACATGTGTGAATAAAAGTATATGTAGAAATGTACAAAATGTTCAAATCAAGGATCAAGGTACAAAAACATATTCTTCATTTGATCAGGTTAGGCAATTAAAAACATAGGACATTATATACATTAATATTGGGGGAAAGAATTAAATGTCATGCATATAGATTATAAAATTGAATTTGAATCTAATTCAAATTTGCAAGAAACCAAACATGTTATATGTGGAATAGAAATATATTCAAATTAAGTGTTCAATTTCAAATCTGCAGTGGGCTAATTATTGAGCACATTATTGGAAACCCATGGCCATTTAAAAAGGCAATAATTGAGAAGATTAAAATACATATATAAAACATATAAATATGAATTTGAATCTAATTCAAATTTCAAATTGGCCAGTTTGGATATTCAAATTTGTCAAACCATTCAAATATAACAGGACCAATCCTCTTCTGAATTTAGAGTCCTTATCACATCTAGGCTTGGGTAACAAAAAGAACTAAAAGTAAGGGGATAAGGACAGCAGTGGGGCCCACTAGGCAGAGGTATTCGGTTTTGCTTCTGCAGCAGCACCTCTGCTCGCGCGGCTGCACGCGCGCGCGCCAGAGGAAGCCGCTAGGCGGCAAGCACCCCTCCCGCGCGATCTCCAGCGCGATGGATTGCCGCATGCATGCGTGCCACGGAGGGCCACGATGCCACCTGCCCCGCTCCGTCGGTCGGGTATAAAAGGAACCGAGCGCTCGGCTATTCTTCGTCCCCCCGCATCGCTCCACTCGGCCGCCCAAATCACAGCAGCCCCGCTCAAGCAAAGCTCCGGTTTGGTGTGTGCTCATACCCTCTCGACATCCCGGAACTGAGGCTACCGCCGGACCTAGCATCCCAGAGGGAATCGCGGTTTCCTCTTCCGGCGCGCCATCGACCTTCTTCATCTACAACCCGAAGCCCTTCTCCCTAGTGAGTATCTTCACAATTCCAGCCGCCCCCAGCATCTACACTCGCATGTGTTCCTTCCTGAGGCGTTAGCTAGCCATATCCCCACTGCAGCTAACCGGAATTTCAAATCTCGCCGCCGCCTAGAATCGGTTCCATGGTGCCCCCATACTCCGACCAATTTTCGAGCGATTGGAGTGTTGGCCAATGATCAGGGCAGCACCACGAAGCTCCCAGAGCAAGAATCAGCTTCTCCCATGCCTTGTACACTGAGAACGCTATCGCCAATCGTAGAGTTCCGCCGGTCGCCGGTGTAGGCACTTTTCCGGTGCGTTTCAGCTAAAACTGAGGCCACCAATGAATTCCTTAGGGTCGAAAACCCCCGGGTGGCAAGTCCCAGCCATGGGGAAGGTAGCTCGGCGATTTCCAGCGAGTCGCCGGCCGGTCTCCGGCCATGGCGCCGCCACGGGCCGCCGGAGTCGGGGGGAGGAAGAAGACACAGCCTCGTGAGATTTTCTGTAGCGCCAGGATTCCATGTGACAACACGTTTAAACTTTGTGGCCCCGTTGTGGCATCGGCTTGGTGGGAAGAATTGGAGGCCACGTGTCAGTTGATTACAGGGTTGTCCTTTTCCATTCAAAAAGAGTTCCGGAAAAATGCCTAAACATTGAAATGCTATAACTTTGGCTAGGATGCTCCAAATTATATAAAACAAATTTTGTAATTCTCCTTAGGATCTGTACTTTCCAGTGATCCATCCCAATCTTCATGAAAAGCCCTAGAGAATATTCTATAATCAATTAGTATAATACATTGTGAAAAATATAGAAAATAGGATTCTATTCAGATAATTCTGGGAATTTACCCAAACAATCATTTTGTTATGTAGAAGCTCCAGTAAACGTTTCAAGCATAACAAAGTTGTTTAAGAGGGTTTTATTCAAAGTATTTGCCTAGGTTAATTATAATTCCAGAAAATAACAAATTAAATCCCGAAATTCATAAGGACTTGTAAATTCAATATCTTCCCGTTGGAAGCTTGTAAAATTGTGAAACCAATTTTGGTAGCTTCCTTTTGATCATTACTATCTAGCTGTGCCATTTATGGACATGATAAAACCTCAGGTTTTATCTGCAAATTCCAAAATGATGAAAGCTTGATAGAATTTTATAGATCAATTTCTCCCATCAAATTCTCTGAAATCTTTATTGGAATTTCTTCATCACATCTGTATACTAGAGATAAATTATCAGAACCAAAAGAACTCATCTGCGTAAGAATTAATTCTGTATAGTTTCCTTATATCCATGACTATATAGAAATTTCTATGTACATTCTTATAATATGAAGTAATATCAAATTAACCTACCCAAATCCAATTTAATAACCAACAATACACCTTATTCATTCTTGATTTACAAACATACTTCCATTATGAGTATGTCAGTGCATAAGGGTGCATATTAATTAGTTAAGTTATTGAAGTATATTGTGTGTTATATGCATATTCATTGCGATAGACGCCGTGACGAAAAGAAGTCGAAGAGGACCTGTTCATGAAGCATCAAGCCACTGACCCTTGACATTTAATCAAATCGCAAACTAAGGCAAGCCCCGGTTTGCATTTAAAAGCTTTACAGAGTTTTGCAGAATTTCTCACATTACGTCTTCAATTGATATTGTGCATTACATATAAGGTGTTTGATACTCCACTTGCATGACCACAAATCCCAGGGGTTGTTTGGAATGGGTTACAGTTTGACCTGTAGTAACTGCTTTGCTAATGTATAGGAAATTCGGTAGAAGTCGAGTAGTTGGAATCTACTCGCGAGAGGGTCACATTTTATTGACCACAAGTCAAGTAGTTTATTCTACTTGCAAGAGAAGTCGAGTAGGGAAATCTACTCGTGAGATGTTACCAAAATGTTCACTCTTAATAATTGGAGATGTGTACGGGGATGTTCCTGTAGGACGGGACGCGCAAGGTTGTCTGATCCCGGATGAGGGGGACAATGCTTGCGACCACATTTGGGCCTGGGCTTGTAAGGGTAAGGCAAATGTGGAGGTTGGTTGTAGCCCCGTCTGTGTCGGTTAAGGACCGTCTCGTGTGCGCCCTGTTGAGCAAGTTTGAACAGTACCGGTTACATAATGGATTAATGGGGTCCATTAAACTGATGTAGCTCGAGCACCCTCGTGTCGAAACTTATACTTTCATCCTTCGGGAGAAGATGATCGTAAGGTGGGAACCTCTAAGAAGCAACTTCGACGTGCTCGGTTAGGGACCTTACTTTTGGGAGGGTAGAACTGGTTCGACATCGGGATGACAGGTGAAAGGTGGCCACATACGACGTGGGAGTGGAGTACAGTGAAAGGTACTTCCGAGCGGGCGTATGTGTCGTGTATTCCGGGTGTGTCCTGATTGCAATCACCGTCCCTCGCGGTAAAAGAGTACCACTTGTTCACTGAGTTGTGACGTAGTAAATACTAAAGAAGTCAGACGAAAATGATATATTGGTTTACAAATTGCTTGAACAACCTTGTTTAGCTTAAAGATAGTACAATTAAAAGTTTACAGTTTTCCCATACTTTAGCTGTAATAGCATTATGTGCTTTGGGCATGTCATATCATCAGCAAAGCGTTTCTTGTTTGATTGTAGAGTCTATGATGTGTCGTACCTGAAGAATGTCATTTGCTACTTAAAATATGAATATAAGGATTCACTTGTAGGCGAGTCCTTTATGCTATTCCTTACCTATGCTTAGTACTTACCCCTACATATGTCTAGTGAGACGGGTTAGTCTTGCTGAGCCCTATGCTCACGTTTGCGCTTTAACGATTTTGCAGGTATTAGTTTTATTTCTGCTGTTCAGGTTGTACATGAGACTCGAAGTGTCGAGATAAATCTCATGTGAACCACACCGCTGCTGAATGATCATCATGTTGATAGTGATAAGCATCCTAGGGCATGGACGTCTTCTCTTATGCTTAGATAGGTGAGAATATGAGTATGTAAATCCATTGCGTGTGTACTTCTAATGTACACTATTTGTAAACTCTGAATATATTTATGAAATGAAAACTTTGTATATTTTGGTATTCTTTTCGTGTGTGCTGTTAGGTGCCGCATCGCACGGCACCACCAAATGAGATCCTCGGATGTGTGGACTACGGTCTCCACATACATGGTATCAGAGCTTCATTGGGAATAGCATGCTCGAAAAGAGCCTATTTTTGAAAACTACGAAGTAGTCGAGTGAGGATTAGTTATATGCCCACATAAGGTCTATTATAGTACTAGTTACTTAAGGTGGCAAAGCTAACATATGTGTTATTATATTCTGTAACGACGCTCCAACGTCAGGTAAGAGGTAAGGTATGCCACCGCAAGCGGATCAATTGCGGTAAGCTCACCATGCGAGAGGTAGCATGTGATTATTTCTGTGGCTTTGCACAGAAGGTCAATATGAGTCTCTGAAACTTTTCCATGTTTCAGAGACCATATGACACGCGGTACCCCAGCGTGACACAAAATTAGTGAGAGCCCCCATCGGGTGGGACATAACCCGATGCGCCTCCTACTGGTGCAGCATTATGCAAAGACGTGGGACCACGTCGGGTGGTAGAAAACTCGGCCATGTACCTCGAGACGTGGCTTAACTCGAGGCGGCCCGTATGGAATGATACGGGACGAATGTTTTTACTTTCATATATGTTTTTGTGAATTGATCGCTCGTGCAGGCTAGACTGTACCGTATGGTACCATATGATTGATCAGTAGTTTGAGTGTAATGACAGGTACACTAACCATGTTGAACTTATTGCGAGTAGAATACATTTGTGAGTGATCGTTGTAGTGCCACCTATAGCACGTTATTCCGGCTAAAAATCCGGTAAAGATTTTCAGTTTGTGAGGTAACGTAGTACCGACATAATTGTTGTGATGCATTCACACCTTACTTCACCCCAAAAATCTTTTCTGTTGAAGACAAGTAAAACCTTGAATTGAGAACCAAAAGAAAGTTTTAGAATCTAATATTAACTACAGAACTCTGATGTTGAACTAAGATTCAATTGGAGTTTAGTAATTTTCAAAAAGATTCAAAAGCAGAGTTCCCTGTTTTTCTGGCAGAATTTTTGCTGGATTTGTACAGGGCATAACTCTTGCTAGATTTAACAAATGTGTATGTGTAATACAGTTTTGGAAAGGTCTTGAAGTTCTCTACAACTTGTTTGTAGACATCCAGAACTGAATCAGTTTTCAAATTGGTGAAAATTCCAGATTGGTAGAAACTGTTGCTGGAAACAGAACTGTCAAAACCTCTCTGGAATGTTTCTGTTTTTCCACAATAACATCCTGTTGAAAAATTTCTATAGCTCCTAGGTTATATCGTTGAAAAGTTTATGATATGTGTTACAACTTTGTAATTCAAAGTTTTTCCAAATTTGGGGCAGAACTGTATGGAAATTGATGTTCAAATCAGCCACTTCCAAAGGAGGTGCTGTTGAAATTTTTCCAGAATTCTGTCAACTTTGAAATATCATAACTTTTGATCCAGAGCTGATCCGGAAGCAAATATTGATTCTACTCTTTACTGTAGTAGAATCTGAGTTCTTTGCAAGCTGGTCAATTTTGGACAGCAGATTGGCCAATGCAATTGAAATGGAAACTTGTTTATGGATAGGCATGTTTGAAACTTGCCAAAGTTGTGCAACATGTCAAGATGTATGTATATTCAGTTTATGAAACTTGAGTATTGGAAAAAAGCTCATTAAGAGGTCTACAAGAAGTTTAGAACAAGAGTGTCGTTTGAACATGTATGATTATGCTGCAAAGTTTCATGATTCATATACGGTTAATATTTTTCAAGCATGAACTGTCATTCAATCTTGGAAAGTAACCGTAATTGGTCATTCTTGCAGTATGGTTCGCACTCGTTCCGGCGCTGAAACAGGAGAGTCTAGTCACAGCGGAAATGACTCGACTCGACCACAAGAACCGCCGTCAACCCGATTGACGGAGGTTATGGCACAAATGGTTGAGTCTCATCGTGAGAACAACCAGCTGCTTCAGACATTGGTGCAACAGGGCTTTATTCAAGCATCACGACAACGGGATCTTAATGAAAGTTCTTATTTGAATTTTCTGACAACTCAACCGCCTGTATTCACAGAAGCAACAGATCCGTTGGAGGCACATCATTGGATCCGGGTTATGGAAGCTAAACTCGGTTTGATCCAGTGTGACGAGTATCAGAAGGTGTACTTTACAGTTCAGCAGCTTCATGGATCTGCTGGAGCTTGGTCGGCAGAGTATCTCGCCATGACCATTGAAGGACATCACGTGAATTGTAATGAATTCCGTGATGCGTTCTGTGCTCGGTATATTCCAAGGGGGATTATCAAGTCGAAGTTTGAAGAGTTTGTAGAATTGACCCAAGGGAAGAGGAGTGCTCTTTAGTACTCCAGAGAATTCAACCGGTTGGCACAATATGCACCAGACTATGTGAGAACAGAAGCTTCGAGGTGTGACCTATTTCTCCGAGGCTTGAATGCCAAACTTCGTGAAAGATTGGTCCTATTCAACAAAGGAGACTATAACGAATTGGTCAGTAACGCTATATGGCAGGAAGATGCTTCTCTTCGTTGTCAGGCAGAGATGAGGTAGAGCATCACATCAGCGGATGATATTAGTGGTACTCCTCGGAAATATCGACTGGTATATCATTTACCAGCCGAACCGGAAGTTCGTGTAGTTGCAAGACAGTCACCGATGCAGAGTTGGTCACCACCATTGCAGTGGATTGAAGCACCTGAGATGCAGCAGCAAGTGAGTTCATGTGCACCACCTCCACGAGCGGCACAAAAAGCTACTCCACTGCAGGCAATGCAAAGGACAGTACATAGTGATGGTGATAAAGAGCAGTTAGTTCTAGAAGGTCCTGCAGCTAAACAAGACATCAGTCTAGAAGTTGCTCCTCCGAGAAATATTCAATCTCGTAGGCAACAGAAGAAGATGAACGCCGGCAGCCTCAACTTTATAACTATCGTGGATATTCTAGTAGGAGAACCCATGTTAGAGGGTATGTTCAGCTTAAATGCTGAACCGGCATTTGTGTTGTTTGACTCTGGAGCAACACATGATTTCATCAGCAAGGAGTTCGTGTTGAGGCGTCAATATCATCAACAACGCTATCGACACCGTATACAATAAATTCACCTGGAGGAAAAATGTCAGCCAACCAGATTATTGCCCGAGCACCTCTATGTTTGGATGGTAGGATTTATCCTACCACCTTCATTATATTGGACAGGCAGAAGATTGACATTATCTTGGGAATGTCCTGGTTGACACATCATGAAGCAATTTCAATATCAGTGCTTGTACCGTGCAACTGCATTCTAAAAGGCACGGGCAACATACTTTGGTTCTGAAGAATGTGACACCACAACCTCTAGTGGTGTATAACACGAAAGCCACAAACCTAGAGGACATTCCAGTTGTTCGGGATTACCCGGATGTAATTCCTGACAATCTGCCCGACATGCCACCTGAGCGACATGTGGAATTCAAGATTGAGTTAATACCAGGAAGCACACCCATATCTCGAAGACCTTACAAGATGGCACCCAAGGAATTGGCTGAGCTAAAAGAACAGTTGAATGAGTTACTTGAGAAGGGATTCATACGTCCCAGCTCATCACCTTGGGGATGCTCAGCGATATTCGTGAAGAAGAAGGACGAGACACTAATGTTATGTGTCGATTATCGTTTGCTGAATGCTGTGACTATAAAGAACAAGTATCCACTGCCACGGATTGATATTCTATTCGATCAGTTAGTGGGTGCTAAGGTATTTTCGAAGATGGATCTTCGGTCCGGTTATCATCAGATCAAGATACGGGCTGAAGATATACCTAAGACGGCATTCTCGACAAGATACGGGCTATATGAGTATCTTGTCAGGTCTTTTGGTCTGACCAACGCACCAGCTCACTTCATGTATCTAATGAATTCAGTATTCATGCTGGAGTTGGACGAGTTCGTGGTGGTCTTCATAGATGACATCTTGGTTTATTCCAAATCAGAGGAAGAACACGGCGAACATCTGAATATCGTGCTTTAACGATTGAGAGGCCATAAGCTATATGCCAAATTTAGCAAATGTGAATTTTGGAATAACAAGGTACCATTTCTGGGTCATGTTATCTCAGTAGACGGTATTGATGTGGATCTAAGCAAAGTGGTACAGGTACATAAATGGAAGTCTCCAACCTCCGTCCGTGAGGTCAGAAGTTTCTTAGGTTTAGTTGGCTACTACCGGAAATTTGTTTTAAGTTTCTCCAAAGTGTCTAAGCCTATGACAGAATTGCTGAAGAAAGGAAACAAGTATGTCTAGAGTGAAGCCTGTGAAGAGGCATTCCAGATATTGAAGAAACATCTCACAACGGCACCAGTTCTAGCTCAACCAGACACGACAAAGCCATTTGATATTTATTGTGATGCATCAGGAACTGGTCTGGGATGCGTCTTGATGCAAGAAGGACGTGTAATCGCATATGGATCAAGACAACTCCAGATTCATGAGCGGCATTATCCGACTCATGACTTGGAGTTGGCTGCCTGGTAATGGCATTGAAAATGTGGAGACACTACATAATGGGAAATCTAGTGCATCTCTACACAGACCACAAGAGCCTCAAGTACATATTCACTCAAAAGGATTTGAATATGAGGCAAAGAAGATGGTTAGAGCTTATAAAGGACTATGAACTTGAGATCCATTACCATCCGGGCAAAGAAAATGTAGTTGCCAATGCTTTGAGTCAGAAATCTCATGTTCACAACATAACCATCATTTTGGATGAAGAGGAAGAACCAAGTCTATGGTCGGTTCCCTACGGAGCTCTATATAATCTTGCTCTCATACCTACAATCCGAGAGGAGATTATTGTAGCTCAGATGAAATACAAGGCTATGTCTCACATTCGGAAGAGAATGCGAGACGGAGAGGTGAAATGTTTCCGGGAAGATGAACAAGGAACTCTATGGTTCAACGATCGTATAGTAGTGCCCCGAAACATGAAACTCAGAAAGGAGATCATGGATGAAGCTCACCTGTCGAAGTATTCAATCCATTCAGAAAGCAATAAGATGTATCAAGATCTTAGAACGAAATTCTGGTGGACACGAATGAAGAGAGAGATTGCAAAGTACGTGTCTGAGTGTGATACATGCAAAAGAGTGAAGACTATCTTCGCTCCAACTACCCGGAGTTGCTATCGTCGTATCAACGGTGATACACTCCGACATTTCCTCTTCTTTTGTAATCTCGGGACGAGATTCTTTTAAGGAGGGAGGAATGTAAAATCCCAAACTTTTGGAAGCTTTCGTCTCCAATGTATGGTACATGAAATAATAGTTTTAAACATGTACATTGAAGACTAAGGTCATATGAGAGCCAATAAATTCATATGGACATGAGTAAAAATGTTAATGTGAAGCTCTAGATAAAACCTAGGATTCCTTTTGAATTCAGCTAAGCTCAAATTTCCAAAGGCCTTGAATTTTAAATTTGAACACCTAAAATTATGTGCTTTGCTCATAAGGGAAAAATCAAAAGGAATAAAACAAACATGTGTGAATAAAAGTATATATGGAAATGTAAAAAATGTTCAAATCAAAGATCAAGGTACAAAAACATATTCTTCATTTGATCAGGTTAGGCACTTAAAAACATAGGACATTATATACATTAATATTGGAGGAAAGAATTAAATGACATGCATATAGTTTATAAAAATTGAATTTGAATCTAATTCAAATTTGCAGGAAACCAAACATGTTATATGTGGAATAGAAATATATTCAAATTAAGTGTTCAATTTCAAATCTGCAGTGGACTAATTATTGAGCAAATTATTGGAAACCCATGGCCATTTAAAAAGGCAATAATTGAGAAAATTCAACTACATATATAAAACATATAAATATGAATTTGAATCTAATTCAAATTACAAATTGGCCAATTTGGATATTCAAATTTGTCAAACCATTCAAATATAACAGGACCAATCCTCTTCTGAATTTAGAGTCCTTATCACATCTAGGCTTGGGTAACAAAAAGAAATAAATGTAAGGGGATAAGGAAAGCAGTGGGGCCCACTAGGCAGAGGTATTCGGTTTTGCTTCTGCAGCAGCGCCAGTGCTCGCGCGGCTGCACGCGCGCACGCTAGAGGAAGCCGCTAGGCGGCAAGCACCTCTCCAGCGCGATCTCCAGCATGATGGATTGCTGCATGCTTGCGCGCCACAGAGGGCCACAACTCCACCTGCCCCGCTCCGTCAGTCGGGTATAAAAGGAACCGAGCGCTCGGCTATTATTCGTCCTCCCACATCGCTCCACTCGGCCGCCCAAATCACAGCAGCCCCGCTCAAGCAAAGCTCCTGTTTGATGCATGCTCATACCCTCTCGACATCCCAGAACC
The DNA here is from genome assembly GCA_036927565.1 of Tuctoria greenei. NCBI lineage: Eukaryota > Viridiplantae > Streptophyta > Magnoliopsida > Poales > Poaceae > Tuctoria > Tuctoria greenei. Next base: position 164,797,480 of record JAYESD010000006.1, read on the forward strand.
AAGGCTGCCGTCGAACCTAGCATCCCGGAGGGAATCGCGGTTTCCTCTTCCAGCGCGCCGTCGACCTTCTTCATCTACAACCCGAATCCCTTCCTCCCTGGTGAGTATCTTCACAATTCCAACCGCCCCCAGCATCTACACTTGCGTGCGTTCCTTGTTGAGGCGTTAGCTAGCCATATCCCCACTCCAGCTAACCGGAATTTCAAATCTCGCCGCCACCTATAATCGGTTCCACGGTGCCCCCATACTCCGACCAATTTTCGAGCGATTGGAGTGTTGGCCAATGATCAGGGCAGCACCACGAAGCTCTTAGAGCAAGAATCAGCTTCTCCCATGCCTTGTACACCGAGAACGCCGTCGCCGATCGTCGAGTTCCGCCGGTCGTCGGTGTAGGCACTTTTCCGGTGCGTTTCAGCCGAAACTGAGGCCACCAATGAATTCCTTAGGGTCGGAAACCCCCGAGTGGCAAGTCCCAGCCACGGGGAAGGTAGCTCGGCGATTTCCGGCGAGTCGCCAGCCGGTCTCCGACCATGGCGCCGCCACGGGCCACCGGAGTCGGGGGGAAGAAGAAGACACACCCCCGTGGGATTTTTTGTGGTGCCAGGATTCCATGTGACAACACGTTTAAACCCTGTGGCCCCGTTGTGGCATCAGCTGGGTGGGAAGAATTGGAGGCCACGTGTCAGTTGATTAAAGGGATGTCCTTTTCCATTCAAAAAGAATTCCAGAAAAATGCCTAAATTTGAAATGCTATAACTTTGGATAGGATGCTCCAAATTAGATACAAACAAATTTTGTAATTCTCCTTAGGATCTGTACTTTCCAGTGGTCCATCCCAATCTTCATGAAAAGCCCTAGAGAATATTCTATAAATCAATTAGTATAATACATTGTGAAAAATATAGAAAATAGGATTCTATTCAGATAATTCTGGGAATTTACCCAACCAATCATTTTGTTATCTAGAAGCTCCAGTAAACGTTTCAAGCATAACAAAGTTGTTAAGAGTGTTTAATTCAAAGTCTTTGCCTAGGTTAATTATAATTCAAGAAAATAACAAATTAAATCCCGAAATTCATATGGACTTGTAAATTCAATATCTTCCTGTAGGAAGCTTGTAAAATTGTGAAACCAATTTTGGTAGCTTCCTTTTGATCAGTACTATCCAGATGTGCCATTTATGGACATGATAAAACCTCAGGTTTTATCTGCAAATTCCTAAATGATGAAAGCTTGATAGAATTTTGTAGATCAATTTCTCGCATTAAATTCTCTGAAATTTTTATGAGAATTTCTTCGTCACATCTGTATACTAGAGATAAATTATCAGAACCAAAAGAACTCATCTGCATAAGAATTAATTCTGTATAGTTTCCTTATATGCATGACTATATAGAAATTTCTATGTACATTCTTATAATATGAAGTAATATCAAATTAACCTACCCAAATCCAATTTAATAACCAACAATACACCTTATTCATTATTGATTTACAAACATACTTCCTTTATGAGTATGTCAGTGCATAAGGGTGCACATTCATTTGTTAAGTTATTAAAGTATATTGTGTGTTATATGCATATTCGTTGCGATAGACGCCGTGACGGAAAGAAGTCAAAGAGGACCTGTTCGTGAAGCATCAAGCCACTGACCCTTGACATTTAATCGAATCGCAAACAAAGGCAAGCCCCGGTTTGCATTTAAAAACCTTACAGAGTTTTACAGTATTTCTCACATTACGTCTTCAGTTGATATTGTGCATTACGTATAAGGTGTTTGATACTCCACTTGCATGACCACAAATCCCAGGGGTTGGTTGGAACGGGTTACAGTTTGATCTGTAGTAACTGCTTTGCTAATGTATAGGAAATTCGGTAGAAGTCGAGTAGTTGGAATCTACTCGCGAGAGGGTCACATTTTATAGACCACAAGTCAAGTAGTTTATTTTACTTGTGAGGGAAGTCGAGAAGGGAATCTACTCACGAGATGTTACCAAAATGTTCACTCTTAATAATTGGAGATGTGGACGGGGATGTTCTTGTAGGACGGGACGTGCAAGGTTGTCTGATCCTGGATGAGGGGGGCAATGCTTGCGACCACATTTGGGCCTGGACCGATATGGGTAAGGCAAATGTGGAGGTTGGTTGTAGCCCCGTCTGTGTCGGTTAAGGACCGTCTCGTGTGCGGCCTTGTTGAGCAATTTTGAACAGTACCGGTTACATAATGGATTAATAGGGTCCATTAAACTGATGTAGCTCGGGCACCCTCGTGTTGAAACTTATACCGCCGTCCTTCGGGGGAAGATGATCGTAAGGTGGGAACCTCTAAGGAGCAACTTCGACGTGCTCGGTTAGGGACCTTACTTTTGAGACATGTCCAGAGAGAAAAACAGACTAGTCCACAGCAAAACGGACAAGTCCAAAGGAAGTTAGAGAGAAATCGGACTAGTCCGCACCAAGATCGGACTAGTCCGCACTTTCCAAAATTCTTAAGTGCGGTTTTACTCTAAATTCATTTTAAACTTATTTCTTTTTATGTGAATTAATGTTAGACATGTATATGAATGTTGAAATGCATGATGCATGAAAATGAGGGTGACTTGCTGAGTACGACATATACTCACCCTTACAATTCCCCCACCAACAGTTTCAGGTGATGTCTGGGAGTATCATGATGATAATGCGGAGTACTAGGTTGTGTGCTGCTGTCAGCTTGCCTGTGGTGTTGCTTGGAGCTGCGTTATCCCTTTTGCTTAGTTTGCTCAGTTTAGTTTATTTCCGCTGCAGTAGTATTATCATTAATGATCATTAGAGTTTTAATTTGAGGATTATTTGAATATTGTATTAAAAGTACTTCTTAATTAATTTATGTTGTGGTTATCATCTGTTTTATCATTTGTGAATCACTTGTGTATGTGTGCTAAATATCCTGGGCACACATATACTGCACTTGGTTCATTTTTCGGAACCGCATGTCACAAATTGGTATCAGAGCCACAGGTTGATCGTAGGATGCAACCTAGATAGAATCGACACTTTAGAGCACATAGGGGCACTCAGGAAGTATTGTGATTGGTTTGGTGTGCTGATTGCTATATATGTTGCTTGTGTGCTTAACAGAGGATTGTGGGGTGCTTTAGCATTGTCATGTCCATATAGACTTGTATAGTTAGTTGTTTAGTTTCATATCCCTTGATGCATATATTTGGGGACTTTTTTTAAATTATTTTATCTCTTGCTATTCTTCAGATAGTGAGGAATCGCAACCAGAGGTATTCCAGTGATGAGGAGGAGAACAATGGAGCACCTCAGAACAAAAATGGACCAGGACATGAGGCTATCAACCTTGGGCTGCTATTGGCTATGCAAAACCAGCTCATGCAGACCATGATACAATCTATGGGACAACTGCAGGCTGGTATCAACAACAATCAGCCCCACATGCCTCCACTGCCACCACCCCCACCACCTCATAATCGGTTGGGAAAATTTATGAGGACCAGGCGACCCACCTTTGCTCAATCTATTGATCCTATGGAGGCGGATGATTGGTTGAAGTCCGTGGAGAAGAAGCTTTTTATTGTCCCATGCAGCGACCGGGAGAAGGTCCTATTTGCTTCTCATCAACTAGTTGGAGCAACTGCGGATTGGTGGGATTCTCTATGCAATGCCTGTGAGAATCAGGAGAGCATCACTTGGACTGAATTCAAGGAGAGCTTTCATTCTCATTATGTGCTAGAAGGTGTTATGATCCTAAAGAGGCAAGAATTTGAGAACTTGAGGCAAGGAAGATCAAGTTTGAGTGAATATCTTGGTAAATTCACTCAACTTTCAAGGTATGCGCCGAAAGATGTTAGCCGGGACAGACAGAAGCAATATTTGTTTATAAGGGGCCTTAACAATGAGATCCAAGTGCAATTGCTCAACTGTGATTATGCCAACTTTCAGAAGATTGTGGACAAAGCAATTGTGGTTGAGAACAAAGTTCGTGAGATGGAGCAAGAAACTAAGAGTAAAGCACCATATCAAGGACAACCGCAAGGAAGCAATATTCGCCCCCGCCTTGCACCATCCAATGCGCCATACTACAACCCCTCGGGTCCTGCATATCGCACTGCTATTCTACCGCGTCCAGCTCAACCAAAGCAGTAACACCCCGCTATGCAAGCTCGTCCTCCAATGCCTCAAGCGCCCCGCGCCAACTTTCATGCGAATGCCCAAAGTCAAGTTCACCCTAACAATACTGGTGCAGCAAGGTCATGCTATACTTGTTGTGAGGTAGGACACTTTGCATCCCAATGTCCTAAGTTGGACCTTGGTCAAGGAAGCAATGCTCCAAGACAGAACCCAAGATCGAATGGAGGAGCGCCACAAGGCAACCGTGGACAGCAAAATTTTGCTCGTGGCAATGTGAACCATGTCTCTACGAAGGAAGTGCAACAAGTGGATGACGTGGTGATTGGTATGTTTGTCACAAACTCCAACCAGGCGACTATGTTATTTGATTCTAGAGCATTGCATTCATTCATTGCATCGAAGTATGTTGCCAAGTATAGTTTGCCTATCTCCCATATGAAGTATACTTTGTTGGTTAAATCTCTTTGAGGAAAGATGAGGATGAATATAATATGTCCAAAAGTAAGCCTTAGGATATGGGGAGCAGACTTCTTTGCCAACCTTATTGTTTTGGATTCTCAAGGATTGGACATTATACTTTGTATGGACTGGTTGAGGAAGCACAATGGAGTTATACAATGTGCCACAAAGACGGTGAAGTTGACCAATGAGGAAGGCATCACCATAGAATTTGAAGCATGTCAATACGCACCTAAGAAAGTGGAGCTGAATCAAATGGATGATACAACAATTAAGGAAATTCTGGTGGTTTGCGAGTTTTAAGACGTGTTTCCGTATGAGTTGACAGGTATGCCTCCAACGATACATAGAGTTTGTTATTGAATTAATACCTAGAACTGCACCTATAGCTAGGAGGCCATATAGGATGCCTCCTAAGGAGTTAGCGGTGCTCAAGAAGCAAATTCAAGAGCAGCTAGAAAAGGGATTCATTCGTCCAAACACTTCACCTTGGGGAGCGCCAATACTTTTCGTGGATAAGAAGGATGGATCTCAAAGGATGTGTCTGGACTACCGAGCTCTCAACGAGGTGAGAATTAAGAACAAGTACACTTTGCCCCGCATGGAGGATTTGTTCAAACAGATGAAGGGTGCTTGTGTTTTCTCCAAGATTTATTTGGGTTCAGGCTACTTCCAAATGAAGATTAGACCTCGTATATACCCAAAACAGCTTTTCGGACATGGTATGGATTTTATGAGTACACTGTTATGTCCTTTAAATTGATGAATGCACCTGCATACTTTATGTACCTCATGAATAAGGTCTTCATGGAGTACGTGGATATGTTTGGTGTGGTGTTCATTGATGACATTATGATCTACTCGAGAAGAGAAGAGGAACATGAGGAGCATTGAGGCTCACGTTGCAAAAACTAAGGGAACATCAGTTATATGCCAAATTCAGCAAGTGCTAGTTTTGGTTGAGGGAAATGTCATTTTTAGGCCATATCATCTCCAGAAGAGGAGTATCGGTTGACTCAGGAAAAGTGAGGGATGTTCTAAAATGGGAACCGCCGCAGAATGTAAAGGAGATCCGAAGTTTTCTTGGGATGGTTGGATATTACCGTAGGTTCATCAAGGACTTTTCCAAGATAGCCAAGCCAATGACAGGATTTCTATTGAAGGGGAAAGCTTTCCGATAGACTCAAGCTTGTCAAGACAGCTTTGAGGAGTTGAAGAAGAGGTTAACTACAGCCCCAGTCTTGGTTTTGCCAAATGTGAGTAGAAGTTTTGATATCTATTGTGACGCCTCAAGACAAGGACTTGGATGTGTGCTCATGCAAGAACGTCAAGTGGTAGCCTATGCGTTGAGACAATTGAAGAAACATGACTAGAATTATCCAACGCATGATATCGAACTTGCAGCCGTAGTGCATGCTTTGAAGATATAGAGACATTACATTCTTGGTCATAGGTGTGAGATTTACTCGAACCACAAGAGCCTCAAGTACATATTCACTCAAACGAACCTGAATTTGAGGCAACGAAGATGGATGGAGCTCACCAAGGATTACGACATGGGAATCAACTACCACTCAGGGAAAGCTAATGTAGTGGCTGAGGCTTTGAGTCGGAAAGGAGTAAGTCACCAACTCACTTGTTCGAGAGTTACCATTCGAGCTATGCAAGGAGTTTGAATGATTGAACCTTGAATTTGTGAATGAGATGGGAATAATGAAATTAAATCCGACCTTGGAGCAAGAAATTCGAGAACGTTAAACCAAGGATGAGGAAATTCAAGAAATCAAAGAATGGACCTAGGAAGGGAGAGAATTCAGGTTTGATGAAGACGAACATGGTACTTTATGGCTTGGGAAGAGGATTGTTGTGCCCAATGTTATGCATATTCAGGAACGATATTAAGGGACGCACATGACTCACCTTACTCAATCCATCCCAGTTGTACGAAGATGTACAAGGACTTGAACATGTCATTGGTGGGCTAGCATGAAAAAGGACATAGCTGAATATGTAGCCTTGTGTGATGTATGCCAATGAGTCAAAGCTGAACATCAAAGGCCAGCTGGATTATTGCATCCATCGAAGATTCCGGAGTGGAAGTGGGAAGAAATCGGTATGGACTTCATAGTTGGATTACCTCGAACCCAGTCCGGCTATGACTCAATATGTGTTATTGTGGATCAGTTGACTAAATCAGCTCATTTTATACCTGTCAAGATCACATATACCATCGCGAAGCTAGCAGAATTGTACATGGAGAATATTGTGTGCAGACATGGAGTTCCGAAGAAAATAGTTTCGGACTGAGATTCTCAATTTACCTCTAGGTTCTGGGAGAAACTGCATGAAGCCATGGGAACACAATTGAATTTTAGTTCTATGTATCACCCTCAAGCGGATGTACAAACTGAGATAACAAATCAGATATTGGAAGACATGCTAAGAGCTTGTGCACTAAAGTATGGAGGAAGTTGGGACAAGAGATTGCTATACGCTGAATTTTCCTACAATAACAGTTACCAAGCCAGCTTGAAGATGTTGCCATATGAAGCATTATATGGAAGAAAGTGTAGGGAACCCTTGTTTTGGAATGAGACAGGAGAATTCCAAGTGTTTGGATCGGATGTGTTGCAAGAGGACGAAAAGCAATTTCAGATAATCCGCGAGAATTTGAGGGCCGCTCAAACAAGACAAAAATGATATGCGGATAATAGACAGATAAACATAGCCATTGAAGTGGGAGACTTTGTATATCTCAAAGTATCACCAATGCGAGGTCATGTGCGGTTTAATGTCAGAGGCAAGTTGGCGCCTCGCTATACTGGACCATTCAGGATTTTGGCCAAACATGGAGAAGTGACATATAAGTTGGAGATGCCAGCACATCTTTTCGATGTTCATGATGTGTTTTACGTTTCGCAGCTCAAGAAGTGCTTAAGGGTACCGGAAGAACAAGTGCCAATGGAAGAATTGGAATTAGAGGCAGATTTGGCTTATGCCGAGCAACCGATCAAAATATTGGAAACCAAGGAGAGAGACCCAAGGAACAAGGTCATTCGATGGTGCAAAATACAATGGAAGCATCATGCAGAATCGGAAGCAACTTGGAAGCTAGAAGATGAACTCAAGAAAGAATTTCCCTATCTCTTTCCTTATGCATCGAATCTTGAGGGCGAGTTTAATTTTAAGGGGGGTAGGTTTGTAACACCCTCATTTTCATCCATCATGCATTGCATACATTCTAATACATGTTTAAAATTAAGTAACATAAAATAGAACAAATTTAAAATAAATTAGAAGCAAAACTGCACTCAAGTTCTGAGAATTTTGGAGTTGTCCGTTTTAGGTGCGGACTTGTCCGAATTTCTCTCTGACCTCTCTTCGGACATGTCCATTTTTACTGTGGACTAGTCTGTTTTCTCTCTGTTCTATTTTCGGTCTAGTGTGGACTAGTCTGTTAACCCCATCATTTGAAAATTTCGTTAAGTCCCCAGACTTGTCTGTTTTTGTCGGACATGTCCATGTTGCTCTCTGACAATATCGGACTTGTCCGATTTTGGCCAGACTTGTCCGTTTTCTCTCTGACTAGCTATCGGACTTGTCCGGTCCATTGCGGACTTGTCCTGTATTCGTGACCTGATTCAATCTTTTCCTCCAAGACTTGTTTTGGGTTTTTACCTTAAGTGGGCCAAAGGACACTGCAAGGATTCCGGTTTATCGCAACGAAAAAATTCGTCGCAATAGGTCGTTTTTCGTCGCAATAGGTCGCTGTTGCAATGAAAAAGAGCGTGGCGATAGTTTTACGAATCATCGTAATAATTCCCGCGGCGATAGGTTATTTGCGACGACTTGGCATCCGTGGCGAATTGTATGGTATTGCAACGATTTTACATCGGTGGCAAATAGGACGCTATTGCAAAGGTTTTATGTATTGCGATGATTTAACGTATCACAACGAATTGTACGGTATTGCAACAGGTTCACGATCATGGCAAATAGTTGGGTATTGCAACGATTTCATATTCGTGGCAAATAGTATGTTGTTACAATATTTTAGCGTAGTGCGACGATTTAACGTATTGCAACAAACAACATGGTATTGCAAAGATTTCACATTTGTGGTAATTGTATGTGGTTGCAACGATTTCACAGGCGTGGCAATAGTACGGTATTGTAACGATTTCACATTCGTGGAAAATAGTATGTTATTGCAACGGTTTAGCGTATTGCAACAATTTAACGTATTGCAACGAATAGCATTGTATTGCAACGATTTCGCAGGCGTGGCAATTGTATGGTATTGTAACGATTTCACATTTGTGGCAAAATAGTATGTTATTGCCACTATTTACCGTATTGCGACGATTTAACGTATTGCAACGAATAGCATTGTATTGCAACGATTTCGCGTTCGTGGTAATAGTACGTGATTGCAACGATTTTCACTTTTGTGGTAATAGTACGTGATTGCAACGATTTTTCACATTCGTGGCAAATACTACAGTATTGCAACGACTTTCACAGCCGTGGCAAATAGTAACATATTACAACGGTTTCACATCCGTGACAAATAGTATGATACTGCGACAGTTTAACGTCCGTGGCAACTAGTAGGTTAGTGCAACGAGTCAACAAACATGACGAATAGTACTGTATTGCAATGATTTCAGATCCGTGGGAACTAGTCCAGTACTGCAATGATTTCGTATCCGTGGCAAATAGTTGGTATTGCAACGAGTCCACAAACGTGGCGAATAGTACCGTATTGCAACAATTTCAGATCCGTTGGAACTAGTATGGTACCACAACGATTTCTCATCCGTGTCGAATAGTTTGGTATTGCAACGATTTCTTATCTGTGGCAATAATGTTTTAATGCAACGTTTTTGAGTCGTTGCCAAATGTTTATACTGCAAAGTTTTGTCATTCTATTTCCATGTTTTATCATCCGTATTGGCAATAGCTTCCTATTGCAACAATTTATCATTCATGATAAGAAATTCGTAATGCCACGTTTTATAATTAGCAGCAGTAGAACCCGAATGCACCAGGTTTGAAAACTAGTGGCAATAGAATCATGAGTTTAACAATAAACATCCATCAATTTTACAACACGCATAACAACACTCAAGGATTACTTAAGCGATGAGCTTGCATGCTAAGAGTTTTCCTAAGCTGTCCGGGACTAATTGTTGGAGCAGGTGGCTTTTGGCGGTTCCTTATTTGTTGGACCTTCTGTGGAGTGGTCGCCATCATCATTTTGTGCATTTCAGCCAATGAGGCACGCATGTCCTGCATTTCCTTAGCTGTCTGTTCACGATCAGCTGCTATCTGACCTTGTAAGTTCTGGACTTCAACGATTAACTCTTCATTGTTCTTGTTTATGCTTTCCATCTGGGTGTTTAAGCTATCATTTCTTCCTTCCAAGTCCTGCACTATTTCATTGAGGCCTGCATTTATAACTTCTAAGTTTCGAACATGGTCGTTGAGGTGTTCAGACATCTGGATACGCATACGTTCACGTTCGAGACCAGTTGGGTTAGCCATATAACCACGCCCCCGAACCTGTGATCCTACACAATCAATTGAGGATCTATAACAACGCTGGAAGATGTGGTTTCTCTCCTCATTTGGAATTGGGCCTCCCTGCTCAGCTTCCATGTCGTCCACTTTGGCACGTGCATGGATCTATATACGAAAAGAAAAGTCACAGGTAATTTGCAAATATTTATTTAATTGGGTATTGTTTGAAGTGTTACTTACATGTACACCTTCTGCCAGCTTGTTTGTCCAGTTACCGTTCAACAAATGGCTTGCCTCCCACAGTTGTATGTCATCGAGTTCGTCTCCGGTCTCTGGGTCTCGCTACATAAAATACAAGTAAACCTCAACATGTTGGTATACATATTGTTTGCAACGCAAAGTAAAAGCGTGATTTATTTTTCATACCTTCTCGTAACTAAATTGGGCGTAGGATTTGGAGCCAAGCAAGTGACACGCCTTTTGTCTTCTTCGATTTTGAGAATTGGTCCTGCTTATTGACTGCAATAATTTTAAGAATTAAATCCATGAATGAAAGTAAATGCAATATTTTTTGTATGATGCGAAGCTATTAAAAAGTTAGCTGACCTTGAATCGCTCAGGCCCAAAATATTCTATTAGGTGCAACCACTAGGGCGTCGTTACGTCAGCAGGCTGGTTTCATATACGTTCTTCATCGCTAGAATAACTCTTATAGATGGCATGCAAAGTCAAGCGCCACCCCTTGTAGCGCTCACCAGCAATTTTCAAAATTTTTCTTGCACTCTCCGGTGTGTCCTCCATGTCCCATGAATCCTGTACATTGTATAACAAGTTGCTGTAAACGTACAGGATGGAGATTGCAAGAAAAAAAATACTTGTGTGGGGGTGTGACAACACTAACCAGAATGTCTCGTACTATATCTCTCTTGTTACTATGGCCAACCTCTGCCCACTTCGTTGCATCGGTGAGGGATGCATGTCTTTTTGTAAACATAACCACATCATCAACAAAGTGTCGCTGATTAATACCAACCGCAGCACCCAACCTAGCAGAGAACTGAATTGGTAGCTTCACATGTTGCGTTCTACTAACTTGGGATGCATAGCTTATTCTGGCAACCTTAAGTCCTTTAGCCACACTTCTTCCAAGATTCCTTCCTTCTATTACATTGATTCCAACGGTAAACGATTAAAGCAAATTACCGCCTGAACAATTTTAGTATCATGTACAAATAGTGTGAAAAGAAGAAAAGTCTGATATTCATACCATCTTCAGGACGAGTGCGGCAAATATGAGCGTGGGAGGACCGCGTCGCGCCAGCACCATTTTGTTCTGTAGTACTCCCTCCTGGTTTATATTAATTGTTGCCCACAAATGAATTAAAAATGAACTACTACAGTAGTTAGTACTGTCCTAACGACACCTATTTTGATGGGGGTTACATTCTTGACTTCTTTGTTGCTGTTCATACCCTAAAAAGAGTCATCAGGTACACATGTCAGTGGGTTACGCACTCGTAGTACTGCAGAGGATTTTCAGTCCATGAGCGAAGCAGGCAAGACTGTGAGGGGGCATGCAGCTGGCAGCGCTAGACTAGACAAAGATAGGGTTCGCTGGTTCGGCCTGACTGACATCACCCGGAGCGCGTCTCGAAGAGAATTATTAGTTGCAGGGCAAGTAATGAACACCAGCGGTAGTAGGTGGCGAATGCAAGACAGATAAGGCAGGCAGCTTGCGGGATTGAAATCCTCCGCAGTACTGCACCTGCATTAGCTGCCACTGACATGTGGGCCCATGAGGCATCGGGTCTACTTGTCAGTGGCGGCTACTGCAGGTGCAGTACTGCATAGTGCCAGCTTGCGACACTCAACAAAGTGAGGGTTCGGTCTCGCCAAAACTCTAGAGGAGGATTGGTGGCAGGGTGAGTAATGGCCAGGGATTTGCGGGCGGCAGGGTAATCATGGCATGCAGAGGATGGGATGTGGCAATGGGCGAGGGAGACGCGTCGGGGAGGACACTGAAGTGACCAGCAGCAGGGCGTGGGCGCCGGTGCCGGCCAGAGTGACCGGCGGTGAGACAGCACAGCGTGGAGGCATAAAAAAATCACGCCATCATCACACAGGCGGATGAACTGTTAACTATAAAGACAAAGTACTAATAAGAAAGTAGAATCGCAAGGCATGCTAAAACAATTAGTAGAGCCTAGGAAAGAATGCAAATGACCATGATACACCCATCATCAATATATCTAAAGGACAGAACGTAGTCTCTCAAAATGCTCCAAATTCAATGCCAAAGGAGTAGAGTAAAAAACTAACACGCTCTGCCAAAACAAATGGCACGGTAGAGAGGCAGGTAGTAATGTGATGTGATATGGGTAGTTGGAAGCTACTACCGAGGATAGAGTTGGAGTGGGACATTTTCTAAGCTCCAAAAGTAAAATTACGCTGGGGCGGAAGGAGTATTTCTGGTTTGTATATCTATACCTGTTGTTGGTTCATGCATCGTTGTAGTACCAGGGAGTGAAGAACCTCGGGGTTCCTGAACATCATGTGCTGCAATATTCTCTGCGAACCATGCAAACAATTTAATGTTGTCTAAATTTGTTTAATTTTGATAGTAAACACATTTATAGTTATACTGGGTGCTTGTTGGCCACCATGAATGCTTGTAGACGACATCACAGTTTGATGTCTTGTTCCTAATGTAAAGAGCATTGTATGTAGTCATTCCAAATAACAGTGATAACATCAGATTACATGGCCGACGTAGATTTTGGATCGAACGGTGTGCTTTCTATAAACTTTAGTGTTTGTTACTAATGGAGGAGTTAGAAAAGAAAGAATAGAAAAAAACGTATGATCCGAGAAAGCCACAAGAAAGAAAAATGTGAAAACCATGGGAACTAAAAATCTTAGGAATACAAATTTGTAAAACAGGAATGAGAGTACAACATTTGGAGTGGCTGAACAGATAACCCGTGCGTCATTTACTTCTGAATCCAGAAATTACATACTAGTACCTCTGATTTTTAGTATTTGTCGTTCCCGGCAAGGAATTGAACTAGAAATACATTACAGTAATAAGTTGTCGGAGCAACATTTATTTAGGGACAGATGTAGTGTGTGTGTATATATATATATACATAACTAAATTCGTGAAACAAAAGACCACATTTCTTCTTTGTTAATTTATTTAATCTTCGTATATCAGGATGGATCGTGTATAACTTAACTAGGCCAAAACTGCATGGATCGTGTACAACCAAGCCAATATAGCTCTATAAAAAGACGACATGGATCATGTAGTTTACCTAGCACAAAACTGGAGTCCGGGATGCGATGTCGCAGGGAGGTGTCGGCGGCGAAGAGGTTCGGTTGAGCCCGTCAAACTTGGTCGCCCGGCGTTGTACCCAGGAGTCAACACCACCAAGAGCTTCGATGCGTCACTACGAGATCCATGGGGGAAAAATTGTAAAAACCGTGGGAAATGAAAACACGAGAATTTCATAGGAATACAACTATGGAACACAGGACAGAGAGACAACACATTTTGAAGTACTGCGAGATCACCGGAAGGGCGGGGCAGCGGTGTGTCGAGAACGGAGGTCAGTGTTTCCATTTATACTCTTCGTGGCTGAAATAAGGTTACAATAATAGGCAGGACTGAAATTGGAGGCGCAGGTAGTGAAAATTGAATTGTCAAAATCTCAAATATGGCGCGCCAAGTAGAACGAAAAAAAATTCGGGGGAGTGGAGAATTTGACGCAAGCCGTGCCCTTGTGCACGCATCCAATCGTGATTAATTACATCTCATGTCGCGTCGATTCCTGCACATTGCTGGTGCGTGTAGCTAGAGGGGTAGACTTCATCTTAGGACAACTTGCTCGCTTCTTACTTCATCTTTGTTGCCATGCATGGAGATCAAAATCTAAAAGCATTCATCTGCTAGCTAGTGGGACATTCCAAAAAAATACGAAAAAAATATGAATCGCCAAATGTATACATATGTGCTAATGCAAACGATATGCAAATACAGCCAAGTGCACGAAACGATGGTAAACAATCAGCATTTTGTAATATTAATCACAATGAAATGATAACATGTAGTATATACTACTACATACTAAAAAATACATTTTCCTATGCGCCGACTACAAATGAAAAAATTGAGTGAAAGAACAAAAAAGAGGAGAAACGTAGCCTCAACCACGATCTCAATAGTTTCAACCAAGAGTCGTTGATTGTCGCAACACAACAAATTCTTGGCTAGACATTGAACAACAGTTATCTCGCCCCTTTTTCAGAAAGGAGATGTTTTTCGATACTGCATAGGATGCATTGTTCGTGAAAAAAAAAGACATTTATCATTAAAATAGAAACAACACATATTACAAACAAGAACTACGAAAGCACATAGAATACAAGAAAAAGAAAAACTACAAATACTACTCTACTCGGAGTCGTCGGAGATCTCCTCCACCTCCGCCTCCGCCGCTGTTGCCGCCGCCGCCTCCTCCACCGATGCCGCCGCCGCCTCCTCCGCTGCCGCCGCTGCTGCCGCCTCCTCCGGCAATTGAGTCCGAAGCTTTCGGGTGACGGTCCGCAGAAGATGCTGGCGGCCCTCCACCCCAGCCACCTCCCTGATCGTCTCGTAGAGGATGTTGAGACGACCGGCCACAAACCCTAACTCGAAGCAGTAGTGGTCGGCGGTGTCCATGCTGGTGCAGCGGGAAGTTTCCCAAGACCCAGACGCTCACACGAGCGAGATGTATCAGAAAATACGTCCCTTGCCAATATGTTGAGCTTTTTTGGTCGCCCGGCGGTGGCAGAAAGGTGCTCGGTGGCCTCCTTCAGGCGCCGATCGATTTCATCGAAGTGGTGTTCGACGAGGTGGACAGTCTCCTGAACCCAAACAGGATGAGGAGGTGCGGGCACCGCAGGCAAAGAAGGGGATGGAGGAGGTGCGGGCGCCGCCTCCAGTTCCATCGGCATTGGCTGCGACGGAAATGGAGAAGGAGGTTCAGAGGACGTCAACGGCCTGGAGCGCTTTGGTGCAGGGCTACCATTTGTGCGGCGACGGAGTTGTGAAGAAAGAGCGAGAGGTGGTCGGCGATGGTGCGGCGGTGAAGGAAGAGAAGTTTGGAGGCCACGATCGATGGAGATGGAGTGGTGCGGTGGAGACGCAAGAGGACGGGTGTGACTTTATAGTGGGTCCTCGTCCTGTGCGAGTGGAGATGATCTAATGCTTTGAAAACTGCGCTTTCGAATTAATCCAAACCGTGGTTGGCTTCGATCTCCGCTTCACACGCAGTTTTTTAATTTGACATGCAAAGGGTCCAGGGTATGCAGTGGCCCACCTGGCATACTTTGTAGGTCCGTCCGGCGGTGTTTTAGTTTTTCAATTCCAGATTTTAATTTTGACACGCAAAGGGCCCACCGGCCCAAGGTATATGCAATGTTCCAGTTTTTTTCAGTTTGTCACGCAAAATACCTCGATCATGTTTTATGACGTTACGCATTTTCTCTTATTTTTTGAAAGATCGTCATATATAAAGTACAAGATGATGAACACACCACACATTCATGCATTCGTTAACACACACACACACACACACACACAAACACACACACACACACACACACACACACACACACACACACACACACACACACATATATATATATATATATATATATATATATATATATATATATATATATATATATATATATATATATATATATATATATATATATCACAAACCCTCGTTCATGTTTTCCGTTTGACATGCAAAAGACCTCGATCATGCATGTTTGATGACGTAAGTGTTTTCTAATTTTGTTGAAAGATCGTCATATTTGAGACTCATTGATCATGTTTGGGGTGTAGCAAGCATGCATGGACAAGTAACATATGCACTTGAAAACCTCGCGATGATCATGTTTGATGACAACATTATTACATGTTTTCTCTGTTTTTTGTTGAAACATCATCATATATAGTTTGAGGCTCGTTGATAATGTTGGGCATGACAACTAACATGTTTGGCTCGTTGATCATCCTATGTTTGGGTCGTAGGGTAGCATGCATGGACAACTATAATTAACATGCATGTGAGAGAGACGTCGATGATCATATGTACTCCCCCCGTCTCCATGAACTTGTCGCTTTGTTGTAGTTCATTTTTTAACTACAAAAGCAGCATCAAAAGAGCTTGTTTATTGGCTCATGGACAAGGAAAATTATTTGCACCTAGTACAAAAAGTATAAGTTGCTCGGCGTTGCTGTTCGTACGCGAAGGATGCGGCCAGGTAGTTGCTCTTGCTAGTGTATGGTAATTACGTGAGTGTTTGGTCGGGTCATGTGGTTAGTCCATGATGCACCCTAAACCCGGTGTTGAGGCCGTGTATTTGTCATTTGTGCGTACACTCTAGTGACATGTGACAAAGTGCTCAGTCATCAATTGCGTTTGGTTTAACGTCGAAGTTCGATTGGAGATAGATCATCCATTTCTTTATGTCTTGGATCATCCAAATTAACGTTTGGTTGGATGGACTGGACGATTCAATTTTTTGTTGGTAGGTTGGATGAAACTTGATTGGATTATTGAATCATCAAAGTTGATAATTTCATAATATTATCCGTGCGCATGATGATGGATCATGCACGCCGAGCACCGAGTTATTCGGATCGCTGAGCAAAGTCCAGACGTGGAGTTCATGCGTGCCCGTGCGCCCTGCAAGATTCGGTGCGCTCGCGTACGTGGCAATCATTAGGGCAGGGTGGTACAGTCGCGGGAACCGTGTAGTGCGCCCTTGGCTGTAAGATTTACAAGAGAGGCTTTACCTTGTGGAAAAGCCAATAAGCTTGTAGCACGCAAGATTCTACGATACTTCCCTCTTATTCCCCGTCTTTAAAGGTTTTATATGGCAGAATCAATGGCATCAAACATGCGCAGGCACAAAGAAGAACGTATTGATGATGGAATATTACGCCATCCTGCAGATTCGAAAGCATGGAAGCATTTTGATAGCATTCACCCAAATTTCTCATCTGATCCTCGAAACATAAGACTTGGGCTAGCATCTGACGGTTTTAATCCTTTTGGAGTAATGAATGTTTCTTACAGTACATGGTCTGTGATTCTAATCCCTTATAATCTACCACCTTGGTTGTGTATGAAGCAGCCTTATTGGTTGATGTCAATGATAATTCCTGGCCCAAAGTCACCTGGAAACAACATTATGTGTATCTGCAGCCTTTAATTGATGAGCTACTGAAATTATGGTCTGATGGTGTTCAAACATACGACAGTTCAAAGAAAGAGACATTTCTCATGCGAGCTTCTATATTGTGGACAATAAATGATTTTCCAGCATATGCAATACTATGTGGATGGAGCACAAAAGGTAGGCTAGCATGTCCATACTGCCATGTAAACACTGACGCCTTGTGGTTGAAACATGGACGAAAGTATTGCTACATGGGTCATTGTCGTTTCCTACCTCAGGATCACCGGTGGCGTCAGGACAAATCTTCTTTCAACAACAAAATAGAGAATAGAGAGGATCCAACATCACTCTTTGGTCACGAAGTGCTCCAACAATATGAGACTTTTGAACAAGTGAGTTTTGGAAAGACGAATCATAAGAAAAAGTGCACTGAGGAAGATAGGTGGCATAGTTGGAAGAAGAAAAGTATATTTTTTTAGCTCCCGTATCGAAAGACATTGCTAATAAGGCATAAATTGGATGTCATGCACATTGAGAAAAACATTTGTGATAGCATATTGGGTACATTGCTTAATATGGACTGTAAAACAAAAGATAGTCTACAAGCTCGTTTTGATATGCAGGAAATGGGTATACGGCCAAAGCAACATCCAGTGGGTATGAAAGGGAAGTATGATTGTCCATCAGCATCATATACATTGCAAAAAGATCAGAAGACCACCTTGTGCAAGTTTTTGGCGGATGTGAAGATGCCCGATGGTTATGCCTCAAACATCAAGAGAAGTGTGGACATAACAACACGTAACGTATCAGGTCCAAAAACTCATGACTGCCATATTATATTTCAGAAGCTCCTTCCTATTGCAATACGTGACATATTGCCTGAAAAGGTTGTTGAACCTTTAATTGAGTTTAGCAGATTCTTTTCTGGAATTTGTTCTAAAGAATTGGCAGAACCAGATTTGGATGAGATGATTGAACAATTTGCTGAAACAATTTGTAAGCTTGAGATGTTGCTTCCTCCTGCTTTCTTTGATATCATGGTACATCTTCCAATCCATATTAGCGAAGAAGCTCGCTTGGGTGGACCTGTTTCTTACAGATGGATGTATCCAATTGAGAGGTACCTTGGTACATTGAAGAGGTATGTACGTAACAGAGCTCACCTGAAGGGTTCTATAGCTGAGGGGTATATTATGGAAGAGTGTATGACTTTTTGTAGCCAGTTTTTGGATAACATCAGCACCAAGCTTAATAGGCCAGAACGTCATGAAGCTGCAGCTAGGAATGAACCTTCTCTTGAGTCTAATATATTTATAGAAGTTGATAATTCTAAAAAAGGGTTTAAATGGGGTGAACTTACTATGGTGGAACTACATAACATCAGGCATTATATTATTTCTAATGTTGAAGAGGCCGCTCCATGGATC
Source organism: Tuctoria greenei (assembly GCA_036927565.1). Taxonomy (NCBI): domain Eukaryota; kingdom Viridiplantae; phylum Streptophyta; class Magnoliopsida; order Poales; family Poaceae; genus Tuctoria; species Tuctoria greenei. Next base: position 164,816,266 of record JAYESD010000006.1, read on the forward strand.
AAGTACGTATAACACTTAGATGTTCTATACAATATTAATGAATCATGCTTATTGTAGATGGGTAATTTAATTTTGTACCCTTTTCAGTGAGCATTTTGAAGAGCTGAAAAAGATTCATTATCGTGATGTTGAAAAACGCCATAGAGATGAGTTTGTTTATTGGTTTCAGGAACGAGTATGTATGTGCAAGTTTTTACTTTGATGAAATATTGAAGAAATATCTGTTCTGAAGTTGGTTTATCGATGACCCCTTTTATACTAATTATTGTGTACAGATTACGACATTACACAAAGAAGGCAAAGTAACTGATTATTTGTATGCATTATCTAGAGGACCTGATCGTCGGGCATGTTTTTTTAGTCGACCATTCATAAATGGCTTCGTCTTTCAAACAGCAGAGGTGGAAAAAGATTTACGGATGCAAAACAGTGGTGTTGTTGTTCGGGATGGTGATCATGAGTGGTATGGAGTAATCAAGAAAATGATTTCTGTTGATTTCGAAAAAATTCAAGAGGTTCTATTATTTGAATGTGAATGGTTTGATCGGCCTCGTTCTGGTCAGAGCCAAAGCAGAGGCTACAAAATGGATCGATACGGAATGATAGATGTGGACACTACTATTTCTCAATTTAAGTATGAGCCTTACATTCTAGCCACCCAAGCAGAACAAGTTTTTTACATTAGAAGTGTGAAGCAACCTAAATGGGCTACAGTTGTTAAAACGATGCCAAGAAACCTTTTTGCCATGCCCCCTGGAGACAGTGAAAATAATGTCACTGAGACAATGGAGGCTGAGACATTATTTGATGATCGACGACTTACTGATATAAATGAGGATATGACCACATGGGATAGGAATGACATTGACGGAGCAACCAGTGATGCTTCCGCTCTTTCAAATGAAGATGACGACGACGACGACCACAACGATGAATATACATATATCAATGATGGTATTGTACCTCCAATATTGAGGGAGGACAGCGAAGATGATGATTTTTTCATATAGGTACTATGTGAGCTAGCTGTACGTGAACACTATATGTAATGCAGTTTGTGTTCCGTGGTGATAGATCTTAACGCCACCAATCAGTATTTCGTGGCAACGGATCCTAATACAACGATTGTGTTTCATGGCGATAGATACTATCGCCATAAACTTGTGAATTGTGGCATAAGATCCTAATGCAACGTTTGTGTTTTGTGGCGATAGATCCTAACGCCATGAACTATTGAATCATGGCAACGGATCCTAATGCAATGATCGCGTTCCGTGGTGATAGATGCTAATGCCACGAACTAGTAAATTGTGGCAACTGATTCTAATGCAACGATTGGGTTCCATGGCGATGCTAACGCCACCAACTATTGAATTGTAGCAACAGATCCTAATGCAACGATCGGGTTCCGTGGCAATAGATGCTAACGCCACGAACTATTGAATCGTAGCAACAGTCCTAATGCCATGATCGGGTTCTGTGGCGATAGATGCTAACGCCATGAACTAGTGAATCGTGGCAACAAATTCGTGGTGATTGATCCTAAGGCCACGAACTAGTGAATCGTGGCAACAGATCCTAGTGCAATGATCGGGTAACGTGGCGATAGATCCTAATGCCATGAACTAGTGAATCGTGGCAACAGATTCGTGGAGATAGATGCTAAGGCCACAAACTAGTGAATCGTGGCAACATATCCTAGTGCAACGATCGTGTTTCGTTGCGATAGATCCTAATGCCACAAACTAGTGAATCGTGGCAACAGATCCTAGTGCAACGATCGGGTTCCATGGCGATAGATGCTAATGCCACGACTAGTGAATCGTGGCAACAAATTCGTGGCGATAGATCCTAATGCCACGAACTATTGAATCATGGCAATAGATCCTAATGCAACGATCATGTTCCATGGCGATAGCTGCTAATGCCACGAACTAGTGAATCGTGGCAACAGATTCGTGGCGATAGATTCTAATGCCACAAACTAGTGAATCGTGGCACAGATCCTAATGCAACGGTTGTGTTCCGTGGCGATAGATGCTAATGCCACGAACAAGTGAATCATGGCAACAGATTCGTGGCGATAGATCCTAATGCCACGAACTAGTGAATCGTGATAACATATCCTAATGCAATGATCGGGTTCCATGGCAATAGATGCTAATGCCACGAACTAGTGTATCGTGGCAACAGATTCGTGGCGATAGATCCTAATGCCACGAACTAGTGAATTGTTGCAACAGATCCTAATGCAATGATCGTGTTCCGTGGCGATAGATGCTAATGCCACGAACTAGTAAATCGTGGCAACAGACCAAGCTTACTGCAACGATTTAGTATTCATTGCAGTACAATTGTTGCAACAGGGTGGAATCCTTGTAGTGGGACGTCGTGTCTAACCTTTTTGGAGCCCATGTGGGACCCCACACTGGCCTCCACCCACCCCCAAACTCGAAACCCATCAAACGCTACATCTCCACCGCTATATAAGAAACAAATCACCCCAACTTCTCATCTCTTTGCCAATTTGAAAGACCTCCAAACCCTAGTTCATGGGAGCCATCATCAAAAGAAGATCCAACAACAAGAAGGAGGGAGAGAATACAAAGAAGGATCAATCGAGCAAGATATTCATCGAATCTTCGTTCTTCATCACCAATTCACCCCCAACTCTCCATCAACTCTTCATTATCAACCCTAGATAGTCAAGGTTCAAGTTTCATCTTCAATTCTCGATCCTTGAAGTTCTAAACATGTGGTACATCTTCTACTTTCTTTTTTTTCCACTTGAATTCAACCCCAAATTCTCCCAAATCTCGTAGATCAAGAAAACCCTAGAAAACCCTAATTCACTGGTTTTGCGAAGGGCGGACTAGTCCGGTCCCTAGTGGAATTGTCCAGTCTCTAGATTTAATTTGTGCTGAATTAATTCCAAATTGACTCGAATCAATTCCAAACCTGTTCAAACTTGTTAGAAACCTTTGTAACTAGTTAGTAAACATTAATAACAACTTATTAACATGTTTTCCCACATAATTGCATTAATCATGCATGTCATAGCATATTGAGTACTATGTGGGCATTATTTGATTGAATTGTGTGTTTTGCATGTTTGTTGCTCGGAAATAGAAGGTGTTGTGCTAGAGGGTGTGGTCGAAAACCTCCAGTACCAGAATTTTGAAGTCTTTGACCCTAACCAAGCTCAAGAGCAAATCAAGTGTCCTTGATCATTTTGATCCTATTTTAAAAGTTTTTTTTTGAAAAACTGCATGCTTGTGTCAAATTGATGGGAAACCCAAAGTAGGTGTTTACTTGTCTTGTTTGGCCATTCTTGTCCCTTGGAATACATTGTAGAGTGTCGAGAAGGGCTTTTTACCTTTCTTTGCTTTGCTCTAAATTAATTGGGATGGGAAAACAACCAAAGTGCTTAATCATGATTTAATGAACCTATGGATGATGAGAAATTGATGAACACAGTTAATTGGTAAATGGGACTTGGGAGATCTAAACAAGCATGGTTCATGGACTGGGTTGGATGTTATGGTGGTTTGCTTGCCTTGGATCTAAATACCGGTTCATGCGAGAATAGGCCATGACTACAGTGCCACCACAAGGCCAAGTATGGGTGCAGCTTAGCCAATTAATTAGGAGTATTACCAGCATTGATTCGGATCATTTGGAGGAGCGGGGAATGGGAGTCGGTTGGGTTTGCAATAGTGGCGGGACTACCCTGGGATCCGAACGGCACAAGAGAAGGCCCTTGGTTGAGGATGATCTCAGTTGGAGGCATCGCCACTGGTAAACCTCTATGGGTCTGAATATGCTGGTAGTCCCTTTGTAAAAGCTATTTTGTGATCTCTTAGCCATACACCTAAGGAAGTGTAATTTGCATAAGGGAGGTTTCTTTAGTCGCCGACGGGTGACAAAATCATGAACTTTTGAGTAAAGTGGTACAACCTCTGCAGAGTGTTAAAAACTATTATGATAGTCGTGCTCCTGGTTAAGAGCACCTGGATGACCTACATGATTAGAGGGAACTTGGGATTTGGTTATGGTTATGGTTATGAATTGATTTATGATAAATGATCATGAATGATGATGATGGTAATAATCTGGTATATGGATGGATAATCGATTATGGTTTCTTATTATGTTAATTATGTGAGATATGATGGGATTACTTCACATAGAAATATTATGAAGCTTTTTATACGTTTTTAATGTAGTTTTCAACAATTAGCCATTGTTTATTATCATACCTTGTTTAAGCTACATGTCATACTTTCCCACACTTGCTGATTACGATATGTACTCACCCTTGCAATTCCTCCACCAACAGTTCCAGGTGATGTCTGGAAGTATCATGATGATAATACGGAGTACTAGGCTGTGTGCTGCCGTCAGCTTGCCTGTGGTGTTGCTTGGAGCCACGCTATCCCTTTTGCTTAGTTTGCTCAATTTAGTTTATTTCCGCTGCAGTAGTATTATCATTAATGATCATTAGAGTTTTAATTTGAGGATTATTTGAATATTGTAATAAAAGTAATTCTTAATTAATTTAAGCTGTGGTTATCATCTATTTATTATTTGTGAATCACTTGTGTATGTGTGTTAAACATCCTGTGCACACATATACTGCACTTGGTTCATTTCTTAGAACCGGGTGTCACACCAATGAGTTGAACAACTTAGCATAAGGATTCACCATTGACATGCTCATTAGTATCTAATTTGTGCTATGTATATGTATATTAGAAGCATTGTAGGAGCAACTCCTCAACTCTTAGTCTAACATCCATTAGGACCCATCTACCATTTAGAATAGATTGGTTAGGTGTGTGTCATACTACCCATATAATATCAACTTACCCCTGTCTTGATAATTGATTAGTGTCCCATAGCTTGATCATATATAAGAGTAGTGTTTACTTTACTTTGGGATAAATATGATACCCTTAGGAATACTCTTGTGTGAAATGCTACACGATAGTTTTCATGCACTTGCGAACCTCATCTATTACTAGAGATGATCTGTGACGTTAAGAAACGTCAACAAGCATTTATGTCACCGTTGTCACAGAAGGCAAAGGAAGTAAAGGATAGCTATCACTTGTGATTAAGCTATAGGTACTAGTAGTTATTAGATAGGAGTACCCTTGTTTGTTTTCTCCGTTTGTAGTAAAAATAGGGTAGTGTTGGCTAACCCATTTTATGGGGTGGCCAACGAGGACGCAAGTGCTCAACTGCAAGATAATTCAAGGCGTACCTCAACAAAGTCCGCTAGGCAACACCATTGCCTTTCACAGAAGAATTTCAGCTTCTAGTAGGAGCCAATGTCATCCATCCCCAAGCTTGGGGGAGACTCCAAGAGTTCTTCTTGGTTTTCCTCTACCATGGGGTGGATATTTGGATCTTCATCCAACACTCAAGTCATGAGTTGTCTCCATCAATCCATGACTACATTTGTGCTGGAGCTGAAGGAGTCCTATTCTCATTCATCATGGATGAGAATATGGTCTCCACTCAAGGGGTGGATTGAAAAATGCTCTGGTTCTCTTAGCTTAGCATGCACAACACTTAACAAGGTGTACATGCTAGCTATGGAAATACACCTCCCATTAAAGTATTATGATATATCAAGCCAAAGGAGAAGTGTTTGGAATTATCCAAGTCATCGATATTCACATGATTTCTATAAATTCATGTCAACATGGAACACATGGGAAAAGTTCCCCAAAGACACATGAGGTTCATTTCCAAACAACTACTCCAATGGCTATTATCCATAAGGAGGTCATGAGTGGAATCAACATCACCCTTGTAATCAAGGAGACTATGAGGATTTCAAGGGATTTATGTTTAACTAGCCTACCTTGAAGTATCCTGTCCATGGCCAAACAAGAAATCAAGACGACACTTACATGAAGCTTTTTGGCCAAGGACAAGAAGCTTAAAGAGCATTCAAGATCCAAGATATCCCACAATCACTTGTTGGGATTCCTAACCTTCGACCAAGCCATGCAACCTACGACAAGTGACATTGTGGATGAAGCGTTTCTTGTTTGATTGTGGAGTCCACATGTCATCATTCCCAAGGAAGCTTTTGATCCATGATCAAAGTATGGGTTGACCTTAAGGAATTCCAAGAAGGTCGAGTGACACCCCTAAAGAAGGACAAGCTTCACCATGCTCATAAGAGAATATGTTCAAGAAGGAAAAGCCGTCACTACATCAACGAGTCTTCATCATGATGACAGAGAGGCTAGGGCCACCATGTGGCCCATATGTCCAACTAACACGCCAAAGGAGATTTGGCATGTCAATCAAGAGAAGTTGTCCACATCTTCAACTCTAGGATTGGACAACAAATCATTGCATTAAACAGGACAGAGGTAAGTCCCACTCATCGGACTATAAAAAAAATTTGGTGAGTCATTGCCAATAGGTTAATTGGTAGTTATCTCATATTTGCTTTCTTAATTGCATATTTGAATTTCCCGAATCCTGCATTTGCATTTAGCATGTTTGAATTTCCACACTTGCGTGTTGGAAAGTAAAATTTCCAACCTTCATAAAACTGAAATTTTGAATTAGAAGATAAATTTATTTGGATATGAACCTTGGGCGTAACCACTTGAATTCATCTTCCTAACTCAACCCAAAAATATTTCCCTTAATATTCATTGCATTTGCAAGTTGCTTCATGTTGGGCAAAACAATTTGACAAAGGGTACAACATGCTTTTGAGCTAACGTAACACGTTTTCGAGTTGTTTTGTTTGTTCTTGATTTTAGTGCATTTGGTACAAAATTTGTGAAGAGGTTGGAAGGCCTCATCAAACGCATATCCCTCCATCGATCCCATTTTGAGTTCATGGTGGAGGAGTGCTCAAGATGGTGGCCCAATGGAGGAACAAGATGAAGCTCATTCTACTACAACCTCAACTTGGCATTGAAAATGAAGGCTACACCAAAATCCATGGTTGTTTCTCACAAAACAACCTTTAACCGACTGCTCTTCAATTGAGGTACAAGTTTAAAAAGAATTTCCGTCATTTGAATTGCATAAGGATTGAATGAATTTTTCTTACATTTTTAAGGAAGGTTTACACCTTCTCATCATTGAATTCTTAGAAATCCTCACGAGAGTAAGTGTTTACATTACTCTTTTTGATTCTTCAAAAAGGAATGTCACCTTACTTGGGAATAAATTTAGACAAGTACCTAAATTTTCATAAGCATTGCTAAAATTTAATTAGGTAATGCTTATGGAATAACTTAATGGTTGAATTGGTATGTAGCAACCTAGGAATAGTGATATCCATAATTTTAATTTGAAACTCATTCATGCATGGATCACTAAATTTCGAATTCATAGGCAAGAAAATTAAAAATGTTCAGGAGGATAAAATTGAGAATCTTGTTGCTATAATCCACATGATAACTATTTGCTCTTGGAAAAAAAACTATGATGGTTAGAAAGTTTACAGGATAAAGGGATCCATATAGTGTATTTATATCACTTGCATTACTATGAGTAGGAGATTTAGACAAATGTGCAAATTGATTTATCCATAAAGCGCCACTCCTATCAATGATTCATACATGGTTCATGAATACACTTGGAATTGGATCCACTGCATCTTTGGTCTCGTTCTTCCCCATGCGTACAAATGAAGATTCGTTTAACTAACCCAAAAATTCATTTGTACAACTATCGGGAGCTAACCATTCCTCTCCTTCATAGAGAGGAAGTTTGCAGGAGTGAAATAACTATGCAGGCATTCAAAGATTCGATTGTTGGAAACCCTAAGAGGATTCCATCTCAATATCTCTTGGTCAAGGAGTAAATTAGAATGGTTGCTACCTATCGGAAATTAAGCCCAAAAGTCAACCATAACTATACGCGAGATAGAAGATTTTACATGGAAACCCTCTGTGAGCAACCAATGGGCTGCTACAAATATGTTAGAGCATTATGCTCTCAACTATTATAAGCACTCAATCAAGCTCAAGGGAATTGCCACCATCATTGGGTGTAAGTTATTCCTTTGTGGCTAAAAGGTATGATATACCTTAACCAAGGAATGACAAGATCACATCCAATGTATATTGGGTGAAAGTTGTTCCTATGTGGCCAGAAGGTATTTTATACCTTAGCCAAGGGATAACGAATCACACTCAACCCGTGTTGAGTGCACGTCATCCCTATGTGGTTATAAGTATGTTGTACCTTAGCCAAGGAATAACGGATCGTACTTAACACATGTTGGATACATGTCACTCCTTTGTGGCTAAAGTTTATCATTACCTTAGCCAAGAAATGACGGATCACACCAAATGCATGAGGGGTACATGTTATCCCTTTATGGCAAGAAGGTATGATACACCATAGCCAAAGAATGACGGAGCACAATCAATGCATGTCGAGTGCACGTTATGCCTTTATGCTAAGGGTTATCACTACTTTAGCCAAGGAATGATAAGGTACATCCAACCTATGGAAACTTTGATGTGTGGATGAGCGACATCGACAACACTCTCCTCGACCACAGTCATGAAACCCATGGAAGGCAATCCAACATAGACACTCAACCCTCCAATGCCAAAGCCATGCTGCAACAAGGTTAGGACAACCTCATGGCCTACATCTGTCGTTAGGGTTTCAGCCCCTACCGCGGACCTTGAACAAGAACAAGCTTGGGGGAGGACCCCCCCACTTGAGGTAACTTGTATCACACCCTTGCATATTTATTTTCCATTTTCCCATAATCCACCTTGCATATAAAAAAAACTTAAAAATAAGTAGTGTAGATTTGCTTTCAAAATAAAAATAAAAGATGTGCGGTAAGAATGGTTTGGAATTCACATAGATGAAATGATGAATAGTTGCTCCGTTTTAATTTTCCTAAGTCCCTAGTTTACAACTTACTACTCTCCAAAATATAGCTTTCATTGGCTAGAATTACTTTTGGCTTGATTTAGAAATTGTGGGTAGCAAAATCTTAATCAAATTCTAAGTTGTTGTGAGATATGATATAGTGATAGGATTGCTATTCCTAGGTTGAAAGTAAAACTTAGATTTTCGGAGAATTTCTAAAAAGATTTAAGTTACTCTCATTTGATTGGAAATACCTACCAAAACTATATGATACATTACATTTATAAACCTTATGCATATGCTATTTGTCTTCACATTGAGTTTTGTCAAAGTAGTATAGACATATGTGAGATTTTATTCATTACTTTTTTGAATTCAAGACTTCACTTTCACATGCTATACTTGTACACTAGAAGTAAGCAAATTCCCATCATACCACCATTCCACAATAAAAAGAGAAACTCCATACCCTTCATGTTTAGTACTCTCTCCAAGTTTATTGCATAAAAAGGGAGTAGAAGACATGGCCACAAGAAAAAAAAGAAGAAAAAAAAAAGAGAGAAAATGCATGCTTACATCAAAAGCATGAGAAAGAAAAAGAAAAAAAATAAAAAAAGAGATAAGTAACCATGTTCCATCCCTGCAAAATAAGAGAGTCCACTCAAAAAGGAGTCATGTCAATTATCCACATCCACTCCATGTCCATCACACATGCACAAGTCTTGAATCAAATTGTTTTGAATTGATTTCCCCTAAGGCTTGCTCTTTTGACTTAGCAATATTATGTGTTACAAATATGCCTACTATATTCCCTACCAAGCTCCACATACAAGTCTTATTTAGTAGTAGGATGAGTGTAGGCAAAATGCCTTGGTGAGGAAATATTTCCACTATACACAAAGGAGAGACCGAGAGAATCAAATTGAGGTACTTATAATCTAAATTGAACTCTCCAGAATTTGAGTGGATTTTGATTTCTAGGGTATGTGTGCTCCCTTTGCTGTTCTATATTTCAACCACCTATGAATAGGAGATGGCATAAGCCCCATAATGACTTAAGATGGGTGATGTACCATGCCATTTTTTGCAATACTAGGTAGAGTATTTTGTTGTGCACATGGTACTTTTGAAAATAGAATACAGTAGCAACTCCTGATCATCAACCTAAAGTCTTGACTTTTCTCCGGACGAGCAAAGGATAAGCTTGGGGGAGTTTGTTGACGGTTGTTATATACCAATTTCACCCGTCAATATAACTCAACTATGTGAAGGAAATATCATTTCTTGCACACATCACTTTTCTATTTAACCTATTTCCACTTGTACTTGGATAAATTGGTGCATACAGACATTTTACATAGAATTAAAGTTAAACAATGGATGGATCCTATAAAATGTCATCCCAGCCAATCAAGCTTCGACACATGACACCACATGGATCAGATGGCCCACAAACAGGAGTATCCCAGGCCATCAAATGGTATAGCACCAATATCATGGAATGGGACCCACCTATCTGTCACTTGGAGGAAGAACTAGCCGTTTGGAGCCAGGACCAGGTCGGCCGACCCCCTAGTCGGCCGACTAGGTCCTAGCGCCAAACGCGGTCAAATGCCACGTGTTGGCTCCTCCCAGCTCGAAGAGGTCATGGATGACTGATTCGCGCGCTTTTGGTGGCAGGAACCGACCCTTCTCCAAGCTATAAATAGGACCCCTCACCTCTCACTTCAACACACACCGCTTGACCATCATTCTATTGTATACACTAGTTCTCTTTGTCCTTAGTGGAGTCAGGCTATAAAGAGGAGAGCCTCTAGTCCTAAGTCCAAGTGGGAAAGGTATGACTCATGTATCTTTTATTATATTTGTGACTTTATGCATAATAAAGATATTATCTTTAGTATTCTTTTATTCATATAGTTGGATGAAGTGTTTCTTGTTTGATTGTGGATTCCATGTAAGTGGTAGGTATAGTCTTTATGATCATAGCCTAATGTCATTATACTATCATCATAAACACTATAAACCTCCACTATTGTTTAATGAGCTATGATATGATCATGTTAATATGAATAAATTATGCTATGTATCAACATTGGTTCAACGATGATTTAGTTCATTGCCTTAGGATGGCTTGTGCTGCATCTCTTAAGGTATTTACTTGATATGCTAGCATGGTGCTAGGATAGTTGAGTAGCGTTGGATGTATCGTAGACCAACGGATTGAAGAGGTAGCCAGTAGGTGGTGACAACCCTATCTGTCCTTTGTATCCCTCCATTTTCGGCTATGCCACAGGCTCTTGGCAAGAGTCGTCCTAGTATTGCTAGCGGTAAACCTGTGCCTGATGTATTGAACAACTTAGCATAAGGATTCACCATTGACATGCTCATTAGTATCTAACTTAGGCTATGTATATGTATATTAGAAGCATTGTAGGAGCAACTCCTCAACTCTTAGTCTAACATCCATTAGGACCCATCTACCCTTTAAAATAGATTGCTTAGGTGTGTGTCACACTATGCATATACAATCAACTTACCCATGTCTTGATAATTTATTAGTATCCCATAGCTTGATCATAAGAGTAGTGTTTACTTTACTCCACTGCCTTCTTTTGTGATAAATACGATACCCTTGGGAATACTCTTGGGTGAAATGCTAGACGTTAGTTTCCGTGCGCTTGCAGACCTCATCTCTTACTAGAGAAGATTTGTGATTTTAAGAAACATCAACACTAGGATGCTTGGGGAAGAGTTCTCACGCACCTTGGGGCTTCAACCCACGAATCGAAATCGGTTTTTGGTGGATGAAATCGAAAATCACTGATTTGGGGTGCGGTTTTCGCGTTTTGAAGAGAGAGGTTGAGTGAGAGTGAGGAGGTTGGGGGTCCCTTGGGGAGGTTAAGTCCCCAAGGGTCGGACTAGTCCAGTTGGAGAGTCGGAGTTCTCCGGACTACGGACTTGGTCCGAACTGCTCCGACGGGTCGGACTAGCCCGGCCTGGGGACGGACAAGTTTTTTTGGGACTTGTCCATCAGAGCACGGTGAAGCTGGACTCCGCACTTGTCCAGCTAGTGGGGCGGATTAGTTCGGTCCAAATGCTGAAAACACTTATATATTGAGTTTTCATCGGAGATTTGATCCTTTAGGACTAAATTTTCACAAAAGATCTTTGCAAATATGGTCAGTAAACAATCAACAACCAAACTATGACCATAACTCACAAAGATTCAATAATTTCAAATAGTTTTGTAGAAAATTGAGGGGGAAGAGTTTTTCGCAAGCATGTGTGAATTTTGAAGCAAAAACAAGTAACAATTAGATGTGCAAGACTCAAGCCATATTTTGAGAATCTAAGATATTGAGCTCACTCCTAAGTTCACAAAATCTTTTCTCATCTAGGGGCTTGGTAAAGATTTCGACCAATTGTTTTTCGGTTCTCACATGGGAAATTGCTATGTCTCTTTTGATGGTGTGATCTCTCAAGAAATAGTGGCGGATATAAATGTGTTTGGTCCTTGAGTGTTCAACTGGATTGTGGGCTATTTTTATGGCACTCTCATTGTCACATAGGAGAGGGATATGGCTCAAGTTTATGTCATAGTCCCTAAGAGTTTGTCGCATCCAAAGAAGTTGTGCACAACAACTTCCAGCGGCAACATACTCAGCTTCGGCTGTGGAAAGAGCAATTAAGTTTTGTTTCTTTGAGGACCAAAACAATAAGGATCTACCAAAGAATTGGAAAGTCTCGGAGGTACTTTTTCTATCAAATTTGCACCCTGCATAATCCGAATCAGAATATCCATTGAGATTAAACTTAGAGCCCTTGGGGTACCAAAGTTCTAGGCTTGGTGTGTGAACCAAATATCTAAGAATTCTCTTAGCGGCGGTCAAATGACACACCTTAGGAGCAGCTTGGAATCGAGCACCCATACAAACACTTAGTATTATATCGGGCCTAGATGCACATAAGTAAAGCAATGAACCTATCATGGAACGATATACCTTTTGGTCCACACTTGGACCATCTTAATTAAGGTCGAGGTGCCAATTGGTTCCCATTGGAGTCTTGATTGGTTTGTCTTTGTCCATGTGTAACTTCTTGAGTATGTCTCGTGTGTACTTTGTTTTGCAGATGAACGTGCCTTCCTTGAGTTGCTTCACTTGAAACCTAAGAAGAACTTCAACTCCACCATCATGGATATTCAAACCTTTTGGTAATTATCAGTTAGGAGTTCATAAGACGTCTTCTTCAATATGCAATTGAGATACAACTGGCTTATGGCATGGCAAGAGGTGTTAACCGCTTCCGCCCAAAACCGGTCCGACGTCTTGTATTCATCAAGCATGGTTCTTGACATCTCAATGAGAGTCCTATTCTTCCTCTCGGCCACACCATTTTGTTGAGGGGAGTAGGGGGCCGAAAACTCATGCTTTATGCCTTCTTCATCCAAAAACTCTTCAACTTGAGTGTTCTTGAATTCGGTGCCATTGTCACTTCTTATAGTCTTGATTCTTAAGGAAAACTAATTTTGAGCTCTCCTCAAGTATTTCTTGAGGACACCTTGAGTCTCACTCCTATCATGCAAAAAGAACACCCAAGTGAAACGTGAAAAATCATCAAAAATTACAAGACTGTATTTGTTATCACTAATGCTTATGTTGGCGATTGGACCAAAGAGGTCCATGTCTAGAAGCTCCAATGGTCTTGTTGTTGTCATGATGTTCTTGGATGGATGTTTAGATCCAACTTTCTTTCCGGCTTGGCATGCGCTCCATGGCCTATCCTTTTCAAACACAACATTGTTTAAACCACGGATGTGCTTGCCCTTAAGAAGTTTTTGCAAATTCCTCATCCCAACATGGGCTAGTCTTCTATGCCAAAACTATCCCATGTTGGTTTTTGCAATTAAGCATGTATCAAGTTGGGCTTTATCCGCGGAGAAATCCACAAGATAGAGCTTTCCCTTGAGTACACCCTTAAAATCAATTGAGTCATTGCTTCTTCTTGTAACGGTCACACCCTCATTACTGAAAGACAACTATAACCTTTGTCACATAGTTTTGATATGGACAAAAGGTTATAAACAAGTAAATCAACATGTAAAACATTGGAGAGAGTATGATTAGGATATATAATAATTTTATCGGTGCCAAGGATTTTCCGTTGGCTATTGTCCCCAAAGTAAATTCCCTCACTCGGATCTTCATTTTCTTCATACTCCACAAACATATTCCTCTCTCCAGTCATATGATTTGTGCATCCACTATCAAGAACCCACTTGGCTCCACCGGAGGAGTATACCTACAAAATAGAGTCAAGCCTTAGCTTTAGGTACCCAAGCGGTGTTGGGTCCTTTGACATTAGTCAAGAGGCACTTGTGCACCCACACGCAAGGTTTTGGACTCTTGTGGTGTGGCCCATCATACCAAGCATAAGGCTTTCTAAAGTTGTTCCTTAATAGGACATATGAAGCATCAAAATCATGGAACAATGGATGAGGTTCCTTTTTAGGCATGTTATGAGATGTAGCAATGTTCTTTCCTTTGTCATTATTATTTGAATCTACTTTTACAAAAACAATCAAGTCTTTGTCATTCTTGGGAGTTTTGGCATTTTGCCTCTTCTTCCAAGAAAAGCCAAGACCAACTTTGACAATAGGAGGTCTTGTGTTGGTGTATGGACTACCTACATATGCCATCTTATCCTTGTCAAAGATGGCACCTTTTGGTGCTTGGTTGTTTTGTGTCACCTTAAGCTCATCTTTAAGTTTTAGGATCAAGTTAGAGCACTTGCAAGCTTGAGTTGTTTCGGATTTGACATTTGTGAAAGGTGAAATTTTAGAGGAAGAAGGTGCATTGACCTTGAGAGACTCCACTTGTGTTTCAAGGATCTTGTTAACTTTTGTCAAGCTAACAAGTTCATCCTTTAGCACAATTGTAGTGTTCTCGAGGTTTGAGCAAGTTTCCTTGCTCAAAGCGAGTTCATGCTCAAGTGCATTGCTTCTTTCTCTTTGAAGCTCCAAGAGCTCCTCAAACTCTTTACATCTCTCCTTTTGTTGGATGAGCATGTCCTCTTGATGGTTGATGAGCTCTTCCTTCTCAAATATCTCATCCGACAAAATCTTCAATCTTTTCAACGTGCTCTTACTCATATCTTTATGCATATATTCATGTTCACTACTACTATCAAAATTATCATGTGAAGAAATTGAAGAAGATGGTTTAGAGGCAAGTTGGCCTTGAGTTCTCCACGTTGGGAAATGAGGCAAGTTGGCCTTGAGTTCTCCACGTTGGGGAAGAGCTTGTTCTCCATGGTTGACTTCTTCATAGCAATAGTTGCTATGTTCTCTTCTTCATCGGAGGAGTGGTCTTCGTTTGAATCCCACTCCTTCCCAAGGTGCTCTAGTCTTGATTGCTTCTTCTTCTTGAAGTATTTTTTCTCTTCAGACTTGCCCTCCTCCTTCTTGTTGTTTTCTTCATGTGGGCAATCTAGAGTGAAGTGGTCGTATTCCCCACGATTGTAGAAACCCTCTATCGGTGTTTGGATCCGGCAGATCTCCCAACACTACCTTTGGTAGATCAAGGAGTTATAGTTCGGTAATGGGCGCACAGAGATTCAAGAAGGTGAAAGACAAGTGTACATAGATATTTACGTGGTTCGGGCTGTCTGAGCGTAATACCCTACTCCACGGGGTGTGTTGGTGTTCTATTAAGCGTGTGAGTCTAGAAGAAGCTCCAGAAGAAGAAGCTCATCTAGCTCAGGGAGTTCAGTAGTGGTCTGGAACCGTCCCTTGTGTATCGTCAACCAGTCCTTTTATAGTACAAGGACTGGTCATTACACTGTTAGCCTGGCTCGACAGGTGGCCCCGGTGGTTACACATGCTTGATACACAATTAACGAGGTTAATTACCCTTAATAGCCTGGTAACGGGCCTTAATAGTGCCGTTACCAGTATTAAGGGCCATCCGATCGTGTGTCATTAATATGGTATTAATGACACTTAATCAGGTCTTGAAGTCTTTGATTGATCCTTGAAGGTCCGGAGCCATTGGGGGGTCCACCGGCCTGATAGTTGAAGTTGAAGGTCCGGCGGTTGCCACGTGGCAGCTTCGGAGCTTACCGTCGTGGACGGGTAGGTTCGGTGCTGTTGGACACGTGTCAGTACCGGAGCTTCCCTCTGTCTGGGGTTAGGTCCGGGGGTGCCATACCAGTATTTCTTTCGGAGCTTTGCCATGTGTGGGTGATAGCTCCGGTATTATGATACACGTGGCGGCCCTGGGACTAACCATGTCGGGGAAGCAGGTCCGGTTACATCTTACATGTGGGGCCTTCGAAGGTCTTCAAATATGGTAGATGGAGTTTCCTTTTGATCTTTGCAATCCCAAGGGGTATCCGGTACGGAGGGTACCGACAGTGGCCCCCTGAGCTCATCTCCGGTAGAGACCTTTTGGATGAAGTCATTTCGCTAGAGGTGGGTCCATTCTTCGGTTTCTGAGCCGTGTCTTCAAGGGTCTTTGGTCATGCCGTTGGAGATAGTTCGCAGTTAAACTTCCGCCGCGTGGCGCATCTAGGAGGCGGCAGGTGAGATATCAGCGTGCGGATCTCACGCAATTGAAGGTCGCCGATTCCCGATACGAAAATTGTATCGGTTCCATGCGCCCTGTCCGGCCGCTGCCTTCTGGTTTCCCGCCTTTCATGATGACAACTGTTCACCTGGGGTAAGAACCTCGACTTGATCGTCGGGGTGGCCCCGGGCCCCCTTGTCATTGGCGGGGTGAAATTATTGACTATTATCATCGGCTCCTCTGCGGTTTACATCTAGGCATTGCGGGGGCTTACTTAAGAAGGAAAGCACGCACCGTTTGGGGTTCTTTACGCCTTTCATACGAACTTGCACTCAAACCTTCCAAACTTTCGCTTGCTTTTTCTCTCTTGCCTCGCTGTGCCACGATGGAGTTGTGTCTCTGCTAGAGCCGACTGAAGTCCGATGATTATTTGAAGAATGTCCGGGCCCTCATGGGATGGTCCCCTGACTTCTTCAACCACTTGGTCCGCGCTGGCAAGCTTCCATTCGAGAAGGAACACGCCGGCGACATGGTGTACTTCTCTGCGTACGCCATGGTGGGACTAATCCCACCTTTCTCCTCTTTCTTCTTGATGCTGCTAGACTTCTATGGTCTGCAACTATACCACCTTGGCCCCCACTCCATTCTGCTGGTGTCAATCTCCGTCCACTTCTACGAGATGTGGGTGGGCATTCCCCCTTGCATTGAGCTTTTCTGCACCTTATTTACTGTCCAAACTACAGGCAGGAGTGACAAGTACCTTGGCTTCTACTATTTTGTGAAGCGCAAGAAGTGCCCGTACAAGTACTTGCGGTCGTTCCCCTCTGGGAAGTGGGACGACTGGAAGAAGGATTGGATTGTCATTAGGGTGGAGGAGCACGAGAAGCTGGAGCTGCCGGAAGGCCTCCCCAACATTGACACTGCAGTTTGGAGTGAAGCTCCAGTGTTGTCGGACACCTTCAACCCTGCACTGACCAGGATCCGCCTGTGCATGGAAGGAGGGGTGACTCCTCAGGCGGTGTTCTGCAACTTCCTGAACAACAGGTGGGCTCCGCTGAAGAGAAGGGAGAAGCTTGCTTGGGCCCTCAACGGTATGCTGGATGACGATCGGATCGAGACCGGTTTGAAGTCCAACATGGTGGGTGCAACTTTGGAGTTCCACCTCAAGAAGATCCAGCACGACATCAACGTCGAGGGCGACGACTTAGCTCTGTCAGCAACTTTCTTCCCTCTGAACATGGAGGCAGAGTTCAGTAGGGAGCTCTAGCGAATGATGCTGGTGCTTGACGACCTCGGTATCGTTGAGAGACATTCGATCACCGGATTGGCGATCTCTGAAGCTCCTGAAGGCGGCTTCGTCCCTGTTCCGAAGCCAAGAACCAAAGTCGCAGGCAAGGGCAAGGAGTTGGCCGAGCCCTCGAGCCATAAGAGGAAGCATGATGACAGAAGGTCCATTAGGCCTGCTTCTTCCGTGGGGGCTCCTTCTCCCCGGAGGGGGAGGTCTACAATGGCGGCATCTACTCCAGTAGTGGCATCTTCCCGGGGTGCTAGCACCGGCCAGGTGACTCCGGTACTAGGGCCTGCTGAGAGCTCCGGGTCCGGAGGTCCTTCCCGGTCGAGGGGGCCTCGACCAGAGCAACGCCGACAGCAGCAGCAAGCTCCAGGGGACCCTCCGGGACTACGACACCAGTTGCGGCTGGGGCCAGTCCGGAGCGTCCGGAAAAGAGGTTCCGTGGTAACTGGTGCGGAAGCCTTCTGAGGTAATTTTTTATTTTCTACCTCAGTAAGTTGTTTTATTGTTAACTGTATTCTGAGTTTCTTCGTCCTTCATCCACAGCGTGCCCATGAAGAGGGCTGAAGCTCCGGTCCTTGCAGCAGCGGTTGAGGCTTTGCAGGCTGAAGTTCCGGCTCCGATTCCAGCGCCGCCCCAAGTGGTGGCTGAGGCTGTGGCAGCCCCGTCGCTGGCTGTCGTGTTTTTGGACCTTGACTCGTTCCCAGAAGCTCCCGTGGTAGCACGGGACCACGAGAATGAAGATGTACCAGCGGCGCCAGCCCCGGAGGTTGAAGCTCCGGGCTTGGATGCTGAGATGTTGGACGCTCCGGCCGCACAGTCAGAGGTAGTTGCGATTCCGGCCCTAGAGCTGGATGTTATTGAAGCTCCGACAGTCGAGCCGGTGGTTGATGAGGTCCCGGCAATAGAGTCGGGTGTTGATGAAGCTCCGGCACTTACGGTTGTCGAGGAAGCTCCGGCGGTAGAGCCAGTTGCTGCAAAAGTTCTGGCTGTGGAGTCGGCCGTTGAAGAGGTTCTGGCGTCTGAGCCAGTTGCTGCGGAGGTGTCGGGGGCTGAGCCTTTGGTGGTCGAAGCGTCAGCGCCCGAGCCCATGATGGTCAAAGCGCCAGCACCTGAGCCAGAGGCAAAGGAGGCACCTGCGCTGGAGCCAGAAGTAGCTTCTGCTCCGACCGAACCTTCAACACCCGCTCCGGAAGCTGTGATCCCGGAGGTGCCCGCTGCTGAGCAAGGGTGCCAAGATGAAGCTGCTGGTCCCCTGCCAAAGGGGCCAGTTGTTGATGACCTGGCGGTTGGGCCTCCGGAGTCAATTCCGGAGGTCGGAACTTCTGCTGCAAGTACCTCCTCGGCGGCGTCCGAGGCTATCCCGGAGGACGGCCCTAGTGCTGTGGAAGCTCAAGGGACCGCTCTCGTAGAGTGGGACCCAATTTTTGTCGCTGAAGATCCGCTGGAGCCAGCGGAGATGACACCGGTAGGTCCGGACCCGATCCCCCTATCGTTGTCTATTCACAACGCCTGCTCCAGTCTTCGTGAGGTCCAGCTGGCCTTCTACCATGACAGCAAGGCCCTTGAGGTGGAGCGCCAAACCCTTAGGAGGTGGCGCAACCGACTCCATTTTGAGACCAAGCTGGCGCAGTCGAGGCTGGCTGACGACAAGGAGTGGGTGCAAAGGGAGAAAGTCCGCCTGGAGTACTGGGGTAAGTTGTTGGATGAGAGGGAAAGCATGACGCGGACTCTCAACATCTAGTCCCGGGCCATCTATGAGCAGGCCAAGGCTGCAAATAGCGCAGCGGATGATCGCCAGGAAAGGCTCCCGCCATCCACGATAGTCTCGTCAAGCGCCGGGAGGCTCTTGAGGCGCGGGAAAGACGGCTCAAAGATGAAGAGCAGAAATTCTTGGAGCTGCGGGACGACCTCGTGAAGAGGGAGGAAGAGCTTGTCCAAAAGACAGCTCTGGCTGACAAGAGCCTCGAAGAACGAACCAAGAAATTGGAGGAGCGTTCCAAGGAGGAGGAGAAGAAGGCCTGGGAGCGAGGGCAAGATCTCTACAAGCAAGAGAATGCCATCGCCGCCAAGGAGAAGAAAGTGTGGGGCCTAGAGAAGGATCTGGTCAACCGCCGGAATGAGATCCACCTCTGGGAGGAAGAGCTCAGCAAACTCGAAATTCAGATTGCTGAAACGATTCAGCAGAATGCCAAAGAGGTGGAGCGTCTTGCTCGGGAGAGCTCGGAGCTTGCGGTGGCCAAAAGATCCTTGGCAGAAATGCGGAGCGGAAGGGTTGTGGAGTCCCAACAAGTTTGGGACTTCCTAGGCAAGGCCAACGACGCGCTGACGCCAATGGGCTTTAGTCCTATGCGTCCAGATGATCCGGAGCCGGAGCTGGACCAGGCGTTGGAGGCGCTGAGTTCAACAGGCAACAAGCTCTCCAAGATGGGTGATGTCATCGCAGACCAGCTGTAAACAGAGGGTCAATCCCTAGCGAAGAACGTCGCAGAGTTTGTGCTGATGTGCTACACCAGCTGGGACCCTCAATTCGATCTGGACCCGGTGCTTGAAGGCCCCATCGAAGGAGAGGGTGAAGCCGCCCGAGCTAGCGTGTCGGAGGTGGCCCAGAAGGTCACCCAGTTCTTCCATAGGGTTTAGGACCATCTCCCTATAGCTCCCGCTTGTATTCTCTCTTCTTCTTCTCCAATTTTGTAATCTCTTGTCTCCAGATGAATGAAATCCAAATTTTTGTGAATTCGAATTTCATTTTTTGTCCAGGCCCGGAGCGACCCCAAGGTGATTTCTGGAGGAAGGACTGCTTCAGCTCCGTACACCAGGAAGAAGGGTGTTTCTCCAGTTGACCGGTTTTGAGTTGTCCTGTTGGCCCATATAGTGGGCGGAAGCTCTTCGATCCAGTTGGCTCCATGTTTTTCAGGCGCTCTTATGTGCGCGTCTTGAGTCCTTTTAGGATTTATGCATTTGCTCTCTCGACTTGGCCATTGCTTGCCGGGTGAGCTACGGAGGCGTAGCTGACTTGGATGCCGAGGTCTTCGCACTATCCTTGGAAAGCAGAGCTTGTGAATTGGGTCCCATTATCTGTTATGATTTTGTTTGGGACTCCAAATCTGCATACGATGGACTGTAAGAAGTTGATAGCTGATTGCTTGTTTATTGTCACAACTGGAGTTGCCTCCGACCATTTGGTGAACTTGTCAATGGCAACATACAGGAACTTGTAACCTCTGACGGCTCTTGGGAAAGGTCCCAAGATGTCCATCCCCTACACAGCGAAAGGCCATGTAGGAGGTATCATTTGTAGAGGCTGAGCCGGTGTGTGAATTTGCTTTGCATGGAACTGACATGCTTTGCATTTCTTCACCAGCTCAGTTGCATCCTGGAGCGCTATATGGTAGTAAAAGCCATGCCGGAAGGCTTTACCGACCAGCGTGCGGGAAGACGCGTGGTTCCCACACTCGCCTCCATGGATTACTGCGAGGAGCTCGCAACCTTCTTCCCTTGTGATACACCGCATTAGGACGCCGTTGGCACCGCGCTGGTAGAGATCCCCTTCTACTAGTGTGTATCTTTTAGCCAATCTGACTATCCATTCAGCGGATACATCACTGTCAGGAAGGATATTGTCTTTCAAGTAGCTCCGGATCTCCGAGATCCATGCGTCGGAGCTTGCTTGAGCATTTGAGTCTTGCGTGCTGGGTTGCTCGGAGCTTCCGGCAGCACCTACGACCCTTGATGGCTGCCATAGTAATAGGGCCATCGGGACCGCCAGCTTTGGGATGCTGGTCTCGCCCCCTTCGCTCAGTTCGACAGGCTGAGCTGTGGGTTTTGACAACCTTTAGACAAAGGTTCCGTCAGGAGCCAGAGCTCCGGTTGACGCTTTCGTCGAGAGTTCGTCAGCTTCAGCATTATGGACACACTGGACATGGTGGAGATCCAGGATTTCGAAGTCCTTCTAAAGCCTCTGGACTTCAAGGAGATAAGCAGCTAGTTGAGGATTGTTACAGGAGCATTCACCCTTCACCTGGTTAATGATGAGCTGCAAATCTCCCTTGACCAACAGCTGCTTGACACCATATGATAGTGCCACCTTTAGTCCATAAATGAGCGCTTCATACTCCGCCATATTGTTGGTTGCCTTGAAGTCAAGGTGGACCATGTATTTTACCTTCTCCCAGGTTGGAGCGAGGAGAAGGATTCTAGCTTCGGCCCCCTGCTTTTCCATGGAGCGGTCGAAGTAGAGGGTCCAGTGAGGCTCGGTGAAGACCGGAGCCTTGAGTTCTGGCTTCTGCTCACTAGGGCCCCTAGGGTTTGATGGAGAAGGGGTCCACTCCGCCACAAAGTCCGCTAGTGTTTGACTCTTGATAGCTTGTCTTGGGACGAATTCTAGATCGAATTCGGCCAATTCTGCTGCCCACTTGGCAATGTTACTAGTAGAGTTGGGATTATGCAAGATCGCACGCAGTGGGTAAGAGGTCACCACTGAGATCTTGTGAGCTTGGAAGTAATGTCAAAGCTTCCTGGAGGCGATGAGAACTGCGTATAGCAGCTTGTGCACCTCCAGGTATCGAGTCTTGGCATCATGTAGTACTTCGCTGATGAAGTACACTGGGCGTTGGACTGTCCGGACCCTCCCGAAGAGGTCCAGAGCTTCCTCCACATCGACCCGGACCCTCCCATAGGGGTCCGGACCTACTTCGGGGACCTCCGGGTCGTGCTAGAGGAACCCGGAGCTTCTACTGGAGTGACCCGGACCCTCCCGGAGGGGTCCAGATCTTCTGGAATAACTCCCTGTAGATCCAAGTCTGGGGGATGGGACCCATACTCACCTTCAAGAACCTCCGGACCCTCCCGGAGGGGTCTGGATTCCTGAGCTTGGGATGGGTCTGGTCTCTCCGCAACCAGGACCATACTGACAACCTCGTCGGTTGCTAAAATGTAAAGCAGTAAGGGCTCACTAGGGTTCGGAGCTACCAAGGTTGGTAGAGTGGTGAGAAGCTGCTTTAGGTCCTGGAACTTATTTTCTGCTTCTTCAGACCATTGAAATGGTCAGGACTTCCTCAATAGCTTGAAGAAGGGTAGCGCCCGTTCTGCCAGTCTTGAGATGAACCGGCTGAGGGCGGCTAGACATCTAGTCACTTTCTGGACGTCCTTGATGCGGGCTGGTGGCCGCATCTCCTCAATGGATTTAATCTTCGCTGGATTTACCTCTATGCCCCGGTGGTTTACCAGGAAACCAAGAAGCTTTCCGGAGCTAACCCCGAAGATGCACTTGTCTGGGTTCAGCTTCGCGCGGGTGACCCGCAGCTTGTCGAAGACAGCTTGCAAGGTGTCAAGGAGTGACTCCTTGTCCTTGATCTTGACGACGATGTCATCAACATACACTTCCACTACGTCTCTGATGAGCTCTCCAAAGGTTTTGTACATAGCTCGTACAAATGTTGAAGCTGCATTCTTGAGACCAAATGGCATGGCAGTATAACAGTACAATCCATCTATTGTGATAAAAGAAGTATGTTCTTCATCTTCCCTAGACATTCTGATTTGATGATTCCCAGAATATGCGTCTAGGAAACACAGTAATTCACAACCGGAGGTGGAATCCACGATTTGATCTATTCTAGGTAGTGGGAATGGATCTTTTGGGCATGCCTTATTCAATGTGGTTTAGTCGATACACATCCGAAGCTTCCCGTCGGCCTTGGGTACAACGACTGGGTTTGCCAGCCATTTTGGATGGAAGACTTCTCAGATGAATCCAGCTTCGAGCAACTTCTTCACTTCTTGTCGTATAAAGTTCCGTCGCTATACGGATTGCTTCCGAGGCTTCTGATGTATGGGTCGAGCGTCAGGATAGATCTTCAGATTATGCTCGATCACTTCCCTAGGGATCCAAGGCATTTGTGATGGTTGCCAGGCAAACACATCGACATTAGCCCGGAGGAAAGTGATGAGCGTGAGTTATTTGTCATTCAGACCTCCCGATATACAGGTGGTCTGAGCGGCATCGAAACTGATTTGGACGACTTTGAACGGGATGCCGGTGTCGCCACTTGGTTGCACACGAGGTGTGGAGGTTGAGCCTCGTTGACGAATGCTCGGGGGTTTCGGAGCTTGTTCCTGCCTGAATTCTTCCTCCTGCATTGTAGCAAGCGCATGAAGTTCCTCTAGAGTAGTCACTCTGGCAGTACGATCTCTGCGGATCCGGAGAACGCCAGCTGGTGTTAGCATCTTCAACATCAGATAGCCATAATGAGCAGCAGCCATGAATTTGTACAAGGCGGGCCTGCCCAGAATGGCGTTGAAAGGCAAGTTGATCTGAGCGACGTCAAAGATCAACTTCTCAGTGCGATAATTCTCTCGAGTCTCGAAGGTCACGGGGAGAGTAATGGCACCGAGTGGTGTTACGGCCATCGGACCTACTCCGTAGAAAGGTCAGGAGGGGCGAAGGTCCAAAGGTTGAAGCTGAAGCTTGACAAAAGCTTCGAAGCTTATGAGGTTCAGCCCCGAATCTCTGTCCACCATTACATGGTGGAGTTGAATGTTATTGATGGTCGGAGATACCATCAATGGTAGTTGAACAGCTCCGATCATGTTTCGAGAGCAGTCTGAAGCATCAAAAGTGATGGTGGTGTCCATCCACTTTCGACGAGGCTCCGCCCTGGCTGTAGGAGCTACTGAAGCCATGTCTCGCCGCATGGTCTTGAGGACACGGCGGGAGGTGATGTCCCACGAACCACCAAAGATGGTGTTCATGGTCTTCCGACACTCATTGTCAGAGACGTCGGAGTCGTCGTCAACGGAGGTGTAAACAGCCTTCGGGACCTTTTTAGGGTCCTGGAAGCCTAACTCCTCTTCAGCCAGAGCTTCATCGACTTTCAGTTTTCCTTCCCTCTGACGGAAAGGAACTTCTTCCTGGCTCTTGTGGTAGCGCTCGGCAAGGTTTTGGACCTCCCAGCAGTCCTCCAAGTTGTGGCTATTCGACTTGTGGATGGGACACCACACTTTGGAGTTGCTACCATCTTCAGAGGACGGCTAAGGTCGTTCCTCGGGGCGTGGCCCCTGGCCACCTGGAGCTGCCGCAGCTGCAGCGGTAGATGTGCCGGTCGACGGCTTCTTTTTGCCGTTGGACTTTTTCTTCTTTTTGCCACTCCCGGAGGTAGTGGCTTCGCCTTTGGAGGATTTTTTGCCATCCTCCAGGGGTGGTTTGTAGTGCATTTCACGGCCCTCCGCAGCTTTGGCACACTTGTCTACCAAGCTGAAGAGCTCCATGACGCTGGTGATCTCCTTGACCTCCAGCTTCTCCAGCATCTTCTTATCTCATACGCCCTGTCTAAATGCCACGATAACAGAAGCGCTAGAGATAGAAGGAAAGGTGTTTCGTACCTAGGAGAACCTCTGGATGAATGAGCGCATGGATTCTCCACCCTTCTGCACAACTACAAAAAGGTCCAGTTCGGTGCCTGGTCGGGTGTATGAACTCCCGAAATTGGCGGTGAACTGTTGGCACAATTCCTCACAACTATTGATAGAGTTGTGAGGAAGGCTCATGAACCAGGACCTGGCGGTCCCAGTCAAGGCCACTGGGAAGTAGTTGGCCATTACGGCCTCGTGACCTCCGGCCGCAAGGATTGCGGTGGTGTAAATTTGGAGAAACTCGGCAGGATTAACAGTCCCATCAAATTTCTCCGGCAGGTGAGGCCGGAACTTTTGTGGCCATCTGACCATGCGTAGGCGCATGGCCAGTGCAGAACAGCCTCCTCCTACTCCCTCGGGAGCAGGACTGTCTCGAGCCTCTCGCCTTTCACGAGCACGCTCGATATGGACACAGTCGTCCTGTTGACGGTAACAACGATCAAGCTCCGCCCGGAGGTCATGAATTGAAAGCCTGGTTACCGTATGAGTACGTCGCGCCCCAGAAGGTAGAGACGTAACTTGCTATGACGCAGCACGCCTACTATTCTGGGAAGCATGCGGACCAAGTCTGCCAGACACGATCTGGCGCTGCGATGGGGCCCACCCCAAAGGGGGAGGACCTTGGTTGCTGATGCGGTCGGCTGCTGCTGCAACCAGATGTTCCTTATCAGCCCTCCACTGCTCCATCACACCCTGGGATGCACCTAGAGGTGGTTGATGTTGGAGGAGAGCACGCGATGCATGTAGCGCGTGTTCAGGGTTGTTGTTATTTTCCGATGCAGTGACCGACGTCGATGCACCATCACGCTACTCAGCTTGACGTGCTGGTGCAGGCGGTGGTGGTGGTGGAGGCATGACTCCTGCTGGAGCCATGGCACCTGCTTGTTGCTGCATGTTGGAGGGATTGCCTCCAGCGGGTTGAACATCACGGTTGCCGTTGGATGATCCATCAGTTGAGTTCACCATACTCGAAATCTCGAGCACCCCCCTACCTGGCGCGCCAACTATCGTTGTTTGGATCCAGCAGATCTCCCGACACTACCTTTGATAGATCAAGGAGTTGTAGTTCGGTAATGGGCGTGTAGAGATTCAAGAAGGTGAAAGACAAGTGTACATAGAGATTTATGTGGTTCAGGCCACCTGAGCATAATACCCTACTCCACGGGGTGTGTTGGTATTGTATTAAGCGTGTGAGTCTAGAAGAAGCTCCAGAAGAAGAAGCTCATCTAGCTCAGGGAGTTCAGTAGTGGTCTGGAACCATCCCTTGTGTATCGTCGACCAGTCCTTTTATAATACAAGGACTGGTCGTTACACCGTTATCCTGGCCCGACAGGTGGCCCCGGCAGTTACACATGCTTGATACACAATTAATGATGTTAATTACCCTTAATAGCCTGGTAACGGGCCTTAACTGTGTCGTTACCAGTATTAAGGGCCATCCGATCGTGTGTCATTAATATGGTATTAATGACACTTAATCGGGTCATGAAGTCTTTGATTGATCCTTGAAGGTCCGGAGCCGTTTGAGGGTCCACCGGCCTGATAGTTGAAGTTGAAGGTCCGGGGGTTGCCACGTGGCAGCTCTGGAGCTTACCGTCGTGGACGGGTAGGTCCGGTGCTGTTGGACACGTGTCAGTACCGGAGCTTCCCTCTGTCTGTGGTTAGGTCTGGGGGTTCCATACCAATATTTCGTCCGGAGCTTTCCCATGTGTGGGTGATAGCTCCGGTCTTATGATACACGTGGTAGCCCTGGGACTAACCATGTCGGGGAAGCAGGTCCGGTTACGTCTGACATGTGGGGCCTTTGGAGGTCTTCAAATTTGGTAGATGGAGTTTCCTTGTGATCTTTGCAATCCCAAGGGGTATCCGGTACGTAGGGTACCGACACCCTCTTTGATCTTGTCTTGGGCTTGTCTTTGCTCTTGCCTTCACGATGGTAGCTCCCCCTCCTCCTTCTCAGCATCCTCCTGAAATTGTTGATAAAGAGTGCCTCTTCCTCATCAGTGTTGGGGATCCCTTCATCACTCTCTTCTTTTTCTTGGGATCTTGAGGATGTTGCCTTGAATGCAACATCTCTCTTCTTGGAGGAAGAGAGTTCTTGAAGGTTGTTGAAGAACATAGCTTCTTGCTTTATCATCTCATGGTTGATGATTCTCCCTAGCACTTCTTCCGGAGTCATCTTGTGGAATCCCAGACTTTCACGAATTAATGAGCAAAGTGTAACATTTTGAGTCATGAATGCCCAGATCATCCTCTTCACCACTTTGTGGTCCGTCCATCGGGTGCTTCCATAAGATCGACTCATGTTGATGAGGGTCTTGAGGCAGTTGTACATGTCTTGGGGGGTCTCACCATCCATGATAGTGAACCTCCCAAGTTTTCCTTCAATCATTTCAATCTTTGCCTCCCTAATGACACGGTTGCCATCATGTGCCGTCTTGAGTGTGTCCCATATTTCTTTGGCCACCTCCAACCCTTCAATCCAGTTGAACTCCTCTCGAGTCAATGAGGAGGTGATCACTCCAACTGCTTGAGCATTGCGATGGAGTAGAGCGGCTTGCTCTGGGGTAACATCTTCCTAATTCTTGGGAAGATGAACACTGTCAAGACAATTTGCCACAAGCTAGGGTTTAGGGAAATGAGATGCATCTTCATGTTATGCTTCCACATAGAGTCATCATTTCCATTGAACTGGGGAGGTTTCCCAATAGGAATAGACAAATAGTGATTGCTAGCAGTTAAGCGCTCATAGTTATAAGGATATCGGGAGTAGTCTTGTGAATCGCTCCCAGTAGCGTCATTGTTATCCTTCTTGGGAACATTCAGCTTTTCATGAAGTCGTGCCTTGAGTATACGCACTTCCTCTTCGTCATTAGGATCATCTTGAAGCACATCGACGTTCTTCATCTTGTTGAAGTCGACGATCACTGGGTTGTCACCCTTGTTGACCATCTCCTCTCTGAGTTGTTAGACTCTTGGTGGAGAGACCTGCCCTGATACCAATTGAAAGTCGCCTTGAGGGGGGTGGGGGGCTGAATAGGAAGTATGACCTAAAATTTCTTAATCATATGAGATTAAACTTGAGTCACTGGACTACTAGTCTGGTTTGGGCCGGACTAGTCCGCTCAGCACGAGGTGAAAACCTAAAAACTTGATTTCTACAAGTTATTTGTGGATTTTAGGATGACGAAGGATAGATGCAATGTCTAGCAACCAAATACAACTTGGATTAACAAATGTAATCAATTAGATTGCAAGATTTCAATAAAGAACAATGAGAAGAATGATATGAATCCTAAAAGCAATTATAGTGGATACTGAAAAGTAAAGCAAGAAGAGAGATATGATTTATCCCATGGTTCAGCTCCACAAAGAAGCCTACATCCACGTTGAGAAGTCCACACAAGGACCGGGTCTCACTTGACCATCTTCTCACCAAGCCACCACAAATGGCCGACTTGATTTCCACTATCAACAAAGGGTAATCACCAAGTTTTTGGGGCTGCTCACAAGTTGAGGCTCCCACAAATGTGTACAACAAGGAGCACACGAAGCTTAGCTCAGACAAGCCACTAAACGCAAAACCAAGTGCAAGAGATCAAACCGAGAGCCAAAGCACGATGATCTTCCTTCACTCTCCTTCCCAAACCTTAATCTCCTCAAGATTTGGTCTTAGAGGGCAAGTAGGCAGAGTCGAAGGCTTTGGATGGCTCAAGGATGGTTGCGGCGGTGCTAGGGTTCTAGATGCATCAAATAGGAGTCGGGAGTCCCCTTTTTATAGAGGTCCCGATAACTGGTCGTTGCTAACCACTCAAGTCCGGACTAGTGCGGCCCTGGACCACGGACTAGTGCGGGCCCTTGGGACCACTAAAAGTTCGACGTCACACCTCGAAAAAAGAGTTCACGTCGCCGCCAAACGTCTGAATCTCAAACGGTCATGGCAACCGGGACAAGTCCGGCCAAAAATGGACTATTCCGAAGTCGGACAGAAAGCTTTAGTCCGGC
The DNA here is from genome assembly GCA_036927565.1 of Tuctoria greenei. Classification (NCBI taxonomy): domain Eukaryota; kingdom Viridiplantae; phylum Streptophyta; class Magnoliopsida; order Poales; family Poaceae; genus Tuctoria; species Tuctoria greenei. The sequence goes on from JAYESD010000006.1 coordinate 164,845,423, forward strand.
TGAAAAAAGACTACTTTGGGAGTACCCGGACTAGTCCGACCCATGAGGCGGACAAGTCCGGCCTCCCAAGACTTGGCTTCGGGATCTCACACTAAGGCCAAAACCTACTAGTCCATACCATCACAGACATGTGCGAACTGGGACAGAAACCATTAGTATGTCCCAAAACAGACTACTCAGGGGTGTCCGGACTAGTCTGACCTTTGTGACAAACAAGTCCGGCCTCCCAGGAATTAGCTCCTTCAACAATAAAGAGCACACTAGTTCGTACCCATACGGGCAAGTCCGAACTCGAATAGAGACCCTTAGTTTGTCCCAAAACATACTATTCTGGCCACCCGGACAAGTTTGGTCCCTTGGGATTTTCTCTCAAAGGCTTCTCACTTAGGTTTTTCTCTCAACCACCAATTTGATCCATCTTTGATGATCTAAATGCATTTGATACACACACCCTCACACTGATATGGCTAGTGTAAACTCAACACAATATAAACCCTAATATCTATGCTTGAGTCTTCGACGCCTGTTTCAACCTTTTTCCTTTTAGGGATTTTGTCGCATTTCAATCGTCACACCTGTGCTTAAGATCAACTCGGCTCATTAGTCTCTTAATTATCATCATAAATCATCCAAAACCCACGGGGATGCCTAGATGCACTTTTAGAGTGGCACGTGTGAGGCCAACATGGCGAAGGTTTGCCCTCCACGAGGCAGAAGAAGGCGTCATCCAAGGTCACCAGTCTGGCGGAACTCCACACGACAATGTTGTCCTCCTAGTTGTCATAGATGCCCTGGTCCACGCGTTGCCCAAACGGCACCAGGTCGAGCATGGTCACGAGGTGTCGGCCGTAGGCAACACCGTAGATGAGGAGCAGGGGGATGTCATCACGGACGGTCCAGTGCACCTTCCTTGATGCAATCATCAATGTGCGTTCCATGCACAGGGAGACACACGACCACGCTGCCACGACCAGTGGTGGTGGAGGCTATGGTGGTGATGCAGGGAAACGAACCCTATGCCTTTCGCCTACTGCCGCGAGGAGCACATCATCAGAGAGAACGAGTTCATCGAGGGATGGAGAAGTGGTGCCGCGAGCCTTGGCCTCTGCACCGGGGACGAAGTGGTGCAACTTGGGGTTGAGACCGGCATGGAGAACGATGTATAGGGGTTGCCTGGTGGCGAAGACCACATCCTCGGTGCGGGCGACGACATCGGTGACTCGTGCAGCAGAGTCACGATGCAGGGCGAGGTCGATGTTCTGCTCCTTGTCGGCGACCTTGACTTCAACATAGCGATGCTTGTCCTTGTCCCCGATCGAAGCCGATGGACCTGGGGCTCGACGAAGTGGCTGATGCAGGTCGAGGCCACGACGATGGAGGAAATGGCGCTGTTCGCCAGCACCTGTGCAGCCAGGACATGCGCGGCCAGGAGCTTGTCGGGGATGTGTGCAGGAAAGGCGCGAGGCAGGGCGAGGTCAGCAGTCGGCTCCTCGTCAGCAACGGAGGTGTCCTCGGGGAGGCCCGAGAGCTCGACCTCGGTCTGGATCTGGGTCCCTCCGTTGTTGCATTGTCTGTGTACTCATATGTATCGTCAGCATCACCAAATGCTTCACAAATCTTAGCAACGAAGAGATCCCAGTTTTGAAAATTATTGAATCTGTAAGAGTATGAATGAAACCAATCTGTAGCAATACCCTTCAAATGTGCAGATACACCGCATACTCTAAAAAAATCTGGAAGTCAGATTTGGATGAAAATTGTTTCCCATTTATCAATCCATATTTGGACATCTTTGCCATCAAACCCCGGGAACTCCATGAAGATCGAACCTGGCTCTGATACCAGTGTAAAATCTCCAATCGAACAGAACAAATTCGAAGAATAGGGCAGAAGTGAAGAACAAGAAATCCCCAACAACCAACAGCCAATGGACTCAAGTGAACAAATGATTGAGGTGGTTGTCTCGCCAGCAGTTTCTCTCCTTAATATCTCCAGAAAATGTCACCAGTACATGGATTAGATATACAGAGATGTAAAGAGAGATGGAGAAAGAATATGAGGAGGTGAGCAGGAGGAAGAAGAAAATCTACGGGAGGAAGAAGACAGTAGTAACTAATTCCGTTTGCTACCCTCTAAGTCTGAATCCCCTTTCGTTTTGAACTCCCCAAGTCCATGGCCCACCAGCCAGGTTGTGACAGGTCGATAGCCCACAATCCAAGGATGTGACAAGCTTGCCGCCGCTTGAAGCTCAGCGACCCTTTGATTACCATCTTACCGCGGCCCAGTGCCTTGAGCAGCGGCGGCTCCCACGCGTCGCCGCTGCTGAATGTAGAGGAGGAGGAGGCCTCTGGCGTCAGCGCAGCATCCTCCAACTCCAATGAGTCGTAGTCATCGGCGGAGCATGAGAACAGGATGCCCATTTGCGACGGCGATTTGCTCCCCAGATCGTTCTTTCGTCCCTGACTGATGCTAGAGACCACACCCCAAGAATCACACTCTGGCGAAGGAAAAGAATTCTCTCTTTGAACGATGAGTCAATGCTGATGATTGCTGATTATGTGATGCGAACGGTTGAACACGGCGATATATAGAGGAGTAGGCGGAGCAAGCAGGTGGCGGGTGGGATCACTTGAGCTGTGAGCTGGGGTAGGGTGGCCGGTGGCAGTTGTGTGGACTTTCTGGGCGGGAGGGCAAAGGAGGCAGTCAGTCAGGACATGAAGAACCAAACAAAACAAGCCAGTATTTTTTTCAGTAATCCTATCCTACATGTGTCTGATATCTGAGTTTGTTTCAGTCGACGATGTGGACCGTGGATGCCACTTTAGGATTCGTGCACAACATTGACTTACAATCCTCAACCCTAGCTCCTGGCTCCTCGGTCTGCCAAACTCCCAATGGCGGCGCCTCGAGCAGGAGCCGGAGGAGGCGCGACTCCTAGCGGCAGCGCGCATCCCGACGCTTCGTGGTGCACCCCGGCGGCGGCGTGGCTGCTCGGCAGAGAAGGCGACGGCGGCGCGGCTGCTCGGCAGCGAAGGCGACGGCGGCGCGACTGCTTGGCAGTGTAGGCGACGACAGTGCGGCTAATCAGCAGCGAAGGCGGCGGCGACGGCTGTGCGGGTCCTCAGCAGCGAAGGCGGCCGCGGTGGCTGCCGCCGCTGGGAAGGAGGCAAGTTAATCTCTAATTTGTAACTTTTAATATGTAATTTGTAATTATTAATCCATAATCTGTGAGGTTATGTCAATTGTAAAAATAATCAAACACAAAATTGTGATTGATTAACTTATACAATAAAATTTAATAGTTAATTACAAAAAATAATGATAGTAATTAGCTGCTACAGAAATCTAGACAGACCCAATTTTTTTCCGGTTCCACATGTTCTCGGGGATGTTTCTCTCGGAAATGCTAGCCTGGCACTGTCAGTGGCGAGGGTGTATCATGACCAGCGACGCTGCCGAAGTCGGTAGTTGTTGGAATATGATCCAAATTCTGATCTCGCTAAGGACGCCTAGGGGATGTGAGAGGTGGAGTCCTCCCACGTTACGGGTCATATTTATTTTTGAGGGATTTATCTCCTTTTGTAAGTCACCCCTATAAATACATCTTGTAGGCTGTTGAGGGAGAGCAAGAGAGAAGAGTCCCTCATTGTAATCCCCATTGTAAATTCTCCTCATATAGTGAAGATCGCCGGTCGGCGCCCGTGGTTTTTTCCCGCAAGGGTTTTCCACGTAAAATCTGTGTCTCGTATTCGATCTTGTTTACGCATTAATTTGCTAACAAGTGGTACCAGAGCCAGACACGAGATTGAATAAAAAAAATTAGGGTTTTATTCCATGTTCGGAGCGCCGCCGCGAGCTACCAGATCTATTTTCGATCTTCCGAAGGCTACCGTCATCTACGCGCAGATTGGTCGTCCCCGCGTTCGTCTGGACACCTCCAAGCGGCTGCCTCCGCGTGCAGCCTTGCCCTGCCCCGCCGCCAGGCAATTCTATCACTTCGTCAACTCCTCCGCCACAGGCGGATCCGATCGGCTGCCAGCCGATTTGATCTATTGTTTGTCGTCACGTCCGGATCAGCTTTCGGCATCGGCAGCCGCTGTTTCGTTGCTGCTCCACGCCAGGTCTCAAGCCGCGTGCCCTGTTCTGGATTTTTTTTTCGGTCGTGCGACAGCCAGTCCGGGATTCTTGACCGATCTCAGTCCGGGATTATCTGCACGCTAGCTGCTTTGCTGCTTCACCCATCAAATCAATCAAGTCAGGGTCTTTACAGTGCAGCTCGTGATTTAATCTTGCCCACAAGACTATCCATCTGCTGTTCACGTGAAGAAGAAAAAGGAGCCTGGACACTTCGATCATTGCACCAGGAAGGCCGTGAGTATTCAGGAAGATTCCAAATTGGGATCTTTGCTATAGGTACACACCAATTGTACCAATCTATTGACTTTCTAGTTCTTCTTTGCCGCATCCACACAAAAGTGTACCAGGGATTATTGCAGATTATTGTTACTGTTTTTTTTTCGACATGGCTTCTCTCAAATATGATATTCCGCTGCTAGACCGTGATACACGGTTCACTCTATGGCAAGTCAAGATGCGGGCAATATTAGCGCACACCGATCTAGATGATGCGCTTGATGGATTCTCCAAGAAGCAGGAGATTTGGACCGACCATGAATAACGTCGTGATCGTAAGGCTCTTTCACAAATTCATCTTCATTTATCTAATAATATTTTGCAAGTGGTTTTGGAACAGAAAACCGCTGCTGCTTTATGGCTCAAGCTGGAATCGATCTGCATGTCCAAGGATCTTACCAGCAAGATGCATTTGAAGATGAAATTGTTTACTCACAAGTTGCAAGAGGGTGGTTCAATGTCCTCTCATGTTCAAGTCTTCAAGGAGATTATTTCGGACCTAGCGTCCGTGGAGGTAAAATATGATGATGAGGATTTAGCTCTTATGCTCTTGTGTTCATTGCCCCAGTCTTATTCAAATTTCAGAGACACTATATTATACAGTCATGATACTCTTACTGTTCAAGAGGTTTATGATGCTTTGCATGCTAAAGAAAAGATGAAACAGATTGTGTCTACTGATTCTGCTGTCTGTTCTGATGGAGAAGGCTTGTTTGTTCGTGGTAGAACAGAGAAGAAATCAAATAAAAATTTGAGTGGTCGGAAACACCGCTCTAAATCCGAAGGTAAAGATAAGTTCTGCAGATATTGCAAGCGTGATAATCATGATATCTCTGAATGTTACAAGCTGCAAAATAAAGAAAAGAGAAAGGCTAATCAAAAGTCTACAAATAAATCCAATGATGATGGTCGTGCTTCTATAGTCTCTTCCGATGGCAGTTCTAATGGTGATGTTCTCGTTGCTTTTGCTGGATGTGCTAAAATTAATGATGAATGGGTTCTTGATTCTGCCTGCACGTTTCATATTTGCATTAATAGAGATTGGTTCTCCACTTATAAATCTGTCCAGCGTGGAGGTTCCGTTTTGATGGGTGATAACACACCTCGCAAGGTTGTAGGCATTGGATCCGTTCAGATTAAGATGTCTGATGGTATTGTCAGGACATTGACAGATGTGAGGCATGTTCCAACTATGACGAGAAATCTTATTTCTTTGAGTACTCTTGATCTCAAAGGTTACAAGTATTCTGCTGAAGGTGGAGTTATGAAGGTAACTAAAGGCTCTCTTGTTGTTATGAAAGGCGACTTGTTAATATCAAATTTATATATTCTACAAGGTGTTACTATTATCGGTAATGTTGCTGTTTCTTCTAAGTCACCTGATTCTGATGCTACAAGTTTATGGCATATGCGTCTTGGTCATATGAGTGAACTTGGTTTATCAATTCTGAGCAAGAGAGGTCTTCTTGATGGGCACAACATCAGTAAATTGGACTTTTGTGAGCATTGTGTGTTTGGCAAGCATAAGAGGGTGAAATTCAACACTTCGGTTCATACAACTGAAGGTATTCTTGATTATGTGCATTCTGATTTATGGGGACCGTCTCGTAATACATCTATTGGAGGTGCTCGTTTTATGTTGACTATTATTGATGATTATTCGAGAAAGGTATGGCCTTATTTCTTAAAGCATAAATCAGAAGCATTTTCTGCATTTAAAGAGTGGAAGACTATGGTGGAGAATCAAACTGAGAAAAAGGTGAAGGTTCTACGTACTGATAATGGGATGGAATTCTATTCTAATGAATTTAATTCTTATTGTAAGTCTCATGGCATTGTGAGACATCGCACTGTTGCTCACACACCTCAGCAAAATGGTGTGGCTGAGCGTATGAACAGGACTATCATCTCCAAGGCCCGTTGCATGTTGTCTAATACTGGTCTTAATAGACGTTTCTGGGCTGAGGCTGCTTCCACTGCTTGTTATCTTCTTAATCGTTCTCCCTCTATTGCCATTGATAAAAAGACTCCAATTGAGGTATGGTCTGGTTCTCCAGCTAATTATTCTGAGTTGAGGATATTTGGTTGTCCTGCTTATGCTCATGTTGGTAATGGAAAATTGGAGACTAGAGCTATTAAGTGCATTTTTCTTGGTTATGGTACTAGTGTTAAAGGTTATAAATTGTGGGATCCTGAATCAAAGAAAGTTATAACTAGCAGAAGTGTTGTCTTTAATGAATCTGCTATGACTACTAATGCTATGAATACAAATGCTCCTGCTCAGAGTTCTCAGACCTCTGGTGTGCAAGTGGAGCATTTAATTGATTCAGCACATACACCAGATAATGATGACTCAGATGCACTTATTGATGATGATTCATCTGTTATCCCACATTCTCCTGTTGTGCAGCCTCCACAACAGTCTATTGCAGTTGACAGGTCTAGGAGACCTCATATTCGACCCAAGAGGTTAATTGAGGAATGCAACATTGTTGCTTATGCTTTGAGTTGTGCAGAAGATGTTGAAGGTAGTGTTGAACCTTCTAATTATTCTGAGGCTATTACTACTTCGGACTGCAATAATTGGATTGCCGCTATGCAAGATGAGATGGAGTCACTTGAAAAGAATGGTACTTGGGATTTAGTGTCATTGCCTAAAGAGAAGAAACCTGTTCGTTGTAAGTGGATTTTCAAGAAGAAAGAGCCTATTTCTCTTAATGAGACTGTTAGGTATAAAGCAAGGTTGGTTGCTAAAGGTTATAGTCAGATTGCAGGTATTGACTACAATGATGTATTTTCTCCTGTTGTGAAGCATAGCTCTATTCGCAGTTTACTCAGTATTGTTGCTATGCATGATTACGAGTTAGAACAACTCAATGTTAAAACTGCATTCTTACATGGAGAATTAGATGAAGATATTTATATGGATCAACCTGAAGGCTTTATTGTTCAAGGCTCAGAACATCTTGTCTGTAAGTTGAAGAAATCTCTTTATGGCTTGAAACAATCTCCTAGACAGTGGTATAAGAGGTTTGACTCCTTTATGCTCTCTCAAAACTTTAAGCGATCATCTTATGATAGCTGTGTTTATTTGAAGACAGTTGATAATTCAGCTATTTATTTACTTCTCTATGTCGATGATATGTTGATTGCTACAAAAGATAAGTCAGAAATAGCCAAATTAAAAGCTCAATTGAGTAGTGAATTTGAGATGAAGGATTTGGGTGCAGCAAAGAAAATTCTTGGCATGGAGATTATTAGAGAGAGACAAGTTGGCAAGCTATATCTTAGTCAGCAAAGTTATATTGAAAAGGTCCTTCATCGTTTCAGTATGCATGATGCTAAACCAGTGAGTACTCCTTTAGCTCCACATTTCAGATTATCTTCAGCTTTATGTCCTGAGTCAGATTATGATATTGAGTACATGTCTAGAGTTTCGTATACTAGCGCAGTTGGATCTCTTATATATGCTATGGTTTGCTCTCGTCCTGATTTGTCATATGCATTAAGTGTTGTCAGTAGATACATGGCTAATCCTGGTAGAGAGCATTGGAAAGCAGTTCAATGGATTTTGAGATATGTGCGTGGTACTTCTAATGCTTGTTTGCAATTTGGGAAATCTGGAGATGGACTTGTTGGTTATGTTGACTTAGATTATGCTGGTGACTTGGACTAACGGAGGTCTCTCACGGGTTTTGTTTTCACCATTGGTGGTTGTGCTGTTAGTTGGAAAGCTTGTTTGCAGTCTACTGTTGCTTTATCAACTACAGAAGCTGAATACATGGCTATTTCTGAAGCTTGTAAAGAAGCTATTTGGCTTAGAGGTTTATATGCTGAGCTTTGTGGAGATGATTCTTGCACTACTATATTTTGTGATAGCCAGAGTGCTATTCACCTTACCAAAGATCAAATGTTTCATGAGAGAACGAAACATATTGATGTCAGGTATCACTTTATTCGAGATGTTATGACTCATGGTGATATTAAAGTGTGCAAGATCAGTACTCATTATAATCCTGCTGATATGATGAAAAAGCCAGTTCCTACTAACAAGTTTGAGCTATGCCTAAGCTTGGTTGGTATTACAGTTTGAGTCCTAGTGACTTATTGGCGCGCGGTGTTATTTATTATTGAAGGGGTTTGATTGATGATCCTTTCATTGGCTACAAGATGGAATTTGTCTCAAGGTGGAGTTTGTTGGAATATGATCCAAATTCTGATCTCGCTAGGGACGCCTAGGGGATGTGAGAGGTGGAGTCCTCCCACGTTACGGGTCATATTTATTTTTGAGGGATTTATCTCCTTTTGTAAGCCACCCCTATAAATACATCTTGTAGGCTGTTGAGGGAGAGCAAGAGAGAAGAGTCCCTCATTGTAATCCCCATTGTAAATTCTCCTCATATAGTGAAGATCGCCGGTCGGCGCCCGTGGTTTTTTCCCGCAAGGGTTTTCCACGTAAAATATGTGTCTCGTATTCGATCTTGTTTATGCATTAATTTGCTAACAGTAGTGGCGATGTCGCCTGTGTTCACCCCTCCTTGGGGCCGGCATGGGTTTCAACCTTGCAGAACATTGTTATTTTTGGGGATCTCAAGATGGACACTTGGACACGAGATGGATTCTACGCCATTTCTGAAAATCGGGATAAGTTTAAGATGGGGAAAATATCTTGTTTGTTAGAATAACTAGTTGGGTGATTGAAAGTGCATCTAGGACTCCCTTGTGGGTTTTGGATGATTTATGACAAGCAATTGGGATCCTAATCCGTTTGTTGAGATGAATACAGGAAAATGATGGAAAATGAGTAAAATGCCAAAAAGTGGGAAGTTAAGAAGGAGAATGAATTTGAGCTCAAGAAGAAGAAATTAGTAGATTAGTACGTATGAAGTGTGTTAAGGAAACACACCCAAGAGCTCAATCTCACTTTAGCACACACACACAAGGCACAAAACCATACAGGACCGGACTAGTCCGATATCAAACGGACTAGTCCGATATCACATTCTGCACAAGATCGGACAAGTCCGGTCCCCACCGGACTAGTCCGATATCTTTCTGTTCCACTTCGGACTAGTCCTCCCCAGTGCGGACTAGTCCTCAACACAATGCACAAGTCACTAGATCGGACAAGTCCGGTCACTACCGGACTAGTCCGATTCCCTTTCTGATCCACTTCGGACAAGTCCGGTGACTACACGGACTAGTCCGATTTACACTCTGTTCTATATCGGACAAGTCCTCCAAGTGCGGACTTGTCGTTCAAAACACTTAGGGTTTCACAGGTCCGGACAAGTCCGATGTCAACCGGACAAGTCCGAAGATTTCCAGCAACGAAATCGGACAAGTCCGTTTTTCAATCGGACTAGTCCGATATTCCTGGACACTTAGGGTTTGCTTCACACAGCACACCGGACTAGTCCGGTCTCCACCACGGACTAGTCCGATCTTTCTAAACCCTAACGGTAATGTCTAGAAACCCCATATAAATAGAGGTGGATGGCCCACTTTTAATAACTCTCGAACCCTAGCGCCGTCACACCTCCCAAGAGACTCAAAAACCATCTCTCTCCACGAAGTTGAGTGCAAAATCGATCAATCCTTTGAAGATCACTTGTAGATCATTGGAGAGGCACTTTGCACACGATTGAGCTCTTGGTTTGAATCTCTAACACACTCTTGCATCTCAATTTGTATATTTCGAAGTGTGTTATTGGTGGTCTTGAAACTTGTAATCAAGGGAGCTCTCAACTTGTGAGATCGCCCCTTCAACTTGGTGATTTACCCCTGTGTTATTAGTGGAAGAGGATTGGCCTTCGTGGCGATCCAACGAGGGAAGGGTTGGTAAAGACCCGGTCCTTTTGTGGGCTCCTCAACGTGGACGTAGGCTGCCTTCGTGGTAACCGAACCACGGGATAAATCTTGCGTCTTGTTCGTTTGTGTTCATCATTCTAGTTGATCAACATTATCTAGGGTTTGATTCATTTTGTTGAATTGAAGTTAAATAGTAAACAAGAATCATACTTGCAATAGAACTTAACATACAACTATTGAACTGTCATTATAGTTTATATTTCCGCTGCAAACGACAACGAAACAATCAAATTGACCTAACTTGATCAATCTAGCCCATGAAATCCGGACTAGTCCGCACTTTACCGGACTAGTCCGATATATCTAGATTTGACCTTTTTGTTGAAGTGCTACAGGAACCGAGAAATTCAAGAAGGCCTATTCACCCCCCCTCTAGGCCTACATTCAATTGGTATCAGAGCAGGTTCTTCAAGAAAGAGTGCAACCACTCGAAGAGATCATGTCGGACATGAAGGAAGTCCAGAAAATCAACACCCAGGAAGAAATGAACAATGACAAGCACCAAAAGCTAGAAAGGTATCTCGAAGCCATCCAAGACTTCGATGATGATGATGAGGAGACATTGGAGCTGAAAGCACTGCTCCGAAAGAAAGCACTTTCCAAAGGGAAAGCTAAAGTTGAAGAAAAGAAGAAGGGGAGTAGTCACACCGACTACTCCCGATATCCTTTTAATTATGACCGTTTAAATTCTAACAGCAGTCATTATCTATCTATCCCTCTCGGGAAAGCCCCACACTTCGATGGGAGTGATTACTCCATGTGGAGGCAAAACATGAAGATGCACTTGATTTCCCTTAACCCAAGTTTATGGCATATTGTGTGCACAGGAATAAACATCCCCGATGACGATGAAGAACTCACGCCAAGTCAAGAGCAAGCCATCCACAGGAATGCCCAAGCCGCAGCCGTTATCACCTCATCTCTAAGTAGAGATGAATTCACAAAGGTGGACGGATTGGAAATTGCCAAAGAAATCTGGGACACGCTACAGACAGCACATGAAGGTGACCGGCATGTGCGGGAGGCAAAGATTGAAATGATTGAAGGCGAACTAGGAAGGTTCGCGATTGAGGAGGATGAATCTCCCCAGGACATGTACAACAGACTAAAGACTCTTGTGAACAAGGTTCGATCGTATGGTAGCAAAAAATGGAATGACCACGAGGTTGTGAAGCTCATCCTTAGAGCCTTTATGCCTCGCAACGTCACACTCTGTTCTATGATCCGAGAAAGTCCTGGATACAAGAAAATGACTCCGGATGAACTGCTTGGCAAAATCATCAACTTTGAGATGATGGAGAAGCAAGCCAAGCATGTCAAAGAAATAGCTGACCTCACATCGGCCAAGAAGAAGGGAGTTGCCTTAAAATCCACACTCAAACCTCTATCCAAAGAAGCAAAAGAAGCTCAGTTTGAGGAGGACAGCGATGATGAAAGCAGCGAGCTGGACGAAGAAGATATGATTCTGTTCATGAAGAAATTCAAAAGAATTATGAAGAAAAGACAAGGAGCAAAATCGAGTGAAGGAAAATACAAGGAGAAGACAAAACCGAAGATGAGGCGGGCATGCTATAATTGTGGTGAGTACAATCACTTCATAGTTGATTGCCCATATGAGGACAACAAGAAGAAGAGTAAAGAATCCAAGCCTCAACCGAAAAAGTTCTTCAAGAAGAAGAAACAAGCTGAACAAGCACACATCGGAAAGGAGTGGGACTCAAACGATGAGTCCTCATCGTCCGATGAAGAAGAAATGGCTAGCATAGCCATTGAAAGCATGCCCAAGAAACTCACACTCTTCCCCACGCTCGGTGCAAAGAAGGCAAATGGAACTTGCCTCATGGCTAAGGAAGGTAAACGCAAGGTAAACATCAAAACTCCTTCCTCGCACTCTTACTCAAGTGATGATGATCTAGATAGTGATGATGAAGACATGCTAATTGGTTTAGATAGAAAAACTGCTGCAAAAATGAAATTCTTGCTTAACCAACTTGTTGAGAAGGAAGAGCTGATTGATCGTCAAGAAGACATGATTATCTCCCAAAAGGAGAAGCATGTCGAACTTGACAATCTTCTAGTTCTTGAAAAGGAGAAAAATCACACACTAGAGCTTGAGCTAGCTTCAAGCAAGAAAACTTGCTTGGAGTTAACCAACTCAAATGTTGCAATCAAGAATCAACTTGATGACCAAATCAAGGTCAACAAGATCCTTGAAGTGCAGGTTGAGTCACTCAAGCTTAGTGAATCTTCCTCCTCTTCAACCCTACCTTCTCAACCCACTTTAACTAATATCGCTCATGTTTGCAAATGTGATAAAACTAACATCAGGTTGAAGGAAAACCCTACCTCCACGAAGGACAAAAATCCTACCCAATGTGTAATATTTGACAAGGAGAGGATCAACTATGCACGTAGTGCATATTTGGTCCAAAGACCTCCAAATGTCAAGTATGGCATTGGTTACTCTTGTGATGGAAAGCAAAAAGCTGGAAATCACAAGAATAACAAGGGAAGGATCACCTTTGTGAAGGGAGGACCCTCACAACCTGGTAACTCGAAAACTAAAAATCTGAACTCTCATGAAAATCGGACTAGTCCGGTTGTGGTCCGGACAAGTCCGGTCATCCGGACAAGTCCGGTCACGCAGACTAGTCCGACCCATAATCAACAGCAACTTCTGTTTAAAACATTTGATGCATCCTACGTTTTAATGAAAAATAATGTTGGTAAAGTGTATGCTTATTATGCTGGGCCACGCCATGGGAACACAAAATCCCATGTGTGGGTGCCCAAATGTATTGTCACTAACCTCCAAGGACCCAAGCAAGCTTGGGTACCTAAAACCAAGGCGTAATTTGTTTTTGCAGGCCTACTCCTCCGGTGGATCCAAATGGGTGCTAGACAGTGGATGCACCAACCACATGACCGGAGAAAGGAGGATGTTTGTGGAGTATGAAGTGAACCAGGACCCAAACGAAGGCATCTACTTTGGGGATAACAGTCAAGGAAGGGTCCTCGGTACCGGTAAAATTGCAATATCCTCTGAACATACTCTTTCGCACGTTTTACACGTTGAATATTTAGATTATAACCTGCTGTCCATATCTCAGTTATGTGACAAAGGTTATAATTGCCTGTTTACTAACGAGGGTGTGACCGTCTCAAGGAGAAGTGATGGTTCCATTGCATTCAAGGGTATGTTAAAGGGAAAGCTTTATCTTGTTGACTTCAACAAGGATAAAGCCGAACTCGACACATGCTTGATCGCAAAAACCAACATGGGTTGGCTGTGGCATAGACGGCTAGCACATGTTGGTATGAGGAACCTTCAAAAACTCCTCAAGGGCGATCACATCCGAGGTTTGAAAGATGTTGTGTTTGAGAAAGACAGGCCTTGTAGCGCGTGCCAAGCAGGAAAGCAAGTTGGAGCACAACATCCCGCAAAGAACATCATGACCACGACAAGACCGCTCGAACTACTTCATATGGACCTCTTCGGTCCAATTGCTTACATAAGCATAGGCGGTAACAAATACGGTTTAGTCATTATTGATGATTTTTCCCGCTTCACTTGGGTGTTCTTTTTGCATGACAAGTCAGAAACACAAGGAACACTCAAGAAATTCTTCAAGCGAGCGCAAAACGAGTTCTCACTATCAATCAAGAGTATTCGGAGCGACAATGGCACGGAGTTCAAAAACATACAAGTGGAGGAGTACCTTGATGAGGAAGGAATCAAGCACGAATTCTCAGCGCCATACTCTCCACAACAAAACGGAGTTGCCGAAAGGAAGAATCGAACGCTCATAGAGATGGCAAGAACAATGCTCGATGAATACAAGACTTCGGATCGATTTTGGGCGGAAGCAATCAACACCGCCTGCCATGCCACAAATCGACTCTATCTTCATCGACTACTAAAGAAGACCCCCTATGAGCTACTCACCGGTAACAAACCGAACATTTCATATTTTCGAGTTTTCGGTTCTCCTTGCTATATTTTGAACAAGAAGCCCAGGACCTCAAAGTTCGCTTCGAAGTCCGATGAAGGTTTCTTGCTTGGTTATGATTCGAACACTTACGCCTATCGTGTTTTCAACAAGGCCTCCGGACTTGTTGAAGTGGCACGTGACGTAGTGTTCGATGAAACTAATGGCTCCCAAAAGGAGCAAGTTGATCAATGTGAATTAGGTAATGAGGAAGCCCCCTATCAAGCAATAAAGAGGATGGCCCTAGGCGAAGTACGACCACAAGAGTCATCGATACAAATACAAGAGGAAAGTGAACCACAAGAGGAGATCAACAATCAAGGGGGAGCCTCGATACAAGATCAATCACAAGAATATGAACATGATCAACAAATCATTGAGGACAACAACTCAGGGGGAGAAGAAGATGATCACCAACATACGACCCCCCAAGTGCCACACCCAAGAGTACACCAATGCATTCAAAGGGATCATCCAATCGACAACATCATCGGCGACATCCAAAAAGGAGTAACCACTAGATCTCGTATAGCAAATTTTTGTGAACATTACTCGTTTGTCTCCTTTTTGGAACCCCGCAGGACTGAGGATGCATTAAAGGATCCGGACTGGGTGGTGGCAATGCAAGAAGAGTTGAACAATTTCAAGAGAAACGAGGTTTGGGAACTTGTGGAAAGACCCAATGCAAACATAGTCGGCACAAAGTGGGTCTTCCGCAACAAACAAGATGAACACGGGGTGGTGACAAGAAACAAGGCACGACTTGTGGCCAAAGGTTACTCACAAGTCGAAGGTTTGGATTTTGATGAGACCTTTGCTCCAGTAGCTAGGCTTGAATCAATTAGAATATTACTTGCATATGCTACTCACCATGATTTCAAGCTGTACCAAATGGACGTAAAAAGCGCCTTCCTCAACGGACCGATCAAGGAAGAGGTGTACGTGGAGCAACCACCCGGATTTGAAGACGAAGAGTTCCCCGACCACGTGTATAAACTGCGTAAGGCTCTCTATGGCCTCAAACAAGCTCCTAGAGCTTGGTATGAGTGTCTTAGAGATTTTTTAATTGATAATGGCTTTCAAATTGGCAAAGTAGATTATACACTATTCACGAAAAATCTGAATAATGATCTTTTCATTTGCCAAATCTATGTTGATGATATAATTTTTGGATCAACTAATCAATCTTTCTGTGAAGAGTTTAGTAAAATTATGACAGACAGATTTGAAATGTCAATGATGGGAGAATTAAAGTACTTCTTGGGATTCCAAGTGCGGCAACAAAGGGAAGGAACGTTCATAAGCCAAACCAAGTACACACAGGACATCCTCAAGAAGTTTGGCATGGACAAGGCAAAGCCCATTAAGACTCCCATGGCAACGAATGGTCACTTGGATCTCAATGAAGATGGACCGAGCGTCGACCAAAAGGTATATCGCTCTATGATTGGATCTTTACTTTACTTATGTGCATCTAGGCCAGACATTATGTTGAGTGTATGTTTGTGTGCAAGATTTCAAGCCAACCCTAAGGAATGTCATTTGACAGCCGTAAAGAGAATCCTAAGATATTTAGTTCATACACCCAACCTTGGTCTTTGGTACCCAAAAGGTTCAAAATTCAATCTCATTGGGTATTCCGATGCAGATTATGCCGGATGCAAAGTTGATAGAAAAAGCACTTCTGGCACTTGCCAATTCCTAGGAAGATCCTTAGTTTCTTGGTCATCCAAGAAACAGAATTCCATTGCATTATCCACAGCCGAAGCGGAGTATGTTGCAGCCGGGAGTTGTTGTGCACAACTCCTTTGGATGCGACAAACTCTAAGGGATTACGGTTACAATATGAACCGTATTCCTCTTCTTTGTGACAATGAGAGTGCCATTAAAATAGCCCACAATCCAGTTGAGCACTCTAGAACTAAACACATTGACATAAGACACCATTTCTTGAGAGACCATTCCATGAAAGGAGACATATCCATCTCTCATGTCAACACCCAAAAACAATTGGCCGACATATTCACCAAGCCACTTGATGAAAAACGTTTTTGCGAACTCCGAAATGAGCTAAACATCCTTGATTCTCGGAGTGTGGCTTGAAAAGTTGCATACCTGTATGATTGCTTCAAAATATTGATTGAATTGTGAAAATTTTTCCTCCCCATTTTTCTCTCGAAAAACTATGTCAATTATTAGATCTTGATGAATTTTTGATCATAGTATGATTGTTGTTTGCTTACTGATCAAATTCATCAGGATTATTTGAATTGTTTTGCCTCTCTACCCTCAATTATTGGACCTTCAAATATATATGAATGGGCTATGCATTCTCTCCTGGTGACCACGGACAAGTCCGTGGTTACCCGGACTAGTCCGCCCTTGCAGACTAGTCCGCAGTGTGCCGGTTAGGCCGGACTAGTCCGACAGACCCCGTACTAGTCCGATTTAGGTTTCTGGAGGACTTCGGACTAGTCCGGTCATGTCCGGACTTGTCCGATTTTTCGTGTCCATAACCCTAGCCGCCACCAAACCCTAATCTCTTCACCCCACACTCTCCTCCAAGCTTTCTCTCTCTTGCGCTCGAGCTCCCAAGGTGAATCCTTGATTCCTCCGTCGAAAAGCCTCAAACTTGGGCGGAGATTAAGCTTGAAGACTCGGGGATTGAAGTTAGCGGACAAGTCCGGCCTCCAACCCCCACATTTTCAAGCTTCCTTGGATTTCTTGGTAAATTTTCCTCAAACCCTAAGAAATCTCAAATTTCTTCATTGCTTATCGTTTGGCCTAGCATTCTTCACTAGTTGCATGTCCAGTTGATGTACTATGTGTATGCTAGACTAGCTATCTCATTAGGGATCAATTTTTATCCAGTTTGTTAGGTTTTTGCTGATGAACACCGGACTAGTCCGGTCCAGGTACGGACAAGTCCGGTCCCCCGGACTAGTCCGTGCCTGAGGACCGGACAAGTCCGATGTTTCTGAACCAAAACCTAATTCTTTAATTCCCTATTGCCTTCCATTGCCATCTTACCTCACAAATACCTTGTATAACTTGTCTTTTCTCTTGATCACTCATTCTCAGATCATGTCGAGCTCCGACAATGAAATCTCCGATTTCGAGGCCGAGTTGGACCACGAGGTGGCACCTCGGCCCTCGACGGGTCTTGGCAAGAAACGCCAAGAGAGACCCTCCGAGCCTGCTCCCTCACCTCCTCAGGTTCGGAGGAAGGTGTGTGTCAAGAAGGCCGCCTCCAAGGCTGCTCCTCAGTCAAGTGGCCCTCGCCAAGCTAAAGGGAAGGGCAAGGGGGTTGCCACAGGGCCTGTTGGGCCCCTAAAGCTGCATACTCCCAGAGAAGGAGTCCGGGACCCCAATGAGGAGAGATTCAATGGCAAGGGCAGTGATGTGGCCATGAAGCTGAGAAGTGTGGATTACTATGCAAGGCCCAAGCAAGCAGCAGATGGCAGATTTTGGTCAAACTTCCATGCTGACTTCTATAAGCTTGTCTACTTGCCGATGAAGACCCCAGTGGTGCGCAGTCAATGGATTGATTGGGCCCACCTTGAGAAGAGGAAATGTGCAGCTTTTGATGAAGTGATACAAGCTGCAGAGAGACATGGGCTGAAGGATTTGCTTGCCTTCAGATATAATTGGAATGATGAAGTGATTGCACAATTCTATGCAACGTGCCACTTCTCAAGTGAAGAGGAAGAAAGTGTGACTTGGATGACTCATGGATCCAAGTATTCCATCACTCAAGAAGAGTTTGCCCGCCTGCTGCATCTTGACTCCGAGGGAGATGACCACCTCATTATCCACAACATTGGAGTCATTGAGAGGGATGGAATGCAATTCATGTATGAGCCCTCCTCCAAGTTTGTCCCCCCCTCCACAAAGAACATGAAGCCTTTCTTTGTGGTCCTCAACAGAGTCCTCAGGAAGACGATTGCTCCCAAGGATGGTGATGCAGGGAGTGTGCAAGGCTACCTCCGGACCCTGATGAAGGTTGACCCCTTCCGAGCTTGCCTATTTTGGCATTGGGGGCTCGAGCAGCTCCGCTCCTCCTCCTACCTCTCAACCTCGTCAAGCCGAAAGCGATGAAGATGATGAAGACGACGAGAGGACTGACAGCGAAGAGTGAAGCCCTAGGATCTTCCTCTCTCTCTCTCTTTTTGGTGTCTTGATGCCAAAGGGGGAGAGATTGAGGGGGAGTCTCTAGTCTATGCTTTAGCTGTATAGGATGCGAGAAGAGAGCTTTCTATGTTTTTTTTATTGTGATTGTATTTGCTTAACTCTCTTTTCATATCATGTTTGGTCCTGTGATGAATTGCTCAATTAATTTGTAAGTGTGTGATGAAATCTGAGCTTTTGCTCCTGAAATGCCATATTCACTTGATATTAGTTGGTAAATGAAAAATTCTGTCATTCTTAATGCAATTATGCTCTTAGTATGCATCCCACCATAAAGAATGCACATATGAATAATTACCTTGTTGCCTGATGCATTTTTGAGTCATATGTGCATACTTTATGAAAATCTCATTTTATACCTCGTTTTGTGAAATCTCAATTGGTTGTCATCAATCACCAAAAAGGGGGAGATTGAAAGTGCATCTAGGACTCCCTTGTGGGTTTTGGATGATTTATGACAAGCAATTGGGATCCTAATCCGTTTGTTGAGATGAATACAGGAAAATGATGGAAAATGAGTAAAATGCCAAAAAGTGGGAAGTTAAGAAGGAGAATGAATTTGAGCTCAAGAAGAAGAAATTAGTAGATTAGTACGTATGAAGTGTGTTAAGGAAACACACCCAAGAGCTCAATCTCACTTTATCACACACACACAAGGCACAAAACCATACAGGACCGGACTAGTCCGATATCAAACGGACTAGTCCGATATCACATTCTGCACAAGATCGGACAAGTCCGGTCCCCACCGGACTAGTCCGATATCTTTCTGTTCCACTTCGGACTAGTCCTCCCCAGTGCGGACTAGTCCTCAACACAATGCACAAGTCACTAGATCGGACAAGTCCGGTCACTACCGGACTAGTCCGATTCCCTTTCTGATCCACTTCGGACAAGTCCGGTGACTACACGGACTAGTCCGATTTACACTCTGTTCTATATCGGGCAAGTCCTCCAAGTGCGGACTTGTCGTTCAAAACACTTAGGGTTTCACAGGTCCGGACAAGTCCGATGTCAACCGGACAAGTCCGAAGATTTCCAGCAACGAAATCGGACAAGTCCGTTTTTCAATCGGACTAGTCCGATATTCCTGGACACTTAGGGTTTGCTTCACACAGCACACCGGACTAGTCCGGTCTCCACCACGGACTAGTCCGATCTTTCTAAACCCTAACGGTAATGTCTAGAAACCCCATATAAATAGAGGTGGATGGCCCACTTTTAATAACTCTCGAACCCTAGCGCCGTCACACCTCCCAAGAGACTCAAAAACCATCTCTCTCCACGAAGTTGAGTGCAAAATCGATCAATCCTTTGAAGATCACTTGTAGATCATTGGAGAGGCACTTTGCACACGATTGAGCTCTTGGTTTGAATCTCTAACACACTCTTGCATCTCAATTTGTATATTTCGAAGTGTGTTATTGGTGGTCTTGAAACTTGTAATCAAGGGAGCTCTCAACTTGTGAGATCGCCCCTTCAACTTGGTGATTTACCCCTGTGTGATTAGTGGAAGAGGATTGGCCTTCGTGGCGATCCAACGAGGGAAGGGTTGGTAAAGACCCGGTCCTTTTGTGGGCTCCTCAACGTGGACGTAGGCTGCCTTCGTGGTAACCGAACCACGGGATAAATCTTGCGTCTTGTTCGTTTGTGTTCATCATTCTAGTTGATCAACATTATCTAGGGTTTGATTCATTTTGTTGAATTGAAGTTAAATAGTAAACAAGAATCATACTTGCAATAGAACTTAACATACAACTATTGAACTGTCATTATAGTTTATATTTCCGCTGCAAACGACAACGAAACAATCAAATTGACCTAACTTGATCAATCTAGCCCGTGAAATCCGGACTAGTCCGCACTTTACCGGACTAGTCCGATATATCTAGATTTGACCTTTTTGTTGAAGTGCTACAGGAACCGAGAAATTCAAGAAGGCCTATTCACCCCCCCCCCTCTAGGCCTACATTCAGTGATCTATTTATTTACACACTAAATTCAATAAATTAGATATATTGCTATTAGTAAGAATAAATAAATAATAAATCAATAAATTCAATATAATACTATTATAAAAAAACAATAAAGAAATATGAGTTAAATGCACCGGTAGTGCACAAACTTGTAAGGGTGTGTCACTTAGTTCTATAAACTTCTGAAATGTATTTTTAGATCTCTAAACTAATTAAATAGATTATTAGACGACCATAACACACTTGTCATGTGTACATAGCGGACACGTAGGATGCCACCTAGGATCCATCATTTTTCACGTAGCCTCCAGAATTTTTTTTTAATATACGTATTTTAATCCAAATTTATATTAATAACCCTCGATTCAAATTTTTTTCAAATCTGACCGGCCGTCGTATGAGTCTCATACGACAAAATGGATGTCGTATGAGGCCCATACGACATGCAAATGTCGTATGAGGCCCATACGACATTGGTGCCACGTGTGTCGGCTGGGCCGTCCAGCGGGGCCGAAACCGGCCACGGTAGCATGTCGTATGAGGCCCATACGACATGCACAGAACCGTCGTATGGGGCACGTACGACATGCGTGCGTGCCCTAACCCTAGCCCCTGTTGAACCATCTTGTAATGGATTTTAGTCAAAATTTTTAAAATATTTGTAGACCGATTTGCTAAAAACTTCTAAAGTAGAAAATAGAGAATACATTGTGAAGTTTTGAAATCAATGAACTTTATCTATGTTTAGTATGTAGAAACTAGAGTAATTGTATGTGTTATTAGGCAATACGATCACGTTTCTGCAAATTTGTAAAATGTATTCAATTTTATTTTTTGTTTACAAATATTTGTAGTTAGAATCGACATAAATGTTCATATAGGTTATTGTAATGTAAGTTTTGTGGAGTATAAAAAATAAGTTATGAATATAATATATGAGAGTTTAATGGGAGTATCAATTTTTTTTAAATCCTATAGTGATTAGAAATGCATATTTTGGAAAATGATACAATTAATGTATAAATTTATACAAATGCATAATAATTGAAGATAATTAATTGTAAGCTCGGCGGCGGTTACATAAAATGAAATTACGTAGTTCCGAAAGTATGTGCATGTTGTTTACCAGTCTACTACTACGGTACATGAGGCAAAACATAAGTGCACATATTTCTGGAACAAAATGTAAAATAGGTGATACAAATGGCGTGTGTACGACGCACTAAAGATACGCCGATCTAATTCTAACACGCCTTAGTTGAATTACCCAAGTTGCTACTGAGTGCAACGGGGGTATTTTCCCTTACGCAAAGCATCCGGACCGGCTTCTTTTGCGCGACGAGCTCTCTCGCGCATGCGTTCTCGCTCAGCCTCTCGTGCTTGTGCTGCGACGCGTTCCTCCTCTGCCGCTTTGCGCTCACACTCTGCTCTCCATTGTCGAATTTCTTCTTGCCTCTTGCGACGACGCTCCTCCTGTGCAGCTCTATTCCTCCTCTCTTGCTCTATTCTTTCATCCCACTCTCTTTCTTCTTTGAACTTCCAATATGCAAGTCGAGCCATTCTCTCAACCTCTGCGGCGTCTTCTGCCGATTGTTCCTGGTCGATGTAGTTCCTGAAGTCGCATAGAGGTGGCAGCGACTGCACAAGTGTTTGTCCAAAAAATTAGATTCTATAGCATACATAAAACATAAGTAATGTTGCATATTACCTGTTTCCTACCACCTGGAAGAAATGGGCACGTCCTGTGAGGAGGATCGTACTCGTAGTTGTCGCACATCCAAAGCCGGCAACCATACGAGTAACCAGGTCGAAGATCTCTTACAAACCTACAATCAGTGCCACAGAAACACATTGGAGGTTGCAATCCCTCGGGGATTGGAACCTTTTCTCTATTTGTGGGTGGTGAGTTCTCGTCCATGGTAGTGAAGTATATAGAATGATTGTTGGTAGTGCGTGGTGAAGCTGTTACCGGGGTGAGTGTTATATAGACGAGCGGATGATGGAGTATGAGATTCGTCTGACACAGAGCAGTGCAATTTCGTATGTCTCTTGTACAAGATTCCCCTGACATGTACCAGTGCAATGTCGTATGTGTCTTCTACGAGATTCCCCTGACATGTACCAGTGCAATGTCGTATGTGTCTTCTACGAGATTCGCCTGACATGGTCCATAGACTTTCGTACACTTGGTCTATAGACCCATCCACGTTCGTCTATAAAAGGGTCCGCACCTCTTACATTTCGTATACGATTAAAGTTAGTAGTAACACAATGGAAAACAGAGGTCGTGCAAGGAGAGGAGAAGGAAACATTAGGCCAGTGCCTCAGAACTACTTAGTTGGCGGTCCTTCGTGGTTCGATGAAGTCAATTCGTCGAGACGTTTCCAAAGAGCAATAAACTTACTCTCCTGATTTTGACTACACAACATCTTGAACAAATTCATAAGTTGCTTGTTCTTGAAGTGGCTAAAAAAGTTGGCACCTAAATGCCTCATGCAATATCTTGATTGAATGTCTATCCAATAAGGTTGATGTCCCCGATCCGATGATCCAAATTTCAAATCAGATATTGCTTTAAGCAATCCAGCATGACGATCGTGTATGAGACAGACATCAGGACGTTCTTGAACTACAGCCATCTTGACCCGACTAAGGAACCAATACCAGCTTTCAGTGTTCTCACTTTCCACAAATGCGAAGGCCACAGGCAACACCTGTTGGTTCCCATCAACTGCAATAGCAGTAAGAATTTGACCTTTGTACTTTCCAGTTAAAAATGTACCATCAATGCAGAGTATTGGTCGACAATGTCTGAAAGCAGTAATACATTGGCCTAATGCAAAGAATGCACGGTGCAGATACAACTTCCCAGACACACTTCTATGCGGCATGTCCATAATGTCGTAAAAAGTACCAATATTTTTTTCCTGAATGGTCTGCAACAACTTTGGAAGGTTATCATAAGACGCTTCAAAAGTACCAAATCTTTGTTCAATCACTTTCTGTTTGGCCCTCCATGCTTTAGAGTAACTTATGGTGTACTTGAACTCTTCCTCAATAGTGGCTATTATTGATTTTGGTTCAAACTGTATGTTGTCCACTATACGGGCATACATATGATTTGCAATGAAATCTGAGGTCAAAGCACCATTGCACTTCTCCAATTCCTGCAACTGACATGTGTGATCAACCATTTTTGAAACTTTCCAAAGCTTCGTCCACTTCTCCTCGAAACCATGAACTCGAAAAGGACAAGTTGGGAACACACATTTCACATCATATAATTTTGGACTAGACTTGTAAACTGTAAATGATCTCTGCACAGACAAAGACCAATATTTTACTGCATCTTTTAAACCATCTTTGTCTTTAAAAATATCTCCTTGTGTTAACTGGTTCTCATGATATCCAGATAACCCAGAATATTTTTCTGCAGCTGCTAAATTACTCGGGATTGCATTGTTCCAGTGTGCAGGAATGATAATATCATTCTCATCATCAGAAGAGTCATCTTCAATAACATTTTCATATTCCATGTCCTCAATTCTAATTTGTTCAACTAAATCTTCGATGTGCTCTCCTTCATCAGCGACACCAAGTGGGTCTTCTTGCATCTGGTTCACTCCGCCTTCGACCTCTACCTCAGTATCTTCCATATCGTCTGCTTCAGCTGAATCTTCAACTTCTTTCGTTTCTGCTTGCGCAAGAAACACCAGCGGCCAACCCCGCTCCACAACTGTATCTACCCATTTCCTCCAATTATGTGTCCCCTTAATAGGAACGAAATCCCAATAACATCCATCTCTTGCTCGATTAATCAACCCTTTCAGTTTCACTTGATATACTTGTTCATCAAGGTTTAACGTTTTAATCAGCCATTTCTCCAGACTACCAAATGACCTCTCATTTGGTCTTGCTATCCCCCTCACCAACGACGTCCAAGCAGACATATCAACCCCAGTTGACCCATAAACAAGCGTGCCTTCTCCGTAGAAAATACGAAACATTAATTTGTCCGACATTCCTACTGTATTCAATATAAACAAACGTATTATAATCTACTCTAACCAAATTAATTTGACTCTATAAAACGTATATATTTGCCACACATTTGTAACTACAGGAGCAATTTTACGCTCCTCTGTAATGTATGACAATATTTTATAACTACTAATAAAACATAATATAATATATATTACACATTTATAAACTGAAAAATCATATCAAAAAACGAGTACATTTTAATTAAACGAATAATACATTAAGAAAATATGCTGCAATAATGTACTCTACCGTAATCATGACATTCGCATGAATATTAACAAAATTCATAATAAACTATATGCATGAACCATATAAATTCATATAATATTGACAACAATCGCGTGCACAACGAGTAATAATATACAATTATATTATATTCACAACATTACACTATATGCATGAACAACGTGTATAAAAATTAAATACAATAGACTATGTCGCGTGTGTTATCAACACTATACATTCATACAAACAAATATCATAATATAATACGCATTCATATTATATTGACAACAAAACAACATAAATGTACGGTGGCGAAATCAATACCGAAGTCGCGAGGATCCGAGGACGACGGATCGGAGACGAAAAAGGTGAGAGTAGCGAGCGTCGGAGGCGCCGTGCGGGAGCGGTGGAGGTCGCGGGCGGCGCGGCTGGGAGGAAAGGAGGCAGTGGGATGGGAGCGAGGCAGGGGCGGGGGCGGGGCTTTATAAGCGGCAGACCGTCGTATGAGCCTCATACGACGGTTCGACCGTTAGCTCAAGTTGTATGAGGCTCATACGACGTTCGCTGCCGCCTCATTTTCCGCGGCGACCGTTGCCCGCGTGGCAGCCACGTCGGACCGTCGTATGAGCCTCATACGACATTCATTACGTCGTATGAGACTCATACGACGGTGGGTCAGATCTGCAAATTTTTTAAATCCACGGTTATTAATAAAATTTTGGCATAAAAATCGTATATTAAAAAAAAATTCGTAGCCTCCGGCTCTTATGTTTATTCTGGCACCGGAATCCACGAGCGGAGACTCCAGATTACGGCGGCGAAGTGGGCGCCGCTTTGTTCCTGAGCTGCACGAGTGCAGCTGTTGGCCGGCGCGTAGAACGTCACGATCGACAGCCAGTCCGGCCTGTCGCTCGTCACGGCTCTATGTTCCACGCTCGTGTACTTGCTGTTAGTCAGAACCTTCACGAGTACGCGCTCCCGCATCAGATTCGCTCGAACGCTGCTGCTGTTTCACTGAAACTGATGGAAAACAGGAGACTGTACTTGCATCCAGCGTGTCGCCGAGGTTGATGACGAGGGCGTGCGGAATGGGGTGGACGGGCACCCACGCGCCGGATCCTTAGCCTCTGTCGTTAAGAAGCAAATGCAGAGTACTGATATAAGGGAGTAAACACTACTCGGCAGTAACACTGTAGCAACAGTTTAAGCAAACAGTAAATTCAGCTACTATGGCGTCCCGTGTTACTGTTTACATGTGCTGTAGGAGAGTGATTTAGGCCGTTCATTTACACATGACAAACTTATTGTGGATGTCTAATGATCCATTTAATTGGTTTAGGAATTTAAAAAATGCATCTTAGAAGTTTATGGACTTAAGTGACACACCCTTACAAGTTCGTAGATTGCCAGTGTATTTAACTCAAGAAATATTTACTATGTTGCAAGCCTCAATTTCATTTTAACAAATCATTGTTATTCTTTCTATCACAATTATTTTTGTTTGATTATATTTATTATGGCAGTAGCACATAATTTGCAAACTTATATCTTATATTTGGTTGTTGTTATTATTATTATTTTCATAGTGCCAGTGGTGAGTAATTCAAACGATTTTACATACTTAAATTTAGATTTTTTTGTTACTATTTCTGTAATGGAAGTGGTAGGTAATTTAAAATAGTAGAGCAATATTTTTGTCTAATATTTTTACAATAACGGTAGTGGATAATTTGCAAACTTATAATTTTTATTTGTGTTATTTTTATAATGGCAATGGAAGATGGTTTAGAAAACAGATTAAAATCTTCATAATAGTGGTGTTAGGTATTTTTTCCTCTGATTAATGTGTAATTTTATTTCTTAAGGGTGAATATGGTGGGGCATTTATCGAATAAGCAGTTATAGTTCTTAGTGGATTCCACCAGTGGAGGTAGGTCGCTATTCAGTTCTAGTTCATTTTGACGGTGATGATTCTTGAAAAAACAATATCGTCGTTTCAAAAAAAAAACATGTGTTTATGTGTTCGAGGACGGGTGGTGGGGGGAGGGGGGCTTTGTAGCTGGTTGAAGCCGTAAAAGTTTAGAAAAGTTTTAGATTTTATTTGGGATTCGTGCTATTCCTCCTTTTTTCTCTTTCTCTCCCAATCCTTTCCGTCATTCTCAATCGGCAGCATACGACGGCAGAGGAGAGCATTGCAGGCGGCAGTCGTGGTCCTCTTCTGATCCTTTCTGTCAGTCTCAATCGGCAGTATACGGCGGCGGAGGAGAGAGCTGCAGGCGGCGGCGGGCGGCCGCGCTGCAAGCAGTGACACACAGCAGTGGCGGAGCTAGGCTGCGCACTGCAGTGGCGGCGCCTGGCGGCAATGAGAGGCACGCGTCTGCGTAGGCTGAGGCCGCCGCCGGCCGCAGCGGGTGCTAGAGAGGAGGAAGAAGGCAAGTTTTTGTTAATTTTATATTTTTAAATTTATTAATTTGTAAGGATTTTGTTAGTTGTAAAATAGTTAATTATAATACTGTTGTGATTGTATAGACAATTAAAAAATTGGTATTTTTGTTAATTGTTAAGATGAATGGTTAAGTTTAGGGATTAGATGTTAGTGGATGTAACTAGCAGTTAATTACAGATAACTAGCAAATAATGTTAGTGATAGTTATTTATGGATCAATAACGTAATAATATGTTATTAGAGGTGTAGAAGACCTCTTTTTGTTCCGATCATTTAAAAAGTTATGAAACGTGCACATATTTCAACTTGGATACATACTATACGAGGGAATAATTGAGATTGTTCTATGCATCAGCTGGAATTATGCACTACTAGCCGTTCGGAACAGATGAATCACACATTCGTGCATAAGAATATTCGTTGAATAAGACACAAACTGGTTTATCTAATCCTGGTTACA
This sequence comes from Tuctoria greenei, assembly GCA_036927565.1. Lineage (NCBI taxonomy): Eukaryota > Viridiplantae > Streptophyta > Magnoliopsida > Poales > Poaceae > Tuctoria > Tuctoria greenei. The sequence continues at coordinate 164,873,035 of JAYESD010000006.1, forward strand.
ACTAGACACGATGAATTATAGCTGTACTGGTTGTTTGTCAGACTTGGTTAGCCACAGAACATAAAGTGTAACATATTTCTGCGTCCAGCAAAAGGGCATAGGAGTCCAGTCCCCTAATCTCATATGAATGATACTCCCTTCCTCCTCAAATACTTGATGTCTTCTTATTTCTCTTTTACTAGTAGACATAAATTGTTTGAGGACAGTGGAAGTACTATCAAAAATCATAGACAATAAGATAGGGGATAAGCGAAGGTCAACTACGTGAAGAGCCAAATCCAAGTTCTATGGATGCGTTTGGTTGGGAGTCAAAGTGGGATGGGATGGATTCATCCCAATTTTTAGGGATGGGATGGTCCCGTTTTCTGTTTGTCTAGAGGGATGGGACGATCCCTGTTTCTTGTTTGTTTTGTGGGATGGTGTGGGACGGAATAATCCCGTCTCTTGTTTGAATGAAAGGATGGGACAGGGACATGTGAGTATGAGTACTTCTGGAAGGTCACAAGCCTGTCTCCACGGAGGTGGGACGGATCCGTCCCCATGTTTTTGGTGGGATGGTTCCATCTCGCATCTAGATGGAATATTCTCTTTTAAGGGATGACTTCATCCCACATGTCTCCAAACCAAACAACAGAAAAGTGGGATCGTCTCGTCCCGTCCCACTATATCCCTCGAACCAAACACACCCTATAAGTACCTCGACCTCAAGCCAACAAAAATATGCATTTTCGTGGGTTTTCTCCTTAACTTCGTGAGCCCTGGGTCCATGAAAGTAAATCAGTTTCCTGTAGTTGGACATTCTTGGGTTTTTCCAAACTGTGTATCAACTGGTGCAACGTTTGCTTTTAATAGGTACCACTTATCGATAAATTGTCAGTCTACCATCTACACTATAACAAGAAGTGTTGAGTTTAGTTCGTAATGTATGGTCATTATGGTGTTCCAGGATGTACAACAAACTTTCTTATATGATTCATGCAGTTTGAACAAGATTAGCACCGCCACTTATATATGTAGTACTCTACAATCACATATATCTTGTCTGTGGATTATAAATTCTACAAATGATTTTGTCTCATGACACCAAAGTCAACACAACTCATACAATTATTACTAGCTAATTGGTGACTGACATATAATGATGGCACATATTCGGTTTTGATACATACATTATTTATATCTTCATCCTTACAGACCACCTTTTAGTTCTAGACTTTTAAGTATTCTTAGCAACAAAATTCAATGCCTCCAGTCAATACAAGCATTAGACAACATATGGATTTTTCGATAATGGCCAAAGAGCCCTCAACAGCTACTTGCTAAAGTTGAACAAGATCTTGCACACTTTCATGTGATAGAACAACACCTTAACCGTTATAATTCCAATTGGAAGACACTAGCATTGTGTTCCTATCGAATTAAACAAGTGACGATGTTAGGACAAGATTATTATATGTTTGTGGATTAGTTGTAGTTAATGATATTACATGATATGTACATTACTAGTGAATTAGATTTCTATAACTTAGATCTATGTTCAAATCATCAACTATTCTTCCATCCTTGACATTTTAATGTTGCCTAATAGCTGCAAAATAGAAATTCGACATGCGATTTTAAATCAAATCTTATGCTTGTGTTGAAATCATATGTCGATTACTGCATACCAAGTACCCCTTCGTACCAGAAGAAGACGCGTTGAGTTCCTCCTTCCAGTATTATAGACTTTTGGAGGCAACACGTGTCTCGTAGTGTCGGACCTGCCTCCCTACTTAGGGTGGCTCCAGCGCTGCCACATGTCTCGCAATGCCGGACCTGCCTCCCTCCTTAGGGTGGCTCCAGCGCTGCCACATGTTCAGTAGCTTCGGACCTACCACCCCAACAAGGGAAGCTCCGGTGCTACCACGTTTCTAGTAGCTTCGGACCTACCTCCCCGCAGAGGGAAGCTCCAGAGCTATCACGTGTCACACGTACGAATCTATGTCTAAAATGGGAAGACATCGGGATCTCCAACGGCACGAACATTCAAGGGCTATCAATCGTCCATTAGAAGACCTGGTTAACGTGTCATTAATGTTATATTAATGACGCATGATCAGAGCACTATCAAGACCGGTAACGCTGCCATTAAGGCATGTTATCACACTATTAGTACCCCTTAACACTCGTAGATCATGTATAGGGCAGTTATTACAGCCAGGGACACCTGTCTGGCCACGACACATACTGTAACAGCTAATCCTTAACATATAAAAGGACTGTGCTGCACGATAGAACTCAAGGCATCCAAGGCCGAGGTCAATCAGACTAGCTCACCAGCATACTCGCTAGAAGTAATCCAATATACAAACCCCCGTGGAGTAGGGTATTACGCTCAGGCGGCCCGAAACACATAAAACTCCTTGTGTCACCTAGCTCTTGGATTTTGATTTAACTCCCTGTCTAAATACGAACCTCCGCGGGCTACTTCATAGTAGTACTGGGGGAAGTGTCATTGGAACACTTCGACATTCGGCACGCCAGGAAGGGGGATTTTTCAAGATCTTCAAGATGATGAACTTAGCTGCCGCATCGAATGGACCGGCTGGACAAGCTGTTGGTGGAAATCCCGCCAATGCTCAGCAACTGGCCAACGTCGTCCCAGCAAATGTCATCCCACCACCAGCACCACTTCCTGCAGCATCAAATGCTACATATCGGGATGGTGACTTTGCGTCAGTACAGAATCGACCAACAACCCAGATAACGCACTGAATGCAACGCGAACTCTCCTACAGCGTCCTCTAGCGCCGGGAGATCCTCCAGCCGCGCTACAACAATGGCTTGCTGACGTTGAGAATCTGGTTGTAGTTGCAGCCACAACTTTTAAACAACCAGGGTCTGCCCAATGCAGGTCAGGCACCTTCCCGTAACAGGATCTTGTCTAGATGACTTGGTACTATGGCATCGCAGCTCAGGAGATGTGCGCCCTCTCAGCATGCGATGTCTCTACCCTCAGGGGCTCGTCGAACTCATATGGCATCGAGGCTCCCGACTAAAGATCTCCGGTCGGAGCTCGACCCACGGTACATGAGGCAGGATGGTCGCATCAACATCGAGCGTAGTGGTGAGAGGCAACTTGCTCATGAAAACCCTTCTCCTCTGGGAGTTGGAGGCTAGTTTTCAGCCCTTGCCTTACATGTCCGCATGGTGGAGTGGCCACCCAAGTTCCGGCCTCATTTGTCGGAGATGTATGATGGGATAGTCAATCCTGTCAAATTTTTTCAAATGTGATACTGACGGTACTACGTGCCTCACCAAAATAACAGTTCTAACCGGTATATCCAGATACATCTATAGGTTGACCTAGTATCGATCACTCACAAACGTGTTCTACACGGCTCACTACCATAGTTAGTGTACCTACAGAAGACACACAATCCCAATTAGCTCAATCACACCTCAAGGGCGGCCAATGGGAAGCACGACAGACAGTCACAATAAAACAAATGAAAGTAAATGCATACGACTCTGGTGTGAGTCGCCCTGGAGCGAAGTCATGCCTCGAGGTACATTGTTGTACTACGTTTGTACAACAAAGGCTCCCGCACAAACCGACTTATACATGCTCGGACATACATGTTTAGCATGCTCCCATAGAACATGAATAGTTCTAGAGACGCATACTATCGGGTTATCCACCACCCGACGGGGGCTCCCACTAATTTTGAAGCACGCTGGAGTACCACGTGTCATATGTTCTTAGAAACATGGAGAGTTTTAGAGACTCATATTGAATTTCCATGCCAAGCCACGAAAACAATCACATACCACATCTCGTATGGACGAGCTTACCGAGATTGATTTGCTCTAGGTGGCGTACCTTACCTCTTACCTGATGTCCGAACGTCGTTGCAGAATATAATAACAAGTAGATTAATATTGCCACCTTTATATCTTATACTAGTAATACTCCTTAGTGGGCATATAACTATTTCCTCACTCATATACTCCTAAGTTTTTGAAAATATGTTCTTTTCAGGCACACTGTTCCCAATGATGCTCTGATACTACGCTGTGGGGGCTGGGGTCCCGACATCCAAGGACCCCATCGGGTGGTGTCGTGCGATGCGATACCCAATAGTATACATAAAAAGAACCAGAATAAATACAAACCAAGTCTTTTATTTATAAACACAACAGAAGTTTTTACAATACTAAACGAAGGAAATAGTCTATACATCATAGCTACGCTCTCAGCTTAGCTATGCAAAAGCAAATTCGTCCATGACCTTAGGACTCTTTACACTAGCAGCACTCACTCTCCTTATCACGGTGGCGTGCAGGGCTCCCACTCAGCCGTGAACCCTGATGAGGGTGAGGTGTCGTCGTCAGGCCCTTCATCAACGGTATAACCTGCAAAAACTCGTTAAATGCAAACGTGAGCATAAGGCTCAACAAGACTGACCCGTCTCATTAGACATATGCAAGGAAAAAACTAAACATAGGTAAGAAATAGCATAAGTAGACTCACCTACAAGTAGATCCTTATAGTCATGTTTTATGTAGCAAATGACATTCCCCAGGCACGACACATCATAGCCTCCACAATCAAATAAGAAACGCTTTGCCGATGATATGACATGTCCAAAGCACATAATGCTATTACAGGTTAAGTGTTTGCAAATTATAAACTTTAATTTTGCTATCTTGAAGTCACACAAGCTGCAATACAATAATATTCATGGCAACAATTCATAATAATTCACTACTCTTTATTACTACGGCACGACACAGTGAACAAGCGGTACTCAAATAACCGCGAGGGACGGTGATTGCAATCAGTATACATTCGGATAACACATCACGCACACCAGTGCATAAGAAGCATGCAATGCTCCTCATGACGTCATACGCAACAACCTTTCACAAGAAACTCAAACGCCGACCAGTCCCACCATCGCAGACATGAGGTCCCCGTACGGAGCGTGTCTGTGCCCGCCGGCAGATTTATACCTTGCTACCCTCAACCCACCCATATCGACAGTGGGCTATGCCTCGACACCCGAGTTATCAAGTTACATCGGTTTCCTTGGTTCCATATGCCCAGTATGCACCCGGTACAGTTCAAACTTGTCTAGTAGGGCCACACACGGATCAGCCCTCAATCGACACAAGCAGGGCTATGGACGTGGGACCATGTCTCACTACATCCTATCCGCTGCTCGGTCTCAAATTCATATTCATAAACCATTCTTTGATCCAATCCGCCCCGTGTGATAAAATCCTATCTCGCGAGTAGATTCCAACTACTCAACTTCTACCGGATTCCTCAAAACATTACCATGGCATTTTTTACTCGTCAAGCTGTAGACCTACCCAATACTCCATGGGATTTGTGGGTCATGCAAGTGGAGTAACAAGCATCTTAGGCTTAATGCACAAAACTCACCCTAGACATAAGTGATACAAATCAAAACTTTTCAAAAGCACTTAAATGCTAATTGGGGCTTGACTTGGTTTGGGATTAGACAAATGTTAATAGTTTGGCTTGATCTTCCTCCGAAGAATCCACCATGAAACTTCAAGATGGTGACTCCTCGGCTCCTCCTCCAAGTGAAACTCCTCGTCGATCATTCCCGTCATGTTTCGTATTGACATGATTATGCATATAAGAGAGAAATATAATATAATATTAGACTCAATGTGGTTATATACACCTTAAGAAGGAGAAGCTTGACTAGTAGGCAGACACGTCTCTGTTCTGTGGAGAAACAGAGGATGTGTCAAGGTAGTCGTAGTAGTGTCGAGGTAAGAATTAAAAGGTGCAATGTAAGCACACATTGCAACTTAGCAATTAACACTTGGAGCTATGCCACACAAGAGTGATAAGACTGGCAGGTGAAGAAGTGTTCGACTAAATAGTGTAAGGATCACTAAGGGATCAAGGTGAAACATAGCACAATTAAGGTATGAGATGACTATGCAAAGTATAAGATTGAAACTCCGAATTAAATCTTATGACTGGAGAATGGAAGTCGTCTAAGAACTAAGAGACAATCTACAAAGCTTTTAAAGTGTTCTAAGATTCTTAGGAGAACTTGCTATGAGTTTCCAAAGTGTTCTAAGACTCTTACTCTACATTACATGTGTGTCGTAAGGAACAATTCTGAGGTTCCTAGTAACCATAGAAGACTAGATCATCTCACTTCTTGAGGTTCATATGATGAGAACGACCATTAACTAATCTACAAGAATTAGATGGACCCTTGATAAGGAGCTTAAGGTTAATGGAGAGACATAACAAGACAGAAGTAGCAACAGGAACGAATGACCAATTAGTCACTCTCCATCACTAAACAATATGTGCAGGATTACGGAACATAAGTCACACTAGCTTTCTATCCTTATAAGCATGCTCACCTTTTTTATTTCAGCGAATATCTTGGCTGTGTTCTTGATCTGGTCACTTCATTAACATTCAAAGAGCATCTTGGCACATATCCGTGTCGATTGCCACACCACAACATACCTGCATCACAAACCAGCACTGAATATCAACAACATTGGTTCTCCACTTGTAAGCATTTCGTCGAGCATCTTGGCTTCACCATTGCCATGACCTAATCTTGCTCAAACCGAAGCTAACCTTGGTACAACCATCATTGCCATAGTGTCGACAACATGAACCTGCATCTTGCGCATCACCTTAATCAATCCCAGCACTGATTGGATGTGGCACATGAGCAGAACGTCGCGATGACGTCGATGGGGTACAAGGCGAATCATTTCGAGCGTGTGCACTCATGCCTGTGGCGCAGAGGTGGACTGCAGCGAGGTGCTGCAGGGTAGGGAAGCGAGGAGGTGTCGCACTAGAAGAGCGGCGGGGTGGCACTTGACTGACGTGTGGGGCATCGCTGGGGCGAGGAGATGGAGCACAACACGGTGGGGCTGAGTGAGCTCGGCAGCTGGGACGAGTTGCGTGTGGCTGCAGCTTGCGGGGAGCAGAGGAGTCGCGTTAGGGAGGGTGGAGCGCGGGGCCAGGGCGACGCGCACAGGCGCGGGGCGCAGGAGGGGGGCAGAGCACCGTGGCGTGTCACGCGCAGGCAATAGGGTCGTGCAAAGGAGGCATGGCACTAGGCACGAAAAGGAGGAACCATGGCCAGTGCGGAAACATGGTAGGAGGAGCGGCCATGGCGCGACCGGCCCGTGGAGACGGGCCTAGCGGCGGCGGTCGTCGAGAGAAAAAACGGCGGCCATCGTGGGGCGGCTGGGAGCACGCACAAGGGAGACGTGCGGGTTAGCGCGGCATGCGGTCGAGCAGCACGGTGAGGCAAACGGCACAGCAGCCGACGGTGCGGCTTGGAACGGAGCAGCGGAAGGCGAAGGGACGCGACGATGCTGGTTCGAGCACATCGGCAAGCGGCGGCAAGCTGGAGCACCGTGGCAGTCGCGCGTGGGCAGAAGGAACCTCGTCACGACAGCTCGGCGCTCGGGCACGGGGCGACCTGGGCGCTATCGACCGTGTGCTGGCGATGCGATTGGCTGCGGGGAACGGCAACGAGCACGAGCAAGGTCGGGAGGCGGCGAGTTGAATGTGCGTGGGAGCGGGGAGGAATGGTCGTGCTCAGGTGAAGACCAGGGTAGGCGCGTGGCACGCGTGGCTTGAGAAGGAAGATGAGGGCGCGTAGGAAGCAAAAGCAAAACAGAGGTCTTGGCATTTGGGGATAAGACCATCATGTGGGGTCCACCTCCCCCTTATTGTCAATTTCTTCCAAAAATTATTTTGAGATGACCAACATTCCTATAATTGCTGAATCTAGTGGATAGGGACACAGGTGAGCGGTCGACAGAGAAGGCACTAGCGCGTGGTGGAAGAAGGAAGAAAATCTAAACTGCCTTGGGGTTTGATGTGTGGGGTCCAATGGTAAGTGGGTCCCAACCTTGATCTGATCTTCTGCTGCTGCCTCCAATATTACATAAAATAACAAATGGTGCCCTAATTAAATAGGAAGCAGTAGAGCCGAGTGAGGAGACTTGACGGGCAAGGAGAACGTGAGGGGTTCATGATCGGACGACGCGACATGACAGTGTTGCTGGCTTTCGATAAGCACAAGCAGAGGACGAAACCCAAGACTCCTTGGTTAGGACTGACTAGTGGGCCACCTGACAAGTGGGCCCTGCCCAAGGTGTTGTCTTCACTGGAAACACCACGATGTTGCTCATGTTGCTGTTGAAGTTTGAATTTGAATTAACATTCGAGCTTTTAATTATTTATGTGAAATATTCCAATTAAAGCTTATAGTTTTAACAAGTTCCTATTTTCTTAACATTGGTTAACTCATATGGTTCATGTGAGTTCGATTTTCATTTTCTAAAATTTTTAAGATCGTATTTTCATGTTCTTGCTCTACTCAAATGCGGGTTTTTACAATCCTTCCCCCTTAAAGGATTCTCGTCCCGAGATTCTAGAGAGATGAGAAAGTTAGGACGAGTTGTGGATGAGATGACTCCATCGTTTCACGTGATTGGAAGAAAGACACACTTCGTCTTCTTCAGTAGGTTCTTGAAGTTGTGGCTAGTCCAACTTATGTTGTAAACCACATCGTCTAGCTTTACTGGCTTGCGTCTTTGTACTGCAACTTAGATTCAGATGCTTGGCATGACTGAGATCACCCCGTAAAGTTTGTGTCTTAGCAAATTATGTTGATGTGACTAGGTTGTGTGGATATCCTCTTCTTTCCGCCAAAATGAAGTAATCTTCTTCATAGTAGGAACACTAATGGTTCTATGATATTGGGCATCCTTAACTCATGACGTTCTTCTCATGAAGGCCTTACTTCCCTAGTCTTGTATTATGAGAATCAGTACTTGTTCTTCAACTCTCTTGAGTATTCTGATGACCTTGATACTAGTTGCTTTCAACTTTGGCTTTGTGTACTGAGTCCTTTAAGCTGGGTGTAGTATTACTCAATATAGAATCAAGAGAGTTTCAAGATTAAACCATGAATCATTAATCTCGTCTGGATCGAGTTTCACAATTAGGTAGTCATTAATCGGACTACATTATTGTGACATAAGAGTAGTAAAGATGTCATCTCTCTTAAGTGGTCAAAATGGCAAAGTTACAATGTGTATGGAAACCACATGGTTCTCGACCTATCAATGTCACCATTCACTATGAATCAAGGAGTTTCACAGGCTCAACATAAATGAAAATCTTGCAAACCAGGAACATCAAGGGGTATTGGGAATGATCAACTCGCAAGGAATTGTGACCTTAATAAACTAGTCAAAGGATGAAATGATTTGTACTCGACATAAGAAAAATCAAGGTTTGGTTTGTATTATGTCGTCATAATACAAAGATGTATAAAACATGACATCTACAAGGTCGTCGGACAAAGCAAGGTTACCATGCATTACCCGCCAAAGGGTTCTCCAAGAATGATCTCGCGAATAGAAAGAATACAAGGTTCTCGCGGGGTTGAGAAGTCATAAGGAGACTCCTCGCAAACTAGAAACAATCAACTTTCATTAATCAAGGTGATTGAGCATTAACAAGTCAAGGATAAAGACTAAACCGTGTTGGTCACAAGGTGCATCTATTTGTTGATCAATTGAGGAAGAACCTCACGAATCAAGAGTATGAGTGTTTACACAACCAAGACAATTGAACCCACACAAATCAAGGATGAGGGTTCAACTCATAGTTGTACTACAAAGAGGATTGAGTAATCGGTTTCCCTTTTATTATGCAATGAAGGCAAACCAACTAGAACGTTGATAACAAGAGTTGGAAACAATCAATACTAATAGAAATCACTTAAGTACTTGAATGGAGATACATATTCTTCCTCAAAGTTAATTAAGACTCATGTATTATGATGCATTACAAACCGGATGATGTTATGCAGACACAATGCAATCCCGGGAAAAACTATGCATAAGGTATGATGCATTCATCTTTGTGGTTTGAGCAAAAGTATGTATAACGATTCAAACACGATAAGCACTATCTCTAGTTCACAATGTTTGAATCAACTTGCTCATGAGAAGTGTTGGACAAGGAACATCCTTCTCATAGGTTGATCAAGATAGAAGGATTCAAGTCTAACCATGGAAACAAGGAGTGGTGAACAATATTCTACACAATCTTAACCTTCGTAACTGGTACACATTCTAACCAATATATCCAATTCTGTCCCTAGGTCCTTGTCGCATATGCCGAGTCACAGACTCATCCTTGCTCATGAAATCCACTAACTAGGTTACCTTGATGACTTGGTACTATTTAGTATGGGGTCAAATTTACTAGAGTTCACGTAGTGGTGTTAATCTTCTCTTCAATCATGTAGTGGTGATTGACATCTTCCATGATAACGCTGATGGAGTTGATAATGTACTCCGTCTATGAGGTGCTAACCTCGTTCTTGAAGTTGGTTTCTCTTGAAGATGTAATTTCCCGATCACTTTAAACTACTTGGATGCACACCTTCCCCCTTAAAGATTCGAACTAGAGGTTCGAGAAGTTTACTTCAACTAATCCTTATGGGAAGGTTATGTGCAACTCATGGAAGTAAAATCACTGCTCAAATTCACCACACAATGTCGAACACCAGTTGTGAAACATGAGCAATGATCCAAGAAATTTAAACCAAAACTGATCAAATTTCAAAATTTGAACCACTGTCCAGGTTCTGGTACAGCTGACCACTATGGAGAAATTCAAAATTTTCGACCAGTTAGAGGCAAAATATGGATTGGAGGCGAACTACAAAACCGTATTACACTCAATGACCTTTCCAGAATGTATTTATTTGTCATCAAAGCATTTCTGGTTGAGGAGATATGGCATTTGCAATTTGACAGTTTTTCCTGGAAATTTGGACAGCACCTCTTTTGTTTATGGCTGACCTTGTCCACAGTTTCCAGATATATAAAATCAAAATTTGCAGAAGTCATGCACCACAACATTGTTATATACATCCTCAGGATTCCACAAATGTAAAACGCAAAGCAATTAGATGATTCTTCTCAATGGTATGGTCAACATAGTAATTGAATATAAATCAGCCCAGATTCGGTGCTGTCAAGATAACTTTGAAGATACCTCGATTTAAACCCAGTCATTGCGAGTTTTAGCCTTAGTGTCGAATAGAAACTTGTTAGAGGACTCCTTAATCTTTCCATAAATGTATATATATTCCTATGTTGCTGTTCGGATTTAGGACTTATGTCTATTCGAAGTTCACAATTTTCCAGGTTGGTTCAGTTAGCACATATACTCTTGTTCCAGTTTTTAACTCATGTTTATGAATACTTATGATCTGAATTTGGGGCAACCATGAATTAAAAAGTTGTATCATAGATCCTTCCCTTTCCGAAAATGCATCACAATGGCCTAGAAGAGTTTTCTATAAAGAGATATGGCAAAATACAGCTGCTGGTTCACACAGTTTCAGAACAACAGCATTTGTGATAATGGTGCACTTTCATCAGCTTAGAAAGATCTTTTGGCTTGGAGGTCAATAGAAAACATATAGTAGACATCCCAAGCTTTTCAAAAATTATTCATTTGCCTCCATAGCCTTTCGGTAATAAAAGATATGGAAGATTGATCACAGGGTACAAGATAGTTCAAAACTGGAGTATTATGAAACTCAGTTCTGTTCCAGCTGACCATCCTGTATAAATTCGAAATTTTCATACAGTAAAGGTCAGTACCAGAATTTGAGTTGAATACAAAAGTTTTAGTTCACTTCATGAAATTTACATATTGTACTTAAACACCTCCAGTGACCTCTGGATTAAAAACTATACAGGTATGAAGTTGACTAAAATTTTCTGCAAATTTTGACAAAACCTCGCCTGTATATGTGGTTATCACCCACAACTTATATAGGTATATCAAAAAAATATATTGAGGTAATGACAAAATAAAAATGGTACAAAATCATGTTAACATCCCAGAAATGAAATGGTTCATCCTTACAAAGTTTTTATACAGGTCAAAGCGCGCAAATTCCAAACTATGCACAAATGGTTCCTGGTTCTGAACTGCCAGAACAATGTTTGCGACATATGGAGTTAGGCACTGCTATTGCAAGATTCAGTCCAAGAGTCAAGTAGAAAGTTGATAGAGGACTTCCTAAGATTTCCAGAAATGTATATATATGACTATGTCACCTTTCTGGGTTAAGAGTTATAACTATCTAAACTTCACAAAATGAGTAAAGGAATTCTGCCAGCAGTCCTGCAGATCTCTATATTGGACCCAGAATTTGATTTTGTTCAACGTTGAATTATAGAACTTTTTTAATTACCAAGTTGTAGAGCTGATTCTCCCCTTTCCAATATGTATCATAATGGTTCAGGAGATTTTTCTACAGGAAGGTACGGAAAAATACAGAGACTTTTGCAATGGTCTAGGCATCTGGAGTAGTTTTGGTAGAGTTCAAATTTCACCAGGTTATCAAATCTTTTTGTCTTCGTGGTAAACAGAAAGTTTGTAGAGGCCTTCAAGAGATTTTCATCCATATAGCATATCCCTATGTTCTCTAACAACTAACCAAGATTGCAACCTGGCGAAGCTGAGCAAATTTTCACCAAAAACAAAAAATTTTGGTTCTACACTCTCGTCGAGTCGGAATTCAATTTATGGAGTCCAAAACATACTAGAAACTGATAGTCGGACTTTCCAAAACATAATGCATACATACTGTTGTGGGGGATGGTCAATGTATCAAATGTGATAGTGACGGTACTACGTGCCTCACAAAAATAACTATTCTAACCGGTATATCCAGATACGTCAATAAGTGGACCTAGTATCGATCACTCGCAAAAGTGTTCTACACGGGTCGCTACCGTAGTTAGTGTATCTGCAGAAGAAACACAGTCCCAATTCACTCAATCACGTCTCAAGGGCGGCCAATGGGAAGCACGACAGGCAGTCACAATAAAACAGTTGAAAGTAAATGCATACGACTCTAGTGTGAGTCACCCTCGAGTGAAGTCATGTCTCGAGGTACATGGTTGTACTACGTGTGTACAGCAAAGACTCCCGCACGAACCATCTTATACACGCTCGGACATACGTGTTTCGCATGCTCCTATAGAACATGAATAGTTCTAGAGACGCATACTATCGGGTTATCCACCACCCGACGGGAGCTCCCACTAATTTTGAAGCATGATGAGGTATCGCATGTCATATGTTCTTAGAAACATGGAGAGTTTCAGAGACTCATATTATCTTTTCGTGCCAAGCCACGGAAACAATCACATACCACATCTCGTATGGACGGACTTACCGAGATTGATCTGCTGTCGGTGGCGTAGCTTACCTCTTACCTGATGTCAGAGCGTCGTTACATAATATAATAACAAGTAGGTTTGTATTGCCACCTTTATATCTTATACTAGTAATACTCCTTAGTGGGCATATAACTATTTCCCCACTCATATACCACTAAGTTTTTGCAAATATATTCTTTTCAGCCACAATGTTCCCAATGACGCTTTGATACCATGCTATGGGGACCGGGGTCTCGACATTCAAGGACCTCATCGGGTGGTGTCGTGCGATGCGACACCCAATGGTATACATAAAAAGAACCAGAATAAATACAAACCAGGTCTTTTATTTATAAACACATTGGAAGTTTTTACAATACTAAACGAAGGAAAGAGTCTACACATCATAGCTACGCTCTCAGCTCTAGCTATGCAAAAGAAAAGTCGTCCATGCTCTTAGGACACTTCATACTAGCAGCAATCACTCTTTTTATCACAATGGCATTCAGGGCTCCCACACTTCAGTGAACCCTGATGAGGGTAAGATCGTCGTCAGACCCTTCGTCAATGGTATAACCCACAAAAACTCGTTAACTGCAAACGCAAGCATAGGGCTCAGCAAGACTGACCTGTCTCACTAGACATATACAAGGTAAATACTAAACATAGGTAAGAAATAGAGTAAGTAGACTTGCCTACAAGTGGATCCTTTTAGTCATTTCATAAATAGCAAATGACATTCCTCAAGCACGACACATCATAGACTCCACAATCAAACAAGAAACGCTTTGTCGATGATATGACATGCCCAAAGCACATAATGCTATTACATGTTATGTGTTTGGAAACTGTAAACTTTAATTTTGCTATCTTTAAGTCACACAAGTTGCAATACAATAATATTCATGGCAACAGCTCATAATAATTCACTACTCGTTATTACTACGTTACAGCGCAGTGAACAAGCGGTACTCAAATAACCGCGGGAGATGGTGATTGCAATCAGTAGACACCCGGATAACACGTCACGCACACCTGTGCGTAAGAAGCGTGCGGTGCTCCTCACGACGTCATATGCAGACACCTTTCACAAGAAACTCAAACGCCGAACCGGTCCCACCAATGTAGGCATAAGGTCCCCGCACGAAGCATGTCTACGCTCGCTGGCAGATTTACACATTGCTGCCCTCAACCCATCCCTATCGACAGTAGGCTATGCCTCAACACCCAAGTTATCAAGTTACATTGGTTTCGTGAGTTCCATATGCCAGTATGCACCCGGTACAATTGAAACTTGTCCAGCAGGGCCACACACGGATCAGTCCTCAATCGACACAAGCAGGGCTACACACGTGAGACCATGTCTCGCTGCATCCTGTCTGCTGCTCGATCTAAAATTCATATTCATAAACTATTCTTTGATCGATTCCACCCCGTGTGATAAAATCCTATCTCGCGAGAAGAATCCAACTACTCGACTTCTACGGGATTCCTCAAAACATTAGCATGGCATTTTCTATCGTCAAGTTGTTTGGGCTACCCAATACTCCATGGGATTTGTAGGTCATGCAAGTGGAGTAACAAGCACCTTAGCCCTAATGCACAAAACTCACCCTAGACATAAGTGATACAAATCAAAACTTTGCAAAAGCACTTAAATGCTAACCGGGGCTTGCCATTGTTTGTGATTAGGCAAATGTTAATATCTAGGCTTGATCTTCTTCTGAAGAATCCGCCATGAAACTTCAAGATGCTGACTCCTCGACTCCTCCTCCAAGTGAAACTCCTCGTCGATCATCCCCATCATGTTTTCTATTGACATGATTATGAATATAAGAGAGCAATGTAATATAATATTAGACTCAACGTGGTTGTATACACCGTAAGAAGGAGAAGCTTGACTAGGTGGGACATACATGTCTCTATTATGTGGAGAAATAGAGGATGAGTCAAGGTGGTCGTAGTAGTGTCGAGGTAAGAATTGAAAGGTGAAATGTAAGCACAAATTGCAAGTTAGCAATTAACACTTGGAGCTATGCTACACAAGAGTGATAAGACTAACTGGTGAAGACGTGTTTGACTAAATAGTTTAAGGATGACTAAGGGATCAAGGTGAAACATAGAACAATTAAAGTATGAGATGACTATGCAAAGCATAAAATCGAAACTCTGGATTAAATCTTATGACTAAAGAATTGAAGTCGTCTAAGAACTAAGAGACAATCTACAAAGCTTCTAAAGTTTTCTAAGATTCTTAGGAGGACTATGAGTTTCTAAAGTGTCCTAAGACTCTTACTATAAATTACCTGTGTGTCATAAGGAATCAATTCTAAGGTTCCTAGTAACCATAGAAGACCGGATCACTTCACTTCTTGAGGTTCCTATGACGAGAATGACTATTAACTAATCTACAAGAATACGATGGACCCTTGATAAGGAGCTTAAGGTCAAGGGCGAGACATCACAAGACAGAAGTAACAACAGGAACAAATGACCAATTAGTCACCCCCCGTCACTCAACAATATGTGCAGGATTACGGAACACTAGTCGCACTAGCTTTCTATCCTTATAAGCATGCTCACCTTGTTTATTTCAGCGAATATCTTGGGTGTGTTCTTGACACGGTCACTTCATTAACATTCAAAGAGCACCTTGGAACATATCCTTGTCGATTGCTACACCACAACATACCTGCATCACAAACCAGCACTGAATATAAACAATGTCGGTTCTCCCTTGTAAGCATTTCATCAAGCATCTTGGTTGCACCATTTTGATGACCTAATCTTGCACAAACCGAAGCTAGCCTTGTACAACTGTCATTGCTGTAGTGTAGACAACATGTTCCTGCATCTTGCGCATCACCTTCATCAATCCCAGCACTGATTGGATGCGGCATATGAGTAGAACGTTGCGGTGACATTGATGGGGTACAAGGCGAACCATTTCGAGCATGTGCACTCATACCTGTGGTGCGGAGGTGGACTGCAGCGAGGTGCTGCAGGGCAGAAAGGTGAGGAGGTGTTGCACTGGAGGACCGGTGGGGTGGCACTCGACTGGTGTGTGGGGCACCGCTGGGGCAGGGAGATGGAGCGCAGCACAACAGGGCTGAGCGAGCTCGGGGGGGGGGGGGGGGAGGGGGGGCGAGTTGCGCGTGGTTGCGGCTTGCGGGGAGCAGATGAGTTGCATTCGGGAGGGTGGAGCATGGGGCCAGGCAAGCGGCATGGCTAGGGCGACGCACGTAGGCGCGGGGCGCAGGAGGGAGGCGGAGCGCCGTGGCAGGTCACGCGCAGGCAGCAAGGTCGCGCAAAGGAGGTGCGGTGTTAGGCGCGTGTTGACGGCTCCTAAAATATACTAACAAATCATCTCCGGCAACGACGCTTGAAATGCTTGTTGGTATTTCTTAACACCACAGATCTACTCCGGTAAAGAAATGAGATCCGCAAGCACACGGAAGATACCGTTGTAGCATTTCACCCATGAGTATTCCCAAGGGTATCATATTTATCCCAAAGGAAGGCAATGGAGTAAAGTATATACTACTCTTATGGTCAAGCTATGGGATACTAATCCATTATACGGACATAGGTAAGTTGATAATAGGGGTAGTGTGACACGCACCTAGGCAATCTATTATAAAGGGTAAAATGGGTCCTAGAGGGAGATTGGATTCAGAGTTAGAGAGTTGCTCCTACAATGCTCCTAATACATATACATAGCCTAATGTATATACTAATGGTCATGTCAATGATGAATTCTATGCAATTCTATTCAACACATCGGGCACGGGTTTACCCCTAGCAATACTAGGGTGACTCCCACCAAGAGCCTGTGGCTTAGCCGAACGTGGAGGATTACAAAGGACAGATAGGGCTGTCACCACCTACTGCCTACCTCTTCAATCCGTGGGTCTACGAGACATCCAACGCTACTTAAATACCCAAGCACCATGCTAGCATACTAATAAAATACCCTAGGAGCCATGGCACAAGCCATCCTAAGGCAATGACTAACCTAAACATCGTTGAACTAATGTTGAAGCATAGCATAAGTCATTCATATTAACCTAATCATATCATAACTACATAGACTATAGTGGGGGTCTACAGTGTTTATGACCATAAGATGTGATCATGAGAGTGAAATCATAAAGACTATACCTTCCACATACATGGACTCCACAATCAAACAAGAAACACTTTGTCCAAGTATACGTATAAAAGAAGACTAAAGATAATATCTTTATTGAGCACAAAGTCACAAATACAAGAAGGAATACATAAGCCATACCTTTCTCAATGTGGAATTTGGAAGAGAGACTCCTTCTACTCCTTTACCAATTTGGACTTGGGACTAGAGGCTCTCCTCTCTACATCCTAACTCCTCTAAGGACTATGGAAGATATTGTATACAATAGAATGATGCCCAAGTGGTGTGTGTTGAAGTGAGGGGTAGGGGGTCCTATTTATACTAGTGTTGAGGTTTGTTCCCGCCACCAAAAGCGCGCGAATTAGTCACCATTGACTCCAGGGAGCCGGGAGGAGCCAACACGTGGAGGCTGACCGAGTTTGGTGCAAAGACCAGGTCGGCCGACCCCCTGGTTCGGCCGACCTGGTCATTGCACCATTTCTCATGTGCTTTCTCCAGGTAGCTGCCAGGTTGGTCCCATTGATGTATATGGGTGATACACCGTTGGATCTCCTCGGATAATTCTGTTTGTGGGTCATTTGATCCATGGGATGCCACGTGTTGTCGTCTGATTGGCTGGGATGATATTTTATAGGATTGTCCCTCTACATTTCCTCATTTCCTGCATAAAATGCTGCATACACATATTTCTCCATGTCCAAGTGGAATTCGGTTAGATAAAAAGGTGATGTGTGCAAGAAATGACAAATTCTTCACATAATTGAGTTAAATTGACGGATGAAATTGGTATATAACAGCCGTCAACAAACTCCCCAAGCTTATCCTTTGCTCGTCCCGAGCAAAGTCAAGACTTTAGGTTGATGATCAGGAGTTGCTACAATGTCCTTTTTTTTTCAAAAGTATCTAATGCACAACAAGATACTCTACCTAGTATTGCAGAAATTGGCTATGATACCCTACCTTTCTTAAGTTATCATGGGGCTTATGCTTTTTCATATTCATGAGTAGTTGAAAGGTAGAATAGCAAATGGAGCAAACATAGCCTAGAAATCAAGTTCCACTTAAAACCTGGAGAATTCAATTTAGATATTAAGTACTTCAATTAGATTCTCTCAGTCACTTCTTTGTAGATAGTGAAAATATTTCCTCACCAAAGCATTGTGCCCTTACTATTCCTACTCATTCAATATGGCTTGTATGTGGAGTTTGGTAAGGAAAGCAAGTAGGCATATTTGCATCACATATATTGCTAAGTCAAAAGAGTAATCCTTAGGAGGATTCAATTCAAAACTTTTTGATTCAAGACTAGTGCATGTGTCATGGAGTGGAAGTGGATGTGGATACTTGAGATAACTCCTTTTTGGTATAATCCCTCTTTCTTTTTGCAGGGATGAAACATGGCTACTTTTCTTTTCTCTCTCTTTTTTTTTTCTTTTTTTTCTCTCATGCTTATGATGTAAGCATGCCTTTTTTTTTCTTTTTGTAGCCATTCTTCTACTCCTTTTCTTTGTAATGAATTTTAAAGAGAGTGCTAAATATGAATAACATGGATTTTCTCTTTTTGTTGTGGTATGGTGGATATGATGGACGTTTTGCTTACTTCTAGTGTAGAAGTATAGCATGTGCAAGTGAAGTCTTGAATTGAAAAAGAGTTCAATGATTTCTCACATAGGACTATACTAGTTTGACTAGGCTCAATGTGAAAGCAAATAGCATATGCATAAGGTTTTGTCCATGTATGAACATCATATGGCTTTGGTAGGTATTTCCAATCAATTGAGGGAACTCAAATCTTTTTAGAATTTCTCCGGAAATCTAAGTTTTACTTTCAAAGTAGGACTAGTAGCCCTATTACCAATTCTAGTCTTGCAACAACCTAGAATTAGATTAAGCTTTTGCTACCCACAACTTCCAAATTAAGGTAAAAGTATTTCAAACCAATGAAAGCAATATTCGGAGAGTAGCAAGTTGTAAACTAGAGACTTAAGAAAATAAAACAGAGCAACTATTCATCATTTCATCTATGTGAATTCTAAATCATTTTTACCGCACATCTTTATTTGATGAAAGCAAATCTAACCTATTTTATATATTTTTTTTAAATGCAAGGTGGATGATGGATGGATAGAAATTAAATATGTAATGGATGATTTGAAATAAAAATGTAGTGGGTGTGATACAAGTTACCTCAAGTGGGGGTCCTCCCCCAAGCTTATTCTTGATCAAGGTCCGTGATAGGGGTTGAAACCCTAACGACGGAGGTAAGCAAATCTAACCCATTGACACCATGAGTGTGGTTGAATAGAGTGTTTCTGATGTTGATCGTCCGCACATCAGGGTCTCCATGTGTTGGGTGTGATTTGTCATTCCTTGGCTAGGATAATGATAACCTTTAGATCCAAAGGAATGACCTGCACTCAACATACATTGAGTACGTTTCGTCATTCTTTGGCTAAGGTGTATCATATCTTTTTGCCATAAGGGAGTGACATGTGCCAAACATGCAATGGGTATGATCAGTTGTTCCTTGGGTAAGGTACAACATACCTAGAACCACGAAGGAATGACATGCACTCAACATGGGTTGAGTGTGATCTGTTGTTCCTTGGCTAAGGCATGACATACCTTCTAGCCACATAGGGACAACTTGCACCCAATATAAATTGGGTGTGAACTTGTCATTCCTTGGTCATGGTACATCATAACTCTTAGCCACATAGGAACAACTTGTACCCAGTGATGGTGGAAAATCCCTTGAGCTTGAATGAGTGCTTAAAATAGTTGAGAGCATAATGCTCTCACCCATTCGTGGCAGCTCATTGGTTGCTCATGGAGGGTTCCCATTTCAAATCTTGAGCCTAAGGTTGGATTCAGAGTTGCTCCTACAATGCTCCTAATATATATACATAGCCTAAGGTAGATACTTATGGTCATGTCAATAATGAATTCTATGCAATGCTATTCAACACATCGGGCACGGGCTTACCCCTAGCAATACTAGGGCGACTCCCGCCAAGAGCCTGTGGAATAGCCGAACGTGGAGGATTACAAAGGACAGATAGGGCTGTCACCACCTACTGCCTACCTCTTCAATCAGTGGGTCTACGAGACATCCAATGCTACTTAAATACCCTAGCACCATGCTAGCATACTAAGAAAATACCTTAGGAGCCATGGCACATGCCATTCTAAGGCAATGACTAACCTAAACATCGTTGAACCAATGTTGAAGCATAGCATAAGTCATTCATATTAACCTAATCATATCATAACTACATAGACTATAGTGGGGGTCTATAGTGTTTATGACCATAAGATGTGATCATGAGAGTGAAATCATAAAGACTATACCTTCCACATACATTAACTCCACAATCAAACAAGAAACGCTTTGTTCAAGTATACGTATAAAAGAAGACTAAAGATAATATCTTTATTGAGCACAAAGTCACAAATACAAGAAGGAATACATAAGCCATACCTTTCCCAATGTGGAATTGGGAAGAGAGACTCCTTCTACTCCTTTCCCAATTTGGACTTGGGACTAGAGGCTCTCCTCTCTACATCCTAACTCGTCTAAGGACTATGGAAGATATTGTATACAATAGAATGATGCCCAAGTGGTGTGTGTTGAAGTAAGGGGTAGGGGGTCCTATTTATACTAGTGTTGAGGTCGGTTCCCACCACCAAAAGCGCACGAATAAGTCACCATTGACTCCAGGGAGCCGGGAGGAGCCAACACGAGGAGGCTGACCGAGTTTGGTGCAAAGACCAGGTCGACCAACCCACTGGTTCGGCCGACTTGGTCATTGCACCGTTTCTCGTGTGCTTTCTCCAGGTGGCTGCCAGGTGGGTCCCATTGATGTATATGGTTGATACACCGTTGGATTTCCTCGGATATATCTATTTGTGGGCCATTTGATCCATGGGATGCCACGTGTCGTTGCCTAATTGGCTGGGATGATATTTTATAGGATTGGTCACTCTACATTTCCTCATTTCCTGCATAAAATGTTGCATACACATATTTCTCCAAGTCCAAGTGGAATTCGGTTAGATAGAATGGTGATGTGTGCAAGAAATGACAAATCCTTCACATAATTGAGTTAAATTGACGGATGAAACTGGTATATAACAGCCGTAAACAGCGCGGAAGGGAGGAACCATGGCTAACGCAGAAACGAGGTAGGAGGAGCGCCATGGCGCGGCCCGCCCGTGGAGACGGTCCTGGCGGTGGTGGTCGTCGGGAGTCAAAATGGCGGCTATCGTGGGGCAGTTGGGAGAATGCACGAGGGAGATGTGCGGGTTAGCACGGCCGGCCGGGCGGCGCAGTGAGGCAAGTGGCACTGCAGCCGGTGGTGCAGCTTGGAATGGAGCAACGAAAGGCGAAGGGACGAGGTGGCACTGGCGCGAGCACATTGGCAAGCGGCGGCGAGCTGGGGCACCGTGGCATTCGCACGCGGGCGTTAGGCACCTCGTCATGTCAGTGCGACGCTCGGGCGTGGAGCGACCTGGGCACTATCGGCCGTGTGCTGGTAGCGCAATTGGTGCAGGGAACGACAACGCCCAGGGGCGAGGCTGGGAGGCAGCGAGGTGAATGTGCATGTGAGTGGGGAGCAAGGGTCGCACTCAGGTGAAGACCAGGGTAGGCGAGCGACACTTGTGGCTTGAGAAGGAATATGAGGACGCGTAGGAAGCAAAAGCAAAACAAAGATCTTGGCATTTGGGGATAAGACCATCATGTGGGGTCCACCTCCCCTTATCCTCGATTCCTTCCAAAAATTATTTTCAGATGACAAAAATTCCTATAATTACTGAATCTAGTGTATAGGGACACTGGTGAGCGGTCGACAGAGAAGGCACTGGCGCGTGTTGGAAGAAGGAAGAAAATGTAAAATGCCTTGGGATCTGATGTGTGGGCCACTGGTAAGTGGGTCCCAACCTCGATCTGATCTTATGCTGCTACCTCCAATATTACATAAAATAAGAAATGGTGTCGTAATTAAATAGGAAGCAATAGAGCTGAGTGACGAGACTTGTCGGGCAAGGAGAATGTGAGGAGTCCAAGATGGGACGACGCGACATGGTAGTGTTGCTGGCTTTCGATAAGCACAAGCAGAGGACGAAACCCAAGACGCCTTGGTTAGGACTGACTGGTGAGCCACCTAACAAGTGGGCCCCATGCAAGGTGTTGTCTTCACTGGAAACACCACGATGTTGCTCATGTTGATGTTTAAGTTTGAATTTGAATTAGCATTCGAGCTTTTAATTGTTTATGTGAAATATTCCAATTAAATATTATAGTTTTAACATGTTTCTATTTTGTTAACATTGGTTAACTCATATGGTTCATGTGAGTTTGAGTTTTCATTTTCAAAAAATTTTAAGTTCTTATTTTCGTGTTCTTGCTTTACTCAAATGCGGGTTTTTACAGGGAGCTCCTTCACCCAGCCTGGCACCGAGATGGACCTTTTTGTTGTACAGCAAAAGCCAGGAGAGTCACTACGATCCTTCATCTAGCGATTCTCTTAGGTACGAAACACTATCCCTTCTATCTCCAATGCTTCTATCGTTGTTGCATTCTGACAGGGAGTTCGAGACAAAAAGATGCTGGAGGAGCTGGCAACCAAGGATGTCAGTAGTGTCACGAAACTCTTCAGCCTGGCTGACAAATGTACCAGAGCTGCAGAGGGCTGTGAAATGCACTCCAAACCAGCTGCGGAGGCTGGTCAGTCTGCCTGCAAAGCCAGAGCTACTGCCAATGGCAGTCGCAAAAAGAAAAACAGTCAAGTGGCAAGAGGAAGTCACTTGTCGGCACACCTACAACTCCCGCTACTGCAACATCTGGTGGTCGGGGGCAACGCCCCGACAAGCGACCTCGATCATCATCTGAAGATGGTGACAAGATGTGGTGTCTGATCCACAAGTCTACAACCCACAAGCTTGAAGACTGTTGCAAGGTCAAGAGACTTGCTGAGCGCAACGACAAGCGTCAAGATGACACACCTTTCCGCCAGTGAGAAGGAAAATAAAAAGTCGACGAAGCTCCGTCTGGTCAGGAGCTAGGCTTCCAAGATGCCATGAAGGCATTAAAGGCAGTCTACGACACTATCGACGACTCCGACACCAACTCCAACAATGAACAGCGGAAGACTATCCATATGATGTATGGAGCGTCTTGGGACGTTACCTATCTGTGCATTGTGAAAACTTTGCGTTGAGAGATGGTTGCTGCTGCTCATTGCCAAGTCGAAACCCCATCGGAAGAGGATGGACACTCCAATCACATTTGATGCTTCAGACTGTCCGAAAAACATGGCAGGAGCTGGACATTTGTCCCAGATGGTCTCCCCAACTATAAAAAATATCCAGCTGTTCCATTTTTTGGTGGATGGTGGTGCGACTTCAATCTAATCAGTTTTGCAGGCTTTGTGAAGCTCCATCTCAGCCTCTCAGATCTGAGGCCCTCGCGCCCATTCTCTGGATTGGGTCCAGGAGCTATAACATCTCTCGGCTCTGTTACTCTTCCGGTGACCTTCGGGACACCGGAGAACTACCGGTCCGAGAAGCTAGTATTTGATGTGGCACACATCAACTTACCCTTCAGCGCCATCCTAGGAAGGTCAGCCCTGTATATGTTCATGGCGGTGGACCACTATGGCTACCTAGTGCTGAAGATGCCAACCCCATCAAGCGTCCTCTGGATTCGAGGAGATTGTACTGCTGGGGTTACTGCACTGGAAAAGCTTCATGTGCTCGCAGCTGTGCAAGAAGCTGAATCAGGCAAGGAGCAATCATCTCAACAACCACCAAGCTCACGCCAGCACGGCTCAACCTCTACACCTCGTGTGCAGCCAACCGGCGACACTGTGACACCCGATTCTAAAAAAGAACCAAGTGAACACATATGTGTGCACAAGATGTTCAACACACATACACGAGTGCTTCACAAACGATATACAGATAATTACCACAACACTGATTAATAAATAAGTAATTTTATTAAAATATTCAAAGAATCCTCAAATTACAACTCTAATGATCATTATTATTGATAAATCCGTAGCGGAAATAATCTAAACTTTAAGCTAAGCAAATAATCAAATGGGATATAGCGCGGCTCCAAGCAATCCACAGGCAAGTCGATGGCAGCACACAACTTAGAACTCCGCATTATCCCCAAGGCATTCCCAAATATCACCTGAAACTGTTGGTGGGGGAATAACTAGGGTGAGCACATGTCATATGTTGACGTTTCTTACGTCACAGATCATCTCTCGGAAGAGATGAGGTCCGCAAGTGCATGGAAACTGTCGTGTAGCATTTCACCTAAGAGTATTTCCAAGGGTATCATATTTATCCCAAAGGAAGGCAATAGAGTGAAGTAGACACTACTCTTATGATCAAGCTACGTGATACTAATCAATTATCAAGATAGTGGTAAGTTGATAATATATGGGTAGTGTGAAACAAACCTAAGCAATCTATTGTAAAGGGTAGATGGGTCCTAATGGAGGTTAGACTAAGAGTTGGGGAGTTACTCCTACAATGCTTCTAATATACATATACATAGCCTATGTTAGGTACTAATGAGCAGCATGTCAATGGTGAATCCTTATCCTAAGTTGTCCAACACATCGGGCACGGGTTTACCCCTAGAAATACTAGGACGACTCCCGCCAAGAGCATGTGGCATAGCAGAACGTGGACGATTACAAAGGACGGATAGGCCTATCACCACCTACTGCCTATCTCTTCAATCCTTGGATCTACGAGACATTTAACGCTACTTAACTACCCTAGCACCATGCTAGCATATTATGTAAATACCTTAGGAGCCCGGGCACAAGACATCCTAAGGCAATGGATTAATCATCGTTGAACCAATGTTGATACATAGCATGTGATTCATGTTAACATGATCATATCATAACTAATTAGACTATAGTGGGGGTTTGTAGTGTTTATGATGATAGATTAAGAGTGATATGACATAATCATAAATACTACTCCTACCACACACATGGAATCAATAATCAAACAATAAACACTTCATCCAAGTATATGAATAAAAGAAGACTAAAGATAATATCTTTATTATGCATAAAGTCACAAATATAAGAAAACATACATGAGCCATACCTTTCACAACTTGGACTTGGGACTAGAGGCTCTCCTCTCTATAGCCTAACTCCACTAAGGACTAAGAGAACTAGTGTACACAATAGAATGATGTTCAAATGGTGTGTGTTGAGTGAGGGGTGAGGGGTCCTATTTATAGCTGGAGAAGGGTTCGTTCACGCCACCAAAAGCGCGCAAATCAGTCTTCATCGTTATCAGAGCACCAAGGGAGTCGACACGTGGAAGTTGACCGCGTTTGGTGCCAAGACCTAGTCGGCCGTCTAGGGGGGGGGGGGGGGGTTGACCGTCCTGGTCATGGCTGCGATTGCAGAGTGCTTCCTCCAGGTCACTTCCAGGTGGGTCCCATTGATTGATATGGGTGATACACCATTGGATGGCCTCGGATACTTCTGTTTGTTGGCCATTTGATCCATGTGATGCCACGTGTCTGTGCTTGATTGGCTAGGATGATAATTTATAGGATCCATTCCCTTGTTTCACCCCAATTCTGTATAAAATACCTACATGCACTATTTTCCACAAGTACAAGTGGAACTAGGTTATTTAGAAAGGTGATGTGTGCAAGAAATGATATTCCTTCACGTAATTGAGTTATATTGACGGGTGAAATTGGTATATAACAATAGTTAAAAAAACTCCCCCAAGCTTATTCTTTGCTCGTCCCGAGCAAAGTCAAGACTTAAGGTTGACGATCAGAAGTTGATACAATGTTCTACTTTTCAAAAGTACCATGTGCACAACAAAATACTCTACCTAGTATTGCAAAAATTGGCATGGTACTTTATCCATCTTAAGTCATCATAGGACTTATGCCATATCCTATTCATGGGTGGTTGAAAGATAGAACAACAAATGGAGCGCACATACCCTAGAAATCAAGTTCCACTCAATTTCAGAGAGTTCAATTTAGATTATAAGTACCTCAATTTGATTCTCACAGTCTCTCGTTTATGTGTAGTGGAAATATGTCCTCACCAAGAAATTTTGGCTAAATTAATCCTACGACTAAATAAGGCTTGCATGTAGAGCTTGGTAGGGAATATAGTAGGCATATTTGGGACACATAATATTGCTAAGTCAAAAAAACAAGCCTTAGGAGAAATCAATTCAAAACTATTTGATTCAAGACTTGTGCATGCATGATGGAATGGAGGTGGATGTGGATATTTGAGATGACTCCTTTTTGAGTGGACAATCTTATTTTGTAGGGATGAAACATGGCTACTTTTTTCTTTTTTTTTTCTCGTGCTTTTGATGTAAGCATGAATTTTTTTTCTTGTAGCCATGTCTTCTACTACCTTTTTATGCAATAAATTTGGAGAGAGTACTAAACATGAATGGTATGGAGTTTCTCTTTGTATTATGGAATGCTAGTATGATGAGAATTTGCTTACTTCTAGTGTAGAAGTACAACATGTGCAAGTGAAGTCTTGAATTCAAAAAGTAAAGAATAAAATATCACATAGGTCTATACTTGTTTGACAAAGCTCAATGTGAAGGCAAATAGCATATGCATAAGGTCTATCAATGTAATGTATCATATGGCTTTGGTAGGTATTTCCAATCTAATGATAGTAACTTAAATCTTTTTAGAGTTTTTCTAGAAATCTAAGTTTCACTTTCAAACTAGGAATAGCAGCCCTATCACTATATCATATCTCACAATAACTTAGAATTGGATTAAGCTTTTGCTACCCACAATTTCTAAATCAAAGAAAAAGTAATTCTAACCAATGAAAGCAATATTTTGGAGAGTAGTAAGTTGTAAACTAGAGACTTAGGAAAATTAAAACAGAGCAACTATTCATCATTTCATCTATGTGAATTCCAAACCATTCTTACCGCGCATATTTTATTTATTCTGAAAGCAAATATACTCTACTTGTTTTCAAGTTTTTTTATATGCAAGGTGGATGATGGGTGAATGGCAGATAAATAGAAAGGGGTGTGATACAAGTTACCTCAAGTGGGGTCCTCCCCCAGGCTTGTTATTATTCAAGGTCCGCGATAGGGGTTGAGATCCTAACGACGGATGTAGGCTATGAGGTTGGCCTAACCTTGTTGCAGCATGGCTTTGGCATTGGAGGGTTTTGTGTCAATGTTGGGTTGTCTCCCATGGGTTCCACGAGTGTGGTCGAGGAGAGTGTTGTCCATGTCACTCATTCACACCTCAAGGTTCCCATAGTTTGGATGTACTTTGTTATTCCTTGGATAAGGTAATGATAACCCTTAGCTTCTTACCATAAAGAAACAACTTGTAACCCTCATGCATTCGGTGTGTTCCGTCATTCCTTGGCTAAGGTAATGATAACTTTTAGCCACAAAGGATTGACATGTACCGAACATGTGTTGAGTACAATCCGTCATTCCTTGGCTAAGGTACAACATACTTATAACCACAAAAGGATGACGTGCACTCAACATGGGTTGAGTGTGATCCATTATTCCTTGGCTAAGGTATAAAATACCTTCTAGCCCCATAGGAACAATTTGCACCCAATATACATTGGATGTGACCTTGTCATTCCTTGGTTAAGGTACATCATACCTTTTAGCCACAAAGGAATAACTTACACCCAATGATGGTGGCGATTCCCTTGAGATTGAATGAGTGCTTAGAATAGTTGAGAGCATAATACTCTCACATATTCACAACAGCCCATTGGTTGCTCATGGAGGGTTTCCAAGTCAAATATTTGGCCTCGTATAGTTATGGTTGACCTTCAGGCTTAATTTCAGATAGGTGGCAACCATCCTAATTTACTCCTTGGCCAAGAGATGTTGAAATGGAATCCTCCTAGGGTTCCAAAAATCGGATCTTTGAATGTCTGCATAGTAATATTACTCCTGCAAACTTCCCCTCTATGATAGAGAGGGATTATTAGCTCCCGATACCTGTACAACTGAATTTTCGGGTTAGGTAACCGAATCTTCATTTGTACATATGGGGAAGAACAAAAATCAAAGATGCAGTAGGTCCAATTCAAGTGTATTCATGAACAATGTATGAATCATTGATATGATGGGGCCTTATGGATAAATCAGGTTGCATATTTTTCTAAAGCTCCTACTCATAACAACGCAAGTGATATGAATACACTATATGGATCCCATCACCTTGTAAATTTGCTGACCACATAGTTATTTTTACACAAGAGCAAATGTTATTATTTGGATCATGACAAACAAGATTCTCAATTTTATCCTCCTGAACATTTTTAATTTCTTGCCTAGGAATTTGAAATTTAGTGATCCATGCATGAATGAGTTTTAAATCAAAATTATGTATATCACTATTACTAGGTTGCTACATACCAATTCAACCATTAAGCCATTCCATAAGCCTTACCTAGGCATAATATGTCTAAGTCAATTTTAGCAATGCTTATGAAATTCTAGGTACTTGTTTAAATTTGTTCCTATGTAAGGTGACATTCCTTTTTGAAGAATCAAAAAGAGTAGTGCTAGCATTTACTCTCGTGAGGATGCAAAAGAATTATATGATGAGAAGGTGCAAACCTTCCTGACACATGTAAGCAAAAATCCTTTAATCCTAATGCAATTCCAACGAAGGAAAATTTGAACTTGTACCTCAATTGAAGAGTAGTCTTGGTTGAAGGTCGTTGTGTGAGAAACTCACAACCATGGATTTTCATGTAGCCTTCATGTTCAATGTCTCCTGCCAAGTTGAGGTTGGAGTTGAACGAGCTTCATCTTGTTTCTTCATTGGACCACCATCTTGAGCATTCCTCCATCATGAACTAAAAATGAGATTGATGGAGGGATATGCGCTTGATGGGGCCTTTCAACTGAGCACATCCAACCAAGGGCCCCTTCTTGTGTTGTTCGAATCCCAGAGCAATCCCGCAACTTTTGCAAACCAACCAGCTCCCATTCCCCACTCCTCCAAATGATTCGAACAATGCTGGCAATACACCTAATTAATTGGCTAAGCCGCGCCCATACTTGGCCTTGTGGTGGCACTGTCGTCCTGGCTTATTCTCGCATGAATTGGCCCTTAGATCTAAAGCAAGCGAAACCACCATAACATCCAACCCAGTCCATGATCCATGCTTGCTTAGATATCCCAAGTACCATGTTACCAATTATTCATGTTCATCAATTCACATCATCCATAAGTTCATTAATTCATAATTGAGCCATTTAGTTGTTTTCCCATCCCAATTAATTAGAGTGAAGCAAAAAGGTAAAAATACCCTTTGAATGTGGCCTAGAGGGGGCTGAATAGGCTTTAAAACTTTTCCTGCAACACTTAATAAATACGTTAAATACCGAGGGGTCGGACTTGTCCGGTGTTAAGAACGGACTAGTCCAGTTATCCTATTGTGACGAAAGTATTATGTGTTTAGGCAGAAGCATCAAATGAAATGGCAACGCAATGTAATTACTATTCTTATAACATGAACAAGAGATATGATTGCTTAATTTTCACGTGGAACACAAATTACTTGATTGATCAATTATAATGCCCTAGATGATGAAACTTGCAAAATTAAAAGAATGGAACACGCGAGACACAAATTTTTACTGAGGTTTGATCTCACCAAAGAGATCTAGTCCTCATTGAGAAAGCCCACGCAGAGCCGGGTCTATTCAAACCCTTTCCCACGTCAAGTCACCAC
Source organism: Tuctoria greenei (assembly GCA_036927565.1). Classification (NCBI taxonomy): domain Eukaryota; kingdom Viridiplantae; phylum Streptophyta; class Magnoliopsida; order Poales; family Poaceae; genus Tuctoria; species Tuctoria greenei. Next base: position 164,903,248 of record JAYESD010000006.1, read on the forward strand.
ACAAGGCCGACTTGAGTTGCACTATCATGGGGTAATCACTAAGTTGGTGGGGGCAACCTCACACGTTGAGGGATCCCACAATATTACAGCGAGAAAGATAATCGAATACACTCAAAAAGAACTCAAGTAATGCACGAGTGTATAAGAGATCAAAACCCAAGAGCTCAACGATGCATAGACAACGATATCCCTATCTCAAATCTGGATACCTAAGAGATTTAATTCTTTTGGCCTTTAGATGTGTGGGGAGCTGTGTTTTTGTGCTCATGGGACGAGTGGCATCGCTAGGGTTTATGTTTTTGATAGTTGTGTACAGTGCTTGTTTTTGTGCGGTCATGATCACCTATTTATAGTGTTCCCAAAAATATTACCGTTAGGGATCTCGACGGTCGGACTCGTCCGCTCTGGTCATCGGACTTGTCCAGTGTGTTGTGTAAAATTTGCGTGGAATGTGCAGCACACTAAGAATCCTAATTTGTCTGAGGTATACCGGACTTGTCCGTATTGGAACAGAGAGTTCATCGGACTAGTCAGTTGTGATTACAGAAAGTTGATCGGATGAGTCTGCAATATGACAGACTTGTCCGGTGCAATGTGAATTGTGCTTTTCCAACTTGTCTAAGTGAAACATCAGAAAGTTGAATGGACTTGTCTGGTCTATGTCCGGACTTATCCGGTGCAAGGTGAATTGAAACATCAGAGAGTTTAACAGACTTGTCCGTTGCGTGTCCAGACTTTTTTGGTGCTTAGTGAACTGTGACATCAGAAAGTTAATCAGACTAGTCAGGTTGGTGTCCGGGCTAGTCCGGTGCTCAGTGAATTGCTTAGATTGATTTTAGTCCTTACCCTATATGCAAAGACATGAGCTCTTAGGATGTGTCTCTCTTACACATCCTATACAATCATGTCTACTTTGCGGTTCCATTGAACATTTGGGCTTCTTCCTTTCTCACTTCTCATTTTTTACCTTTTTGGTTGCACCATAAAATTTAATCTTTGTTGACATGCGCTCATTTCATTGAATTCATCAGGATCTCATTTGTTTGTAATTAATCGTCCAAAACCACAAAAGAATTCCTAGATTGCTTTTCAATCCCCTCTGTTTTTGGTGATTGATGACAACTAATTGAGATTTCACAATTAAGACTAAAAATTTATTTTCATAAAGTGGGAATATATGAGAATGACAAATGAGCAATAAAAACATCTCACATATATGCACTCTTTATGGTGGGGTGTCTATAACGTGTGGGTGAACAATTAATGTGATGATCAAAATTAAGAGCATAGAAATTATAACATCAACCATCACAGTAATATTAAACTAAGCATCACAAATTCATATTAAATAAAATAGGCACATCCAAAAGAGATTACAATAATTTGAAATTTATGATACATGTCCATGATCACTAGTCCTTAAGGCTTACAAGTAAATAATACTAGTCTCAATCTCTCCCTCTTTGGCATCAAGGCACCAAAAAGGGAAAAATTAAGGGGAATCACGCATTGCCACTCCCTCCTCACTCTTAGTCCTATCTTCATCTTCATCATCATCTTCATGTGCATGCTGAGGAGGAGGAGCAGAGACACCTGCTAGTCCAAAGGATGTCAATTCTTGCTCCGTGAGGGGTTCTATCTCTGTGATGTTCTCTTCTGAATCCTCTAAGATTTGAGGTGATCCCACTGGCTCAATATCTAGCTTCTCACATATTTCTTTGATGTTTGCCTTCATATACCTTTGATGTCTCTTTCTAGCCAAACTTTCCTTGTGCTGCTTAATTTCCACTTTGCGGCAGGATGCAAAGATGGAGGAGAGCATTTTCAGCACACCACTGGAGGACTCTATGGATGATGGAGGAGCAGAGGTAGCAATTAGAGTCCTTGTGCCTTCATGAGCTTGCTTAGATCTCTGTTCCACTGTAGGTGAGGCAGGAGCAGAGGGAACAGTGTAGACTGTAGGCTTCTGGGGTTCGAGGCCGGTGTGCTCAACATCCTTAACAAACTCAAGATCGTTGACTTTCTCAATCATGAACATGATGTAAGGTGCATAGCCACATGACCTATTGGGAGTGGTTGAGATATTCACAATGTCATTGTAGATATATTCAAAGACAATGAAGGTCCTTTTCTTCCTTATTACTTTCATCAAGATCCTTAGATTGTCCTTGCATCTCCATCCTTTGGAGCAATATTCTTCCTCAAAATTCTGTTAAGCATGGCAAAGAATGGCTCCAAGTACTTGGTAGTAGGAGGCCTGTATGGCTTTCTTGTATCATAGAGGAATTCTAGCTCATCCTTCTCCAAAGGCTTCAAGTTATGAATAATGAGCTCATTTTCCAAGGTATCTTCAAGGTGAAGTATACTGGCAAATTCCTCATAAGTGACACTATACTTGGATCCATGTGTCATCCAAACGATCTTATCCCCATCATCACGGGCAAAGTAGAGAGTAGAGTAAAATTGGGTGATGACTTCATTGTTCCAATTCTATCGGAAGGATAGAAGATCCTTCAAACCATGCCTCTCCAATGCCTCTAAGACTTCATGATATGCTTGACAGTTCTTTCATTGTAAGTAAGTCATATCCACCCATTGAATAGCAACCATTGGATTTTGCATATTCACGTACACATGCTCATAGTAGTCAGCATGGAAGTAGCTACAAAATCTTGGATCAGCAGATTGCTTTGTTGCTCATAAGCTTCAATCTTTCTGAACTTGTCAGCCAACTCATTTCCTTTCCCCATTAAGTCATTTTCGGATGGGCACCTGTTGCGCTGCATAGGTGACTTCATCTTCAGCGGACGAATGGGACCACTGGCAAGTCATTTCCCCTTGTCGGCGCTCCTTCTAGGTACGGTTTAGCTGGCACTAGAACCATCCTTGCTTAATGCTTTCTTTACTACCACTTTCCTCTTTTTTGAAAGAGAATCATCTGGAGGAGAGGAGTGGGCATTGAAGTCATAACTCTTCTTGCTTACCCTTTCTTTTGCCCTTACAACTCTTGCACATTCACACTCGGCTTCATAGTCAAACATGCTGTCATCTGAAGAGGACGACATCGTGCCTGACACGAAGAATACAAAGAGCGGTAAGAATGATATGTAGACTTCGTGGAGATAAGAATTTAGTGCGTCAAAGTATCAGGGGACCGGACTTGTCTATTTTTAGAGTGTGTAAAATCCAACATTTTATTTCATATGAGGTTCAGTTGTAAGTTGGTTGTTAACCCTAATGGAGACCAATTATAGCCATGCTTATAAACTTGATCTCATCCAATCTCTTCTTCTACTCATGCTTAAATTTATTAACATGAGGAATGAACTTCACCAATACATTTAGATTAATTCTTTTGACCTCTCTTCAAAGTTTGGAATTAATTGAATAAAGATTGCTAGGTCAAATTAATATGCAGTACCAAATAGATATTCAAATTAATATAAATTGAATATATACTACTGTATATTTGGCCCTGTCAAAATTATTCAATTAAGAGGCCATAAATTTTCTATGGTTTTCTAATATTCCAAATAGAATTCCTACAAAGTTTCATTAATTTTGAACTCCATTTACTATTTTAATTGAGACGCTTAGCAAATTCAAACCATGTTTTGAATTCAAATTTTGAATTCTATTCAACTAGATTGAACATCAGGATTTGAACACACTCTCATGGTCAGCATAACTTGCTTGACATATCCTCATAGTTTTACAATTTTTGGAACTTAAATGCTATTTAAACAGTGACATCATTGAATTTCATAAAAATTCAAATTTGAATTTGAAATTCAATTGAAACTTGCTCCAATTCAAAATCCAATTGCAGAATAAAATTCTAGATATTTATTTGAGCCTCCCCACAAAAATCTAGAATTTTTGGCTCAAGTTTGGTAGGAGAATTGAAGTTACAGAGAAGGGAAGTGGATAAGAGGAGGTGGGGCCCACTGTCAGCCTAAGCACTCAAGTGAAACCCATGGGGGGGGGTGCTCTGTATCTAGCTCGCCCCACCAATCGACACTGGCAGCGCACGACACCGCGACGCGGCATGCATCCACCGAGCTGCCTGCTTGCTTGCACCGTGGCGCGCTTCCCTCACCCCTCGGCCCCTATAAATAAACCCTTGGCCGTCGCCGTTGAGCTCCATCTCCGTTCACGCAATTTTCACCACCTCTGTTCAATCGAGCTTTCGCGGACGATTGACGCCATTTCTCCCCGAGCTGTAAGTAGATAAAAGGCTCGTCATAAACTCCTTTACGTATTCTCTTTGGTCGTTGATCGTGACATAGGTTCTGATTGGCATATTTTGAAGTTTCCTAGTCGCCGTCGAGGAAGCCGCCGAGAACCTTCATTGTCTCACCGTCGAACTCCAGTTCTAGGCCATCTCCAGCCTCGATCCTTTAAGCAAAAAGGTTTGCAATCCTCTCTAGTTCATGCTCACAGAAGCTAAGCTTATGACCTGAAGTGTAACTTCAGTTCTTGTTCGAGAACCGAACGATTTCTCAATAGAACAGCAAAGCTTCGCACTTAAATTCATTTCATTCTTGCAATCATCCTTTAATCTGGTTAGCAGATATCTTCTATGTGTCCTAAGGAAGCTCCATGCCCGAAAACCCTCAAAGTTATCAACCGAGCATCTTAGATTTCAAGTTTTTGCAGCCGCTGGTTGAAAAACCGCACTTCGCCGTTGAACTCAGCCTTGCCGGCGATTTCACCCCAATCTGACCCTCAAATCATACTCTTGGTACTCCCAGGAACCTCCCCGACCTTTTCCCGAGCCTATTGAGCCATTCCCGAGCATTTCCGACGAAGGCCGAAACCCTAGATCCACCGTCACCGTCGTGTCGCCGTCTCCGACCATCGCCAACGTGATTGGACACCACCATCGGCTTGCGCGGTCGATTTTAGGGTTGAGCGGTCACAGCAAGGCCGAAAGAAGGTCGACGGACCTATGTTCGGCGAAGCACCGTAGCGGTTCTGGCGAGAAGCGTCGCCGCATCGAGAGGTAGACGAAGGTGCGGGTCCCACCTATCATCGACACCCCCTCGCATGGGATCAGTTGTGGACAAGGATCTGGTGTGATAGTGCGGGTTAACCTCGTGGATCCCGGTGTGGCTCCATTCTGATTGGCCCGATTCAAATGAAGTGGGACCGGACCCTTTATTTGGATTTTCCAATGGAAAAATAAATCCAGATTCAATGCAAAGTTAGAAAATCCATAACTTCCAATAGAATTATCCCAAAATTCCCAAATAAATTTTGTTAGAACCAGCATGAAGAATACTGTCCAGTGATTCACTTGGATTTTTATGAAAAGCCATAGAAATTTCTCCATAATTCAGATAATCAAAATGCTTAAAGAATTTATTCCCACAGTTGTGTTAATTGGAAAATTTCCAATTTTGGTCAGGACACTATTGTTAATACCTTTGATCTACAGTAAAAGTTTCATGCTCTTTAGACTTAAAATACTAAGTTTATCCAAATTCCAAATCTCTATGTAGTTATAAATTGAGAAAAATGTAAAATCAATTTCTGGAAAATTAACCAAACTTGAAAAATCAATTTCTCCCTGTAGGAAGCTCAGAAAATTGTGAAACAAATTTTACTAGAACCAGTGAGACCCCCTCTGCATGATACAACCCCTGGTAGCCATGATATATCTCCAGAATTTCAAGAAAAATTCAGAGAATATTATTGCTTACCATAATTTTTAGGAGCAACAAACTTCCTTGATCATCTCCTGTTCTTTGCAAGAGTCTTCTCTATAGTTTCTAGTATCCACCATAAAAATCCCAAATCCAACTAAGATAATTATCTTATTTTATCCTAATATACTCACACCACTTTAAGCATATTAATTATTCACAAAATAATTTATACCTAGTATATACATATCGTGTAGTAGCTGAAGTTGAGGAGCAGCCGGAAGCCTTGGAGGTCCAGCTGCCAGAAACTAACATAGTCTCAGACTCGCATTCAGGCAAGCCCCGGTTTGCATTTAAGTTCCTTACAGTGTTTTGCAGTTTTATTTCACCTTACGTCTTTAGATGATTGTGCATTACGTTTAAGGTGTTTGACATCCACTTGCATGGCCCACAAATCCTATGGAGTCTTGGGTAGGTCTACGGCCCGTTGAGTAGACATTGCTATGATTATGCTCATAGGAATTCGATAGAAGTCTAGTAGTTGGAATCTACTCGTGAGATAGGAATTTTGTCGCACGGGAGATTCTGGAGTAAGAAAATGGTTTATGAATATGAAATTGAGACTGAGCATTGGATAGGATGCAGTGAGACGTGGTCTCACGTGTGTAGCCCTGCTTGTGTCAATTGAGGACCGTTTCTTGTGCGGTCCTGCTGGACAAGCTTGAATTGTACCAGCGACATACTGGAGGAATGGGCTCCAGTAAACCGACATAGCTTGATACTGGTTTGTCGAGGCGTTCCGTTCCGTTTTATAGGCGTGGGTTGAGGGCAGCACGGTGTAAATCAGCTGGTGGGCACGTCAGTGTACGCCCCATGCAGTGACCTCCCGCTCGTGACGGATCGACTGGTTCGACATTCGAGTGTTTAGTGAAAGGTGGCCATATACGACTAGTAATGAATAGTTATGTATGTACTGCTGTAAGTACTCGCTGGCATTTCAGAAAGTGCGTATGTGTCGTGTTGTTCTGGGTATGTCCTGATTGCAATCACCGTCCCTCGCTGTAATAGAGTACCACTTGTTCACTGCGCCGTGACATAGTAAATACTAAAGAAGTCAGGAGAATATGATATATTGGTTTATAAATTGCTTGGACAACCTTGTTTGGCATAGAGATTGTACAATTAAAAGTTCACAATTTCCTCATACTTTACCTGTAATAGCATTATGTGCTTTGTGCACGTCATATCATCGGCAAAGCGTTTCTTGTTTGATTGTGGAGTCTATGACGTGTCGTGTCTGAGGAATGGCATGTGCTAATTAAAACATGACTATAAGGATCCTCTTGTAGGCGAGTCCTTATGCTTTACTCTACCTATGTTTAACATTCACCTTTGCATATGTCTTGTGAGACAGGTTAGTCTTGCTGAGACTTATGCTCACGTTTGCAGTTAACGAGTTTTTGTAGATTATATGACTGATGACGGGTTTGATGACGAGGCTGCATCCCCTACAGGGTTTATAGACGAGTGGGAACCCTGCAAGCCGCCGTTAATTGTGTGTTGATAGTGTGAAGTATCCAGGACATGGATGACTTTGCTTTTGCATAGCTAGTGCTGAGAGCGTAGCTATGATGTATAATTCTCTTTCTTTATGTTAGTACTTTTAAACTTCCGCTGGGCTTTTCAATAAAGACTTGGTATTGTAAATGGATCTCTTCCTTTTCTTGTATACTGTTGGGTGTCACATCGCATGACACCACCCAATGAGATCCTTGGAGGTCGGGATTCCGGTCCCCACATATATGGTATCACAGCATCATTGGGAACAGTGTACTTGAAAAGAACATATTTTAAAAAATTAGGATTTGAGTGAGGAATTAGTTATATGCCCTTATAAGGAGTATTATTAGTATAATATATAAAGGTGGTAAACTAACTTATATGTTATTAATTTTGTAACGACGGTCCGATGTCAGGTAAGAGGTAAGGTACAACACCGTAAGCGGATCAATTGCGATAAGCTCACCATGCGAGAGGTAGCATGGAAGTCTTTCTGTGGCTTGGCATGGAAATTTTAACAGTAGTCTCTGAAGCTTTCTATGTTTCTGAGAACCTATGACACGCGTACCCTACCGTGCTTCAAAGTTAGTGGGAGCCCCCGTCGGGTGGTGTATAACCCGATAGTATGCCTCTCTAGAATCATTCATATTCTATGGGATCATGCGAAACACGTATGACCGAGCGTGTATAAGCGGGTTCGTATGGGAGTCTTTGCTGTACAGACGTATTACAGCCATGTACCTCGAGACATGACATCGCTCGAGGGCGACTCACACCAGAGTCGTATGCAATTACTTTTGTATATATTATTGTGACTGCCTGTCGTGTTTCCCCGTGTCACCCTTGAGGTGTGAAGGTGTGAAAGGGGATCGTTTGTCTTTTGCAGCATTGACTACGGCAGCGACCCGTGTAGCACACGTTTGCGAGTGAACGATACTAAGACCACCTATAAACGTATCCGAAAATACCGGTTAGAATTTTCTTTGGTAAGGCACGTAGTAACGTCGGTATCAACTTTGACACTTGACCATCCCCAAAAAATGACAAAAATGGATGCATTATGTCTTGGAAAGTCTGACTATCAGGTGCTGGTAGGTTTGGACTCCGCAAAATGAGTTTTGATTCAACATTGGGTTAGCACCAAGATTCTTAATTTTCTTGCTAAAGTTTTCTCAACTTCACCAGGTTGCAATCTTGGTTAGTTAGGAATAAACATAGGGGTAGGCTATATGGATGAAAAGTTATCCAAGACCTCTACAACTTTTCTGTTGACCATCAAGGCAGAAAAGCTTGATAATCTGTTGAAATTTGGGCTATGCTTGAACTGCTTCAGATAACTATACCGTTGTACCAGTCTCAGTAATTTTGCTATAACTCACTGTAGAAAAATATTCTGCCTTATTGTGATATATATATGGAAAGGGGAGAAGCATATCTACAGTTTTGCTATTTAAAGTTCCTCTTGATTCAAATTGGAGGCAATTCAAATTTCGAGCTCAAAACAGTGAACTGCAGGGCTGCTGTTGAACAACAGTCCGTTCATCTGTTAAGTTTAGATAGCTTTAGCTTTTGATGCAGAATAGTGACATGGTCATATATATACATTTATGGAAATCTTAGCAAGTCCTCTATCAACTTCGTGTTGTACTCATGGCCTAAATCTTGGTATAGCTGTGTTCAATTCCCATGGTTGCAAACTTGGTTCTGGCAGATCAGAACTTGAACAGTTGGCACATAGTTTAGAATTAGCACACTATACCTATGTAACAAATGTTTCATGGCCGAAATCTTTTACCACTGTATTGTTAACTTAATGTTATACAATGTTTATTTTGTCGTTACCTCAATATATTGTCATGATATACCTGCATAAGTTGTGGAAATCACCACATATACAGGAGAGGTTCTGTCAAAATTTCCAGAAAATATTGGTCATCTTAAAATCTCTATAGATTTTATTCCCGAGCTCAGCTGGAGCTGTATGAGTACAATCTGGAAAGGTTGGAAAGTGTAATACAACTTTTGTATTCAACCCAACATCTGGTTCGGACTTTTCATGAATGAAAATTTTGAATTTATACAGGAAGGTCAGCTGGAACAGACTGTGATTACAACTCCAGTTTTAAAATTTTCTTAAACTATTGGGAGTTGGAAACCTTCTCACTGTTCCACTATCTTTTTCACAAATGGCTGATTCTATAGTATACTTAGCAAACGGATGGGTGTTCACGAAGTGTACGATTCTGAAAGGTTTTCCGGATTTGTTGATCGCAATGCTTCAACGGTTCGGGTATCGTGAAATACCGGACTATTGGGGCAAGGAGATCGATGACGGAGGTGTAACGAGATGCACCATTTATGTCGATGTGCCTGCTGCTCCATTGAATATTGGATGGGCTCCTTTCTCCATCCAAGTGCAAGGGATTCAATTGAAAGACACGTGGTGTTATGCCGCAAGTGTTGCTATAATGAGGTTTTGCAAACTTCATTACCATGCTATGGCTAACACTCCATTTGCACTCTTTCCGGTCGACGGTAGAGCCGGTGACGAGTGGGCAAGTCGGATGGTTGCAGCATATGGGCATACTGAAGAAGTACCCAAGATGATTTTAGCATCATATGCGGCATCCGCATGTCAGGATAGCCTTGATCAGCATGTTAGCCTGGGAAAAATGATGAGTGACCTGAAGCAGACTTTGATTCGAGGGGATCACTTTGAAGGTGCCAATGACTCACTTAGAGCCATGGTTGCTCCCCTAAATTGCTGTCTAAACTTAAGGGAGAAGCAGTGGCACCGGGCTGTTCAAGCTCGATCGGAGGCTCGCATGAAAACACAACACGCAGAAAGCGTGTTGGAAGCGAGTCAACTTGAGGTGCAACTGTTGGATGAACAGCTGAGTGAGGTGACTCAAGAAAGGGATCAATCCAGAGGGGAAACTCAGGATTGGAAGGCTAGTTGCAAAAATGCACAGAAGGAACTGGAAGACTTGAGGATGTTTCTTCTGCTGGCTGATGTGAAATCTTTAGTTGCCGCGACATCATCAATGGTGGGTGGGGTAGCAACTCTTGCTCCCGCAACCGCACCTGTGGTACCAACTTTGAATGACGAAGAAGAAGAAGAAGATCCCGTGGAACTCGAGTACGTCGAGTAGGACGTATTGGAGTGGGATGTGGCAGCACTTCTGCCGCCACGGGGCAACTTATAGTTTCATAGTTGCTCGTGTTCATTTTGTGGCCATGTTTGTATCATATTAAGAATAGCAGTGGTTATGTTTAAGATGACAAGATGTGTATGACATATCATGGGGACCAAGTATGGTAGAGATGCACTTCCGTAGGGGGAGTCCATTGTTTTGGAGTACACTACTGTAAACTTGGTCATGAGATAATATATCTTGTATAAAGTTTGTACTTTATCAATATATGTGAATGTTATGCACTTATTTCCTTGTCAAAAAGTCATGCTACTGAATGATAAAATGGATAAAGGAAAAGAAAACATGTGCTGATTTTAAGTCATTTGGATGCAGAATGGTGCGTATTCGCTCAACACCTAAAATGGGAGGATCCAGTCGTGGTCGTGAGGACGAATCTCCAACCCCGGAGACAGCTGCTACACCGCAGCAACGAGTTCCTCCACCACCACCTCTGGAACTTCCAAGGGGTCTAGCGGAGGTTCTCGCCGCAGTGCTTGGCTCGCGCGACGAGCAAACGGAGTTACTACGGACTTTGGTCTAGCATTCGTCCCGTCAAGGAGGGTGACCATATGCGGGTCCACGACATCCTTCTCCGAGTTCATACTCGGACTTTATGTCAATGCACCCGCCGGTCATCGTGGAGGCCGATGAACCGTTGGAGGCGAACAACTAGCTCCGCTCCATTGAAGGGAAGTTCAGTTTGCCACGAGTAACCGAACATCAGAAGACCTTGTTCGCGGCCCAACAACTACAAGGGTCCGCTGGTGCGTGGTGGGCGAATTACCTTGCCGCACGACCAGTCAGCTATGCCGCGAGCTGGGAGGAATTTCGGGAGGCGTTCCGCACCTATCACATACCTCCTGGTGTTATGAGGAGGAAGCTTCAAGAGTTCTTGGAGCTAAAACAAGGAGGAAGGAGTGCTTACGAGTACTCCAAGATATTCAACCACATGGCCCAATATGCTCAGGACCAAGTGAATACAAAATATCGGAAGCGAGAATGCTTCTATCGGGGTTTGAACCCCAAGATGAAGGACAAGCTTGCCTTGTTCAACAGCGGCAGCTTCAACAACATGGTCAATGACGCAATCGTACAGGAGGACGCTACTAGGGAGCTGTTCTTTGACAAGAAGAAAAGGAGTGCTCCGCACGGCAGCGGAGGAGGTACTCCTTAGAAATACCGCATGGTGTATCGATCACCATCCGACCAGAGGTGGCAGCCGCCATCGCGACCACCGATGTTTTGTTGTCATCCATTCAACATTGCCGGCTTCTGCCCACAACAGCAACAAGGGATGATTCTGCGTGCACCTCTACTTCCACTGCGTGCACCGAGATTCCGTCCTCCATTTCGTGCTGGTCAGAACCCATACACATGTTATACGTGTGGACGTACGTGACACTTCTCCAAGCACTACGCACAGAGTGGAGGACAATCATCGTACCAAGGGGCAAACCAGCCTCGCAACCAGCCCAAGAAGCCAGCCACCAGAACCGGCAACGTCCACCACCTCGCCATCGAGGACGTTCTGGAAGGCGCACCCGTACTCACGGGTACGCTCTCTCTCTTTGGTCATCCCGTAGTCATCCTTTTTGACTCAGGTGCCTCCCATAATTTTATTAGCAAATCTTATGTCAATCAATACCAGTTGCCTATCTGTTCAAAAAAACACCATATATGTTTTGTTATCTGGGAGGAAAAGTAGTTGCAGATAAGATGGTCCATAGGGTACCTCTTAATCTGGGTGGGAAGATATACCCTATCTCTCTCATCATACTAGAGCATCAGAAGTTATATGTCATCTTAGGGATGGCATGGTTGCAATACAACGGTGCTATTATTGACATCATTCCTCAGAGGATATATCTAAATTCTCCGCTCCACTCTCCCCAAACTCTCACCCTGGAGAGTAATATCCATGTGCCTCCAACTGCTGATAACACCGAAGCCTGTAAACTCGAAGATATTTCAATAGTATGTGAGTATCCGGACGTTTTTCCCGAAGATCTTCCTAGTATGCCACCAGAAAGAGATGTCGAGTTTAAGATTGAACTTGTACCGGGAACAGTGCCAATCTCGAGAAAGCCGTATAAGATGACACCTAAAGAACTTGAACTGAAAGAGCAGCTGAAGGAACTTTTGGACAAGGGTTTCATTCGTCCAAGTTCGTCACCTTGGGGCTGTTCTGCCTTGTTCGTGGAAAAGAAGGATAAAACATTGAGACTATGTGTGGACTATCGTCCACCCATTGCTGTCACTATCAAGAACAAGTATCCACCACCCCGTATCGATATTCTGTTTGATTAGTTGGTGGGTGCTTGGGTATTTTCCAAGATGGATCTTTGCTCTGGTTATCATCAAATCAGAATTCGACCAGATGATATACCTAAGACAGCATTCTCGACGAGGTATGGATTATATGAGTACCTTGTCACGTCCTTCGGATTGACCAATGCACTGGCCCATTTCATGTATCTCATGAATTCGGTATTCATGTCGGATTTGGACAAGTTTGTCGTGGTCTTCATCGACGACATCCTTGTATACTCAAAATCCAAAGAAGAACATGCACAACATTTGCACATCGTGCTTCAGCGATTGCGGGACCACAAGTTGTACGATAAGTTCAGCAAATGTGAGTTTTGGATCCACCAAGTGCCATTTCTAGGGCTCATCATCTCTGCCGAAGGGATTGCATTTTATCCAAGCAAGATTAAGCAAGTACTCAAATGGGAGTCTCTTAAGTGTGTGCATGAAGTTTGAAGTTTCCTGGGTTTAGCAGGATATTAACGAACGTTCATCCCAAGCTTTTCCAAGATAGCTAAACCAATGACGGAACTTCTGAAGAAAGAAAAGAGATATACCTGGACAAAGGAATGTGAGGAGGGTTTTCAAGCATTAGTAAAACACCTCACATTAGCACCAGTATTAGCCCAACCAGACACAACAAGATCCTTTGATGTTTATTATGATGCAGCTGGAATTGGTCGGGGCTGCGTATTAATGCAAGACAGAAGGGTGATCACTTATGGATCACGGCAGCTTTGCAACCATGAGCATTATTATCCGACTCATGATCTTGAACTCGCTGCCGTGGTACTAGCATTAAAGATGTGGAGACACTATCTATGGGGCAACCTAGTACATCTCTACACCGATCACAAAAGCTTAAAGTACATCTTCACCCAGAATGAATTGAATATGCGACAACGAAGATGGTTGGAGTTAATCAAAGACTACAAGATTGAGATCCACTACCATCTCGGTAAGGCAAATGTAGTTGCCGATGCGTTAAGTCACAAGTCCCATATCAATAACCTTTCTATCACCTTGATAGAGGAAGATGAACCGAGTCTCTACTTGGTTCCGTATGGGGCGCTCTATAACCTAGCCCTCATTCCTACCATAAGGGAGGATATTGTGGAGGCTCAGAAGGATGACAAGGGCATATCGCATATTCGCCAACGAATGAAGAAGGGAGAAATGAAGTGTTTCCGAGGTGACGATGATGGTACCATCTGTTTCAAAGACCGCATCGTGGTACCCTGCAATGTGGAACTTCGAAAGAAAATTTTGGACGAGACTCATTTGTCCAAATATTCTATTCATCCGGGGAGTAACAAATTCTACCAAGACTTGAAGAAGAAATTTTGGTGGACTCAGATGAAGAGGGAAATAGCAAAGTATATATCCGAATGTGATACATGTTGACGAGTGAAAGCTGACCATCTGAAAACAGCCAGAGAATTACAACCGTTAAGCATACCTGCCTGGCAATGGGAGGACATCAACAAGGATTTCATTGTTGGATTACCTCTCACTTTTCGCAAACATGACTGAATTTGGGTGATAGTCGACCGATTCACCAAGTCGGCTCACTTTATTCCAGTCAATGTCATGTATGTGGCACGGCAATATGCAAAGTTGTATATTACCAGGATCTTATGCTTAAACGGAGTACCCCGCACTATCATATCAGATCGTGGAACCTTGTTTGTTGCTCAATTTTGGGAGAAGCTCCACGCATCTCTGGGTACCAAATTGATTCGAAGCTCAGCTTACCATCCACAGATTGATGGTCAAACGGAACGAGTAAACCAAGTGCTAGGGGATATGCTCCGCGCCTGTGCCATCCACCATGTTAAGAATTGGGATGATCATCTACCATTGGCAGAGTTTTCATACAACAATGGTTATCAGACTAGCATCCAAATGGCACCATATGAAGCTCTTTATGGCCGGTAGTCTCGCACACCTTTGAACTGGTGTGAATCCGGTGAACAAGTAACATATGGTATAGACTTGGTAAAGGAAGCCGAAGATCGAGTACGAGTTATTCAAGCGAATCTCAAGGCTGCTCAATCTCGCTAGAAAAGCTATGTGGACAAACGACGTCGACAACTTCATTTTGATATCGGGGATCAGGTTTACCTTCGTGTATTTCCAATGAAAGGGATTCATCGCTTCGAAGTAAAAGGAAAGCTGGCTCCACGTTTCATCGGACCATTTGCAATAAGTGAGCAATGCAGACTTGTAACCTATCGGCTAGAGATGCCAGCATTGCTATCAGGGGTGCACAATGTGTTTCACAGTTCACAATTGAGAAAATGTCTCAAGGCCCCAGCAGAAGTCCGTATGGAGGATTTGGAAGCTCTCCAACCAGATCTTACTTACTCCGAGCATCCAACCCAGATAGTCAATGAGAAGACTCGTACCACAAGAAACTGCACTTACATTTCTACAAGGTCTTGTGGGGAAACCACACCGCTGATGAAGCAACGTGGGAGAGCGAGGAATATCTTAGAGCCAACTATCCGGACTTGTTAACATCATATGTCGTTAGATATTTTCCTTTTATCCTTCCTTTTGTAATCTCGGGACGAGATTCTTTTAAGGGGGGAGGAATGTAAAAGCCCACATTTTCCTTCATATGAGGTTCAGTTGTAAGTTGGTTGTTAACCCTAATGGAGACCAATTATATCCATGCTTATAAACTTGATCTCATCAAATCTCTTCTTCTACTCATGCTTAAATTTATTAACATGAGGAATCAACTTCACCAATACACTTAGATTAATTCTTTTGACCTCTCTTAAAAGTTTGGAATTAATTGAATAAAGATTGCTAGGTCAAATTAATATGCAGTACCAAATAGATATTCAAATTAATATAAATTGAATATATACTACTGTATATTTGCCCCTGTCAAAATTATTCAATTCAGAGGCCATAAATTTTTCTATTGTTTTCTAATATTCAAAATAGACTTCCTGCAAAGTTTCATAAATTTTGAACTCCATTTACTATTTTAATTGAGACGCTTAGCAAATTAAACCATGTTTTGAATTCAAATTTTGAATTTTGTTCAACTAGATTGAACATCAGGATTTGAACACACTCTCATGTTAAGCATAACTTGCTTGATTTATCCTCATAGTTTTACAATTTTTGGATCTCAATTGCTATTTAAATCAGTGACATCATTGAATTTCATCCAAATTCAAATTTGAATTTGAAATTCAACTGAAACTTACTCCAATTCAAAATCCAATTGCAGAATAATAATTTAGATATTTATTTTAGCCTCCCCACAAAAATGTAGAATTTTTTGCTCAAGTTTTGTAGGAGAATTGAAGTTACAGAGAAGGGAAGTGGATAAGAGGAGGTGGGGCCCACTGTCAGCCTACCACGACGGGGGGGGGGGGGGGGGGGGCTCTGTATCCAGCTCGCCCGGCCGATCGACGCCAGTAGCGCGCGACACCGTGACGCGGCATGCATCCACCGAGCTGTCTGCTTGCTTGCACCGTGGCGCGCTCCCCTCACCCCTCGGGCCCTATAAATACCCCCTTGGCCGTCGCAGTTGAGCTCCGTCTCGGTTCAGGCCATTTTCACCGCCTCTGTTCAATCGAGCTTTCGTCGACTATTGACGCCGTTTGTCCACGAGCTGTAAGTAGATAAAAGGTTTGTCACAAACTCCTTTACGTATTCTCTTTGGTCATTGATCGTGACATAGCTTCTGCTTGGCATATTTTGAAGTTTCCTAGTCGCCGTCGAGGAAGCCGCCAAGAACCTTCACTGTCTCGCCATCGAACTCCTGTTCTAGGCCATCTCCAGTCTCGATCATTTAAACAAAAAGGTTCGCAATCCTCTCTAGTTCATGCTCACAGAATCTAAGCTTATGACCTGAAGTGTAACATGAGTTCTTGTTCGAGAACCGAACGATTTCTTAATAGAACAGCAAAGCTTCGCGCTTAAATTCATTTCATTCTTGCAATCATCCTTTAATCTGGTTAGCAGATAGCTTCTATGTGTCCTAATGAAGCTCCATGCCCAAAACCCTGAAAGTTATCAACTGAGCATCTTAGATTTCATGTTTTCGCGGCCGCCGGTTGAAAAACCGCACTTCGCTGTCGAACTCAGCCTTGCCGGCGATTTCACCCCAATCAGACCGCCAAATCATACTCCTGGTACTCCCAGGAACCTCCCCGATCTTTTCCCAAGCCTATTGAGCCATTCCCGAGCATTTCCGACGAAGGCCAAAACCCTAGCTCTACCGTCACCGTCGCGTCGCCGTCTCCGGCCATCGCCGATGTGATTGGACACCACCATCGGCTTGCGCGATCAATTTTAGGGTTGAGCGGTCACAACGAGGCCGAAAGGAGGTCGATGCACCTAAGTCCGGTGAAGCACCGCCACGGTTCTAGCGAGAAGAGCCGCCGCGTCGAGGGATAGACGAAGGTGCGGGTCCTACCCGTCATCGACACCCTCTCGCGTGGGATCAGTTGTGGACAAGGATCTGGTGTGATAGCGCGGGTTAACACCGTGGCTCCCGGTGTGGCTCCATTCTGATTGGCCCCATTCAAGTGAAGTAGGTCCGACCCCTTTATTTGGATTTTCCAATAGAAAAATAAATCCAGATTCAATCCAAACATAGAAAATCCATAACTTCCAGTAGAATTATCCAAAAATTCCTAAATACATTTTGTTAGAACCAGCATGAAGAATATTGTCCAGTGGTTCACTTGGATCTGTATGAAAAGCCATAGAATTGTCTCCATAATTAAGATACGCTAAATGTTTAAAGAATTTATTCCCACAGTTCTGTTAATTGGAAAATTTCCAATTTTGGTCAGAACACTATTGTTAATACCTTTGATCTCCAGTAAAAGTTTCAAGCTTTTTAGACTTAAAATACTAAGTTGATCCAAATTCAAAATCTCTATGTATTTATAAATTGAGAAAAATGGAAAATCAATTTCCAGAAATTTACCTAGACTTGAAAAATAATTTTCTCCCTGTAGGAAGCTCAGAAAATTGTGAAACAAATTTTCCTAGAACCAGTGAGACCCCCTCTGCATGATACCTCCTCTGGTAGCCATGATACATATGCAGAATTTCAAACAAAATTCAGAGAAAATTATTGCTTACAAAATCATTTATACCTAGTATATACATATCGTGTAGTAGCTGAAGTCGAGGAGCAGCCGGAAGCCTTGGAGGTCCAGCTGCCAGAAACTAACAAAGGCTCAGACTCGCATCAAGGCAAGCCCTGGTTTGTATTTAAGTTCCTTACTGTGTTTTGCAGTTTTATTTCACCTTACGTCTTTAGATGATTGTGCATTACGTTTAAGGTGTTTGACATCCACTTGCATGGCCCACAAATCCTATGGAGTCTTGGGTAGGTCTACGGCTTGTTTAGTAGACACTGCTATGCTTATGCTCATAGGAATTCGGTAGAAGTCGAGTAATTGGAATCTACTCGCGAGATAGGAATTTTGTCACACGGGAGATTCTGGAATAAGAAAATGGTTTATGAATATGAAATTGAGACCGAGCAGTGGATAGGATGCAGTGAGACGTGGTCTCATGTGCGTAGCCCTGCTTGTGTTGATTGAGGACTGTTTCGTGTGCGGTCCTACTGGACAAGCTTGAATTGTACCGGTGACATACTGGAGGAATGGGCTCCAGTAAACTAACGTAGCTTGATACTGGTTTGTCGAGGCATTCCATTCTATTTTATAGGCGTGGGTTGAGGGCAACAAGGTGTAAATTAGCTGGTGGGCACGTCAGTTTAGGCCCGACGCAGTGACCTCCTGCTCGTGACGGATCGACCGGTTCGACATTTGAGTGTTTAGTGAAAGGTGGCCATATATGACTAGTACTGAATTGTTATATAGGTACTGCTGTAAGTACTCGCTAGCATTTTCGAAAGTGCGTATGTATCGTGTTGTTTTGGGTATGTCCTGATTGCAATCACCGTCCCTCACGGTAATAGAGTACCACTTGTTCACTTCACCCTGACGTAGTAAATACTAAAGAAGTCAGAAGAATATGATATATTGGTTTATAAATTGCTTGGACAACCTTGCTTGGCGTAGAGATAGTACAATTAAAAGTTTACAGTTTCCTCATACTTTACTTGTAATAGCATTATGTGCTTTGTGCACGTCATATCATCGGCAAAGCGTTTCTTGTTTGATTGTGGAGTCTATGATGTGCCATGCCTGAGGAATAGCATGTGCTAATTAAAACATGAGTATAAGGATCCAGTTGTAGGCGAGTCCTCATGCTTTACTCTACCTATGTTTAGCATTCACCTTTGCATATGTCTTGTGAGACGGGTTAGTCTTGTTGAGCCTTATGCTCACATTTGCAGCTAACGAGTTTTTGCAGATTATACGACTGATGTCAGGTTTGATGACGAGGCTGCACCCCCTACAGGGTTTACAGCCGAGTGGGAACCCTGCACGCCGCCGTGAATTGTGTGTTGCTAGTGTGAAGTATCCAGGGCATGGATGACTTTGCTTTTGCATATCTAGTGCTGAGAGCGTAGCAATGATGCATAATTCTCTTTCCTTCTGTTAGTACTTTTAAACTTCCGCTGTGCTTTTCAATAAAGACTTGGTATTGTAAATTGTTCTCGTCCTTTTCTTGTATACTGTTGGGTGTTGCATCGCACGACACCACCCAATGAGATCCTTGGAGGTCGGGATTCCGGTCCCCATGGTGTGGACTTGTCCGGCGCACCGGACTTGTCCGCATCGAGGACCGGACTAGTCCAGTCTAACGTATGAACCCTAACTTCCTACTCCATCAAATCTAACAAAGATTGACGCAACAAGGATAGGAATACAGTAGGAATACATTTAGCAATGTAATCTATGCCCTAGGAATCAAGAAACATAAGCAAGATTTAAGGAAAGATGAGAACTAGGGTTAAGTGAGACTTTTACCGAAGAATCAAAGATTTGAGGATGGAGGAGCAGAGCAGAGTCCGGATTAGTCCAGAGAGGGATGCTTCATGCTGAGGAAAAGAGTTATCGATGAGGAACCTTCAATTTTGTTCGACAAAAGTGAAAACCACCTTGGGCGCTAGGGTTTGAGGAGAGAGAGTGACAGGACGATTATGAGAGGAAGAAGAGGGTGCCCTGGCTGGCTAGGGTTTAAGCCCGATAACTAAGGACTAGTCTACATAGGGACGGACTAGTCCAATATGCCGGACCAGGGCCAGTCTAGTGGGCCACAACAGACTAGTCCGGGTCAGCTGGACAGATCAGAATTAGAAACAAGGTGATTTTTGGAATTATGATCTAATAGTGATATAAATGACATCAATTCACAAATAATCTTGATGAACATGACAAGTAAGCAATTAACAATTATACAATGGCCATAATTCACCAAGATTCAATAATTGAAATAGTTTTTTAGAGAACGTTGAGATAAAGGATAATTTTTTGCAAAAATGAGTAAGCTTTGAAGAATCAATCAGGTATGCACTATTTCAAGCGACATTTCAAGAGTCAAGTATATTTAATTCATTCCTAAGCTCACAAAATCTCTTTTCATCTAGTGGCTTTGTGAATATATCTGCTAGTTGTTTTTTGTTTCTAACATGTGAAATTTCTATGTCACCTTTTAGTGAATGATCTCTTAAAAAATGATGACGAATGTCTATGTGCTTAGTTGTTGAGTGCTCTACTGGATTGTGTGCAATTTTTATGGCACTTTCATTATCACATAAGAGTGGAATATAGCTCAGATTGTAACCATAATCCCTTAGAGTTTGTCGCATCCAAAGTAGTTGTGCGCAACAACTACCAACTGCAACATACTCCCCTTCGGCTATGGAAAGAGCAATGGAGTTTTGCTTTTTAGATGATCATGAAACTAAGGATTTGCTAAGAAATTGGCAAGTTCCTGATGTGCTCTTTCTATCAACTTCACAGCCCGCATAGTCGGCATCGGAATATCCTATAAAATTAAACTTGGATCCTTTAGGATACCAAAGTCCCAAGTTAGGAGTGTGCACAAGGTATCTCAAAATTCTTTTTACAGCTGTTAAATGACACTCTTTAGGTGCAGCTTGAAACCTTGCACACATGCAGACACTAAGCATAATATTTGGCCTAGATGCACATAAATAGAGCAGTGAACCAATCATAGACCCATATACCTTTTGATCCACATCTGGACCATCTTCGTTGAGATCGAGATGTCCATTAGTTTCCATGGGCGTCTTGATGGGCTTGGCTTTGTCCATGTTGAACTTTTTGAGAATGTTCTGCGTGTACTTGGTTTGGCTGATGAGTGCCTTTCAACTGCTTCACTTGGAATCCCATAAATAACTTCAATTCGCCCATCATAGACATCTCGAATTTGTCTGTCATAATTTTACTGAATTCTTTACAAAAGGATTTATTAGTAGACCCTAAAATTATGTAATCAACATAAATTTGACATACGAAAAGATGACCATCAAAATGTTTTGTAAATAAGGTATAATCAACTTTTTCTATTTTAAAACCATTTCCAGTGAGAAAATCCCTAAGGCACTCGTACCAAGCTCAGGGAGCTTGTTTGAGGCCATAGAGAGCCTTACGCAATTTGTACACATGGTTGGGGTACTCATGGTCTTCAAATCCTAGTGGCTGCTCCACGTATACTTCCTCCTTGATAGAACAATTGAGGAATGCGCTTTTCAAGTCCATTTGATACAACTCAAAATTGTGGTAAGTAGCATAGGCTAATAAAATACGAAAGGACTCAAGTCTAGCTATGGGAGCAAAAGTTTCGCCGGAATCGAAACCTTCGACTTATGAGTAACCTTTTGTCACAAGTCGTGCCTTGTTTCTTGTTACAACTCCATTTTCATCTTACTTGTTCCGAAATACCCATTTGGTGCCTACTACATTAGCCTTTGGTCTTTCCACCAGCTCCCATACTTCATTTCTCTTGAACTTGTTCAACTCCTCTTGCATTGCAATCACCCAATCTAGATCTTTTAGTGGTTCATCAACCCTGTATGGTTCCAGAAACAAGACAAAAGAGTAATGTTCACATAAACTAGCAATACGATATCTAGTGGTTACTCCCTTTGCAATACCTCCAATGATGTTGTCGACGGGATGATTTTTTTGTATACTCTGATGTACTCTTGGGTGAGGCACTTGTGAGGTCACTTGTTCTTCATTATCTTCATTGTCAGTGTCTCCCCCTAGATCATTGCTTCCATGATTAAATTGACCTTCTTGATTCTGCAGTTGTTGATCCTGTGTAGAGGCTCCCCCTTGATCGTTGCTATCCTGTTGAGGTATATATTGAGCACTTGGGTCTTGTGATTGCCCTTGCAAATGAATATCACCAAGTGCCATCCTTCTCAACGCATGACATGGGGCTTCTTCTTGACCTACTTCAACAATGCCAGAGACTTTAACAAGACAGGCGTAGGCGTTCAAATCATAACCAAGCAAGACCTTCATCAAATTTTGAAGCGAACTTCAAAGTCCTCGGTTTCTTGTTTAAGATAAAAAATTTGCTTCCAAATACTCTTAAATATGAAACATTGGGTTTGTTACCAGTGAGGATCTCATATGGAGTTTTCTTCAGAAAAACGGTGAAGATATAGCCGATTTGTGGTGTGACAAGCAGTGTTTACCGCTTCAGCCCAAAACAAGTTTGAAGTCTTGTATTCATCCAGCTTTGTCCTCGCCATCTCAATGAGCATCTTGTTCTTCCTCTCGGCCACCCTATTTTTTTGAGGGGAGTAGGGTGCCAAAAACTAATGTTTTATTCCTTCTTCATCTAGGTACTCCTCAACTTGAATATTCTCGAACTCTGTTTTGTTGTCACTTCTAATGTTCTTGACAGTTGAGGAGAATTCACTTTGCGCTCTTTTCAAAAATTTCTTGAGGATCCCCCAGGTTTTTGAATTATCATACAAGAAAAACACACAGGTACATCTAGAAAAGTCATCAAAAATTACTAATCCATATTTGTTACCGCCGATGCTTGTATAAGCAATTGGACCAAAGAGGTCCATGTGAAGAAATTACATCGGTCTTGATATTGTCATCATGTTCTTGGCAGGGTGTGGTGCTCCAACTTGTTTTCCCGCCTGGCATGAGTTGCATGGCCTGTCTTTCTCAAACACAACCTTTTCAAACCTCGGATGTGACCACCTTTTAGAAGTTTCTGCAGATTCCTCATCCCATCATGGGCTAGCCGTCTATGCCACAGCCACCCCCTGTTAGTTTTTACAACCAACTATAACACCCTCATTTTCATGCATCATGCCTTGCATACACTCATATACATGTTTAACATTAAACCTCAACAAGAGGAACGATTTTAAAATTGATTTGGAAGAAAACCGCACTTAAAACGCAGGAAAGTGCGGACTAGTCCGATTTTTCTCTGACTAAAAATGGACTTGTCCATTTTTGCTGCGGACTAGTCCGATTTTGCCTCTGGAAACCATTGGACTTATCCGATTTTGTGCGGACTAGTCCGATATTCCATGAATCCTTGAAAATTTGCTAAGTCCCTGGACTTTTCCGGACTAGTCCGGTGTTCCAGCGGACTTGTCCATTTTCCTCTCTGACTAAAGTCGAACTTGTCCGATTTTAGGCCAGACTTGTTCGATTTTCTCTCTGGACAACTTCGGACTAGTCCAGTCCTTTCCGGACTTGTCCAATATTTCGTGACTCTGAGTTGATCTTTTGTTTTACGACTTGTTTCTTGGGTTTCACGTTAAGTGGGCATAGGGACGTCGTGCCTAACTCTTTTAGATCCCATGTGGGACTCTAAACCGGCCCCTACTCCTCTCAAACTCGAAATCCATCTAACCCTAGCCTCGACCTCTATATAAACAACCCCACCCATTGGCTTGACATCTATTTGCCACTTTTCCACCCCACCCAAACCCTAGTTCGTGGAGAGCCACCATCAAGGAGGGAGGAGAAGATCCCAAGCAAGAAGAAGAAGAGGAGGAAACGAAAGAGGATCAAGATCTCCACCAAGTTTTCGTTCTTCATCACCAATTCATCTCCAAGTTCATCACCAACCCTACATCACAAAGATCCAAGTGCTACATCCAAGTTTCCTGATTCATTGGAGTCCAAAACACCTGGTATACCTTCTATTCTCTTTTCCTTATGTGAATTCAGGCCCTAGTCTCCGAATTTACGATGATCTATAAAACCCTAATCTGCTGATCTCGCAGAGTGCGGACTTGTTCGGTCCCAAGCGGACTAATCCGATCTTCCTGATTAAATTGGGTTGAATTGATTCTAATGTTTGATCTAATCACATCCAAACCAGTTTAAACTTGTTAAAAGCTATTAGAACTAGTTATTGACCATTAAAACAATCCATTAACAAGTTCTACCTTGCATTTGCATGAATCATGCATGTCATGTCATATTGAGTAATATTTGTGCACTCTTTGATTGTGTTTCTTGTCTTGTATGTTTATTGTGTGGATTAGACGGATTTGCGCTAGAGAGTGCCGCGGAGGATCTACAGCACCAAGAGTTTGAAGGCTTTGACCCTAATCAACCACAAGAGCAAGGCAAGTGTCCTAGAAGCATATTGATCCTGTTTTAAAATAAATGATTTGTTTGTAAAATTGCATGCTGTGTCAATTTGATGGGAAATCCTATGGTAGGAAGTTTACTAGAATTATTTAACCACCCTTGTCACCTGGAATTATGGTAGAGAGTCGCGATGGGCTTTTTACCTTTTTGCCTCGCTTAATTAATTGGGATGGGAAAACCAACACCACACATTTAATTATGCATTAATGATATTCTGGTTAATGTGAACTGGTCAATGTGATATGGTAATGGGTGATCTAAGCAAGCCTGTTATGCGGATGGGTTGGATGTTATGGTGGTTTGCTTGCTTTAGATCTAAGGACCGGTTCATGCGAGAATAAGCCAGGACTACAGTGCCACCACGAGGCCAAGTATGGGTGCGGTGTAGCTGATTAATTAGGGCTTTGCCAGTGCTATTTGGACCATTATGGATGCTCGGGGAAGGGGTAGTCGGATTGGGTTTGTTGATGATTGGTGGGTCTACCCTGGGATCCGAATGGTTCAAGAGGGGGCCCTTGGTTGAAGATGTGCTCTGTAGGAGACATCGCCACCGGTGAAACCTCAGTGGGGTCTAAATAGGCTAGTAATCTCTTTGTAAAGGCTATTTTGTGATCTCTTGGCCACACCGACGGAAGTGTGAGACGGCATAATAGAGGTTCTAGTCATCGAAAGGTGATAAAATCACAAACACGTGGGTAAAGCGGTACAAACTCTGCAGAGTCTAATAAAACTATCATGATAGCCGTGCTCCCGGTTATGGGAACCTATACAACTTCCATGATTAGAGGGAAATTGGGATTTGGGATGGTTATGGTTGGTATTATGGTTATGGATTAATTTCTGATATATTGAATATGGTTATTGGCAAATGGTGAAATCTGGAATTATTGATGAGGATGGTGAATTGTGGACTGGGATTATGATATTACTTATGATTATGATGGGTTTGATTCATATACATATAATATATTGCTTTTAAAATGTTTTAATGTACTTTTTAGCACTTAGCCATTATTATTGTCATCATTTGAATAAGTCACATGTCATACATTCCACACTTGCTGTGTACGACATGTACTCACTCTTGCAACCCCCCCCCCCCCCCCAACAGTTGCAGGTCAGGATTGGGAGGTTAATGGCGATAATGCGGAGTTCTAGGTCGTGTCTACCATCAGCTTTGCCTGTGGTGTTTATTGGAGCTGCGCTATACCCTTTTTCTTATGTTGCCTAGCTATTTAGTTTGCTTAATTAGAATATTTCCGCTGCATTGTCATAAATATTCATTAGAGGTTGTATTCGAGGATAATATGGTTTGTGTAATAAAACTGGGTTAATTAATCTTGTCTTGTGATAATTTTCTGTATACTCTTTTGTTAATGCACTCGTGTATGTGTGTTGAACATCCTGGGCACACATATGCATTAGCTTGGTTCATTTTCGGAACCGGGCTCACAGATTGGTATCAAAGCCACAGGTTGACCGTAGGATGCAGCCTAGATAGAATGGACACTTTAGAGCACATAGGAGCACTCAGGAATCGATGTGTTTTTGCTTGGTGTGCTGTTTGCTATATATATTGTTTGCTTGTGTGCTTAATAGAGGATTTTGGGATGCTCTAGCATTACCATGTCCACGTAGGCTAGTTAGTTGTCTAGTTTCATATCCCTTGATGCACATAGTTGGGGACGTTTTCTAATTCTTACCTATTGCTTTTCTCCAGATGATGAGGACTCGCAACCAGAGGGATGGCAATGATGAGGAGGGGAACAATGGAGTGCCTCAGAACAACATTGGACAAGGATCTACTAAGGGAGCTATCAACATTGAGCAGCTATTGGCTATGCAAAACCAGCTCATGCAGACCATGATACAAACTATCAGACAACTGCAGGCTGGAAATATCAACAATCAACCCCACATGCCTCCACCCCCACCCCCTCATAACCGGTTGGGAGAGTTTATGAGCACTAGGCCACCGACCTTTGCTCGAGCTGCTGACCCTATGGATGCAGATGATTGGCTCAAGTCCATGGAGAAGAAGTTAGCTATTGTCCAATGCAATGACTAGGAGAAGGTGCTATTTGCTCCTCATCAACTCGTTGGAGCAGCTGCGGATTGGTGGGATGCTTATTGCAACGCTCACGAGAATCAAGAGAGGATTACTTGGGCCGAATTCAAGGAGAGTTTTCGTTCTTATTACGTGCCCGAGGGTGTTATGATCTTGAAGAGGCAAGAATTTGAGAACTTAAGGCAAGGAAGATCAAGTGTGAGTGAATATCTTAATATGTTCACTCAACTCTCAAGATATGCGCCTGAGGATGTTAGTCGGGACAGCCGGAAACAATACTTGTTCATGAGGGGCTTGAACAATGAAATCCTAGTGCAACTACTCAATTGTGACTTGCAAATTTTCAGAAGCTTGTGGACAAAGCAATTGTGGTTGAGAACAAGATCCGTGATATGGAACAGAACAACAAGAGGAAGGCACCATATCAAGGACAGCAACAAGGGAGTAATGTGCGCTCTTGCTTTGCGCCTCCTAATGCGCCATATTACAGCTCTTCTATTCCTGCTCAATGCCCTGGATTTGCACCGCGCCCAACTCAGTTTGTACAGTAGCGCCCTATCATGCAAGCACCTAGGCCTCCAATGCCTTATGCACCTCGTGCTAATTTTCCTGGTGCCAATGCTCAAAATCGAGCTCGTCCAATAATTCTGGTGGAGTTAAGAAGTGCTATACTTGTGGAGAAGCTGGACACTTTGCTCATCAATGTCCTAAGTCAAGCCTTGGTCAAGGAAGCAATGCACCGAGGCAAAACCCAAGACCCAATGGAGGACAGCCACAAGGGAACAGTGGACAATAGAATTTTGCTCGTGGCAATGTGAACCATGTCTCTACGGAGGATGCTCAACAAGCGGATGACGTGGTCATTGGTATGTTTCTCGCCAATTCCAACCCCGCGACTATGTTATTTGATTCTGGAGCATCGCATTCATTCATTGCATCAAAGTATGTTGCCAAGTAGAGTTTGCCTATCTCTCATATGAAATTTACTCTATTGGTTAAGTGTCCTGGCGAAGAGATGAGGACAAATATAGTATGTCCAAAAGTAAGCCTTAGAATAAGGGGGGTAGACTTCTCCGCCAACCTCATTGTTTTGGATTCTCAAGGATTGGACATTATACTTGGTATGGACTGGTTGAGGAAGCACAATGGAGTTATTGAGTGTGCCACGAAAATGGTAAAGTCGACCAATGAGGAAGGGATCACCGTAGAATTTGAAGCATCTCAAACTGCACCGAAGCAATTGGAGCTGAATCATATGGACGGTGCCGCAATTGAGGAGATTCCGGTGGTGTGTGAATTTTTGGATGTTTTTCCGGACGAGTTGCCAGGTATGCCACCTGATCGAGACATTGAATTTGTTATTGATTTAATACCTGGAACTGCACCTATAGCTAGGAGGCCATATAGGATGCCTCCTATGGAATTAGCGGAGCTTAAGAAGAAAATTCAAGAGCAACTAGAGAAAGGTTTTATTCGCCCTAGCTCTTCACCTTGGGGAGCGCCCGTGCTGTTTGTGGACAAGAAGGATGGAACCCAAAGGATGTGTGTGGATTACCGAGCCCTCAACGAGGTAACAATCAAGAACAAGTACACCTTGCCACGCATAGAAGACTTGTTTGATCAGATGAAGGGTGCTTGTATCTTCTCTAAGATTGATTTTAGGTCGGGATATTTTCAAATGAAGATTAGACCATCGGACATACCCAAGATAGCTTTTAGGACACAGTATGGATCTTATGAGTACACCGTGATGTCCTTTGGATTGACAAATGGCCTGCTACTTTATGTACCTCATGAATAAGGTCTTCATGGAGTACTTGGATAAGTTCGTTGTGGTGTTTATTAATGATATAATGATCTACTTGAAGGATGAGAAGGAACATGAGGAACACTTGAGGCTTACGTTGCAGAAATTGAGGGAGCATCAATTGTATGCCAAGTTCAACAAGTGTCAATTTTGGTTGAGAGAGGTGTCGTTTCTTGGTCATATAATCTCAGGAGGAGGAGTATCGGTTGACCCCGGAAAAGTGAGAGACGTGTTGAAGTGGGAACCACCGCAAAATGTAAAGGAGATCAGGAGTTTTCTTGGGATGGCTGGATATTACTATAAGTTCATCAAGGACTTTTCCAAAATAGCCAAGCCTATGACGGAGTTGATAATGAAGGGAAAGGCTTTCCAATGGACTCAAGCTTGTCAAAATAGTTTCGAGGAGTTAAAAAAGAGGATGACAACAGCCCCAGTTTTGGTACTGCCGGATGTGAGCAGGAGTTTCAATATTTATTGCGACGCATCGAGACAAGGACTTGGATGTGTATTGATGCAAGAAGGTCAAGTGGTCGCCTATGCATCGAGACAATTGAAGAAACATGAGCAGAATTACCCCACACACGATTTGGAACTCGCGGCCGTAGTACACGCATTGAAGATTTGGAGGCACTATATTCTTGGACATAGGTGTGAAATTTATATGGATCATAAGAGTTTGAAGTATATTTTCACACAAACGGATCTGAACATCAGGCAATGGAGATGGTTGGAGCTCATCAAGGATTATGATTTGGGGATCAACTATCATTCGGGAAAAGCCAATGTAGTGGCCGATGCTTTGAGTAGAAAGGGAGTAAGTCATCAACTCACAGTTCGAGAGTTGTCGTCCGAGTTATGCAAGGAGTTTGAAAGGTTGAACCTCAGATTTGTAAATGAGATGGAGATGATGGAGTTAAACCCAACCTTGGAGCAAGAAATTCGAGAGGCACAAACCGCAGATGAAGAGATCGAGGAAATAAAGGAAAGGACCGAAGAAGGGAGATAATTCAGATTTGATGAAGACAAACATGGTACCTTATGGCTTGGAAAGAGAATCGTTGTGCCTAATGTGAAGCATATTCGGGAGACAATATTAAAGGAGGCACATGACTCGCCGTACTCGATTAATCCTGGTTGTACAAAGATGTACAAAGACTTAAAGGCTTGCTATTGGTGGGATAGCATGAAAAAGGACATAGCTGAATATATGGCATTGTGTGATGTGTGTCAACGAGTCAAGGCGAAACATCAAAGGCCAGCTGGATTATTGCAACCATTGAAAATCCCGGAATGGAAGTGGGAAGAAATCGGTATGGACTTCGTACTCAGTTCGGGTATGACTCAATTTGGGTAATTGTGGATCGATTAACCAAGTCAGCTCATTTTGTCCCTGTGAAGACCAAATATACAGTTGCACGATTGGCCCAAATATACATGGAACATATTGTGTGTCGACATGGAGTCCCTAAGAAGATAGTCTTGGATAGAGGTTCTCAATTTACCTCCAGATTTTGGCGGAAATTGCATGAAGCTCTGGGTACGAGGTTGAATTTCAGTTCGGAATATCACCCTCAAACGGATGGACAAACTGAGAGGACTAATCAGATTTTGGAGTACATGTTAAGAGCTTGTGCCTTAAAGCATGGGGAAAGTTGGGACAAGAGCTTGCCATACGCGGAATTTTCATACAACAATAGTTACCAAGCGAGCTTGAAAATGTCACCATATGAAGCGCTTTATGGAAGGAAGTGTAGGACACCTTTATTCTGGAATGAGGCAGGAGAAACTCAAGTATTTGGTCCGGATGTGTTGCAACAAGCCGAAAAGCAAGTCCAAATAATTCGTGAAAACTTGAGGGCTGCCCAATCAAGGAAAAAAGGCTATGCGAACAATAGGAGAAGGAAATTAGCCTTTGAAATAGGAGATTTTGTTTACCTCAAGGTGTCACCAATGAGAGGTCATAAGAGGTTTAACATACGGGGCAAGCTCGCACCTCGTTATATTGGATGATTCAAGATTTTGGACAAAAGAGGAGAAGTAGCGTATAAGTTGGAGATGCCAACTCATCTTTCAGATGTCCATGATGTCTTTCATGTTTCCCAGCTCAAGAAGTGTTTGAGAGTACCGAAAGAACAAGTGCCAATGGAAGAATTGGAACTAGAAGAAGATTTGACTTATGCCGAATAACCGGTCAAAATCTTGGAAACCAAGGAGAGGGTCACAAGGAACAAGGTGATTCGATGGTGTAAAGTTCAATGGAAGCACCACGCAGAAAAAGAAGCAACTTGGGAGCTACAAGATGATATCAAGAAGGACTTTCCCTATCTCTTATCTTCCGTGTTGAATCTCGAGGGCGAGATTCATTTTAAGGGGGTAGGTTTGTAACACCCTGATTTTCATGCATCATGCCTTCCATACACTCATATACATGTTTAACATTAGCCCACAACAAGAGGAACGAGTTTAAAATTGATTGAAAACAAAACCATACTTAAAATGCAGGAAAGTGCGGACTAGTCCGATTTTAGTGAGGACAAGTCCGATTTATCTCTGACTAAAAATGGACTTGTCCATTTTTGCTGCGGACTAGTCCGATTTTGCCTCTGGAAACCTTTGGACTTGTCCAATTTTGTGCGGACTAGTCCGATATTCCATGAATCCTTGAAAATTTGCTAAGTACATGGACTTTTCCAGACTAGTCCAGTGTTCCAGCGGACTTGTCCGTTTTCCTCTCTGATTAAAGTCGGACTTGTCCGATTTTAGGCCAGACTTGTCCGTTTTTCTCTCTGGACAATCGAACTAGTCCGGTCCTTTCCGGACTTGTCCGATATTTTGTGACTCCGAGTTGATCTTTTGTTTTACGACTTGTTTCTTGGGTTTCACGTTAAGTGGGCCTAGGGACGTCATGCCTAACTCTTTTAGAGCCCATGTGGGACTCTAAACCGGCCTCTACTCCTCTCAAACTCGAAATCTATCTAACCCTAGCCTCCACCTCTATATAAACAACCCCACCCCTAGGCTTGACATCTATTTGCCACTTTTCCACCCCACCCAAACCCTAGTTCGTGGAGATCCACCATCAAGGAGGGAGGAGAAGATCCCAATCAAGAAGAAGAAGAGGAGGAAACGAAAGAGGATCAAGATCTCCATCAAGTTTTCGTTCTTCATCACCAATTCATCTCCAAGTTCATCACCAACCCTAGATCACCAAGATCCAAGTGCTACCTCCAAGTTTCTTGATTCATTGGAGTCCTAAACACCTGGTATACCTTCTATTCTCTCTTCCTTATGTGAATTCAACCCCTAATCTCCGAATTTACGTCGATCTAGAAAACCCTAATCTGCTGATATCGCAGAGTGCGGACTTGTCCGGTCCCAAGCGGACTAGTCCGATCTTCTTGGTTAAATTAGGTTGAATTGATTCTAAAGTTTGATCTGATCACATCCAAACCTGTATAAACTTGTTAAAATCTATTAGAACTAGTTATTGACCATTAAAGCAATCTATTAACAAGTTCTACCTTGCATTTGTATTAATCTGCATGTCATGTCACATTGAGTAATATTTGTGCACTCTTTGATTGTGTTTCTTGTCTTGTATGTTTATTGTGTGGATTAGACGGATTTGCGCTAGAGAGTGTCGCGGAGGATCTACAACACCAAGAGTTTGAAGGCTTTGACCCTAATCAACCACAAGAGCAAGGCAAGTGTCCTTGAAGCATATTGATGCAATTTTAAAATAAATGTTTTGTTTGCGAAATTGCATGCTGTGTCAATTTGATGGGAAATCCTATGGTAGGAAGTTTACTAGAATTGTATAACCACCCTTGTCACCTGGAATTATGGTAGAGAGTCCGGATGGGCTTTTTACCTTTTTGCCTCGCTTAATTAATTGGGATGGGAAAACCAACACCACACATTTAATTATGCATTAATGATATTCTGGTTAATGTGAACTTGTCAATATGATATGGTGCAGTCAACCATAAAGTGACCATACTCGCCACAGTTGTAGCAGGTACATCGTGCTTTGGATTTTCCTTTTTCCTTGCTCTTCCCTTCACTTGAGTTGCTGCCTTTCCTTCTTATCATCATGCGCTTGAATTTCTTGATGAAGAGCACCATCTCTTCATCATCCAAATCGGTGCTCACATCACTTGTGTCTTCTTCAACTTCTGCTTCACGAACTTCCTTTCTTTAGGCTTGCAAGTTGCTTTGAGGGCAACTTCTTTCTTCTTCGAGGAGGTAAGTTCAGCTAAGTCTTTGACATATTGGGCCTCCATCTCCATCATCTAATTGTTGATAATCTTGCCCAATTGTTCATCTGGAGTGACTTTGTGAAACCCAGGGCTTTCTCGGATCATAGAGCACAAGGTGACATTCCTTGGCCTAAATCCTCTAATCATCCTTTTGACCACCTCATGGCCAGTCAACTTCTTGCTTCCATAGGCACAAATCTTGTTGATGATCGTCTTCATTCGATTGTACATCTCTTGAGGTGATTCGCCCTCCTCAATGGAAAACCTCCCCGATTCTCCTCCAAGCATTTCAATTTTTGCTTCACGAACTGAGTGATTTCCCTCATGTGCGGTCTTGAGTGTATCCCATATTTCTTTAACACTTTCCAGTCCATCAATCTTGGTAAACTCTTCTTGGCTCAAGGAAGAAGTGATCACTGCAACGGCTTGTGCGTTGCGGTGAATTTCTTGCTCTTGCTCTGGAGTGAGTTCATCGTTGGTATCCGGAATATCTATACATGTACACAAAACATGCCAAAGACTGGGGTTTAAGGAGATAAGATGCATATTCATATTATACTTCCACATTGTATAATCATTTCCGTCGAAATGAGGAGGTTTTCCCATAGGAATTGTAAGATAATGATTTTTAGAAGTAAGACAATCGTAATTATAAGGATATCGGGAGTAGTCATGATGACCACTCCCCGTCATCTTTTCGTCTTCTTCCTTGCCGTTTTACTTAGCAGTTTCTTTCTTAGAAGTGTCTTGAGTTGATGCACTTATTCATCATCGTGTTTATTTTCCTTGAGTATACCAAATTGTAGGATCGAAGAGCACATGAAAAGCTACCAGAGGGGGGGTGAATCGTAGAGTAAAACTTTTTCAGCGGAAGCAATGAAAACCCTTCGGTAGAAAAACGATCTGTTAAAGAAATCGTGTGTGAGACTAATCTAAATGTGTTTCACCATGACAAAAGTGATATATATCGGAGATAATCAAGTCACGAATATAACACAACAAGAATTACTCAAATCCATCGAGAGAAACTCAAGTTACGATCGAAAGATCGAACAAAGGTCAATCTGTTCTACCGAGTAAAAAAACAGATCTGTAATACTGCAAAGAAACTCGTTTAGATCAAAAACCACAAATACAATGACCGTGAAATTTTTACAGATGATAGATAATGAAGTTGTGAAGACAGCCCTAGAAAAGTCACATCAATTGTATTTGTAAAACTCGAGTTATGATAAAACCATCGAAGAAAGGTAGTGTTGTGCAGAAACTCGACGAGAAAGACTTGACAGAAACAAGTCGGACAAACAAGGGACAAAAGTTCCTTTAAACTACGATCTTTATTTAATAGAACACAAGAGGAACAGCCCCCAAAGTCTTGCACCGCGAGCTCTGACCTCCCTTGCTTATATAACCAGCCCTTAGGCCAACTCAATCTCACCTAGGACTCTAATCCTACTCAAATCACGAATCAAAACTTTCTATAACTGCTTAGGACTCTTCTACACATAGATAGAAGCAATCTTAAGACTTCCAGACACATTAGGAACGTATCACACATTCCTAAAACAGCCCGAATTCGTGACCTACACAAAATCCTATCATAAACAACTCAAATCTTTCCATATTTGAGGCAAACCCGACTCAATCGCAGCCTGAGTCCATAACCTCGTCGGTTGGACCTTTCCGACCAATTTTTACGTCCAAAACTCTTCATCATGCCTTGGAACCATGCAGCCACGTCCTTGCACTCCTTGCACACGTGGAGACATCTTCCAATGACGTCCTTGATTTCTTCATATGCATTGTTTTTGATTCAAACATGTTGCGCAACCTCCCGATCAACTCAACCACAATTCCTCCCGAACTTGGTTGTTGAACCTCATCTTCTCCCTAAGACTAGTTCCATGGATCCCGTCACCAGCCATGTCTTGAACTCAAGCAACACCCGCATATGAATAAACAACCAATACTTTCGAGCACAAGTCCTCGACTTGACTCATGTTAGTTCCAAAACTACAACATCTTACGTGAGCACCTCACATAAGCATGTTGCAAAGCATAGCAAAATGATATCAACCATAACCACTAAAACACACCAAAAACTTAGCAAATGAATACTAAGTAATATTTCCATCAATGTAAAGCAAGTACGAATCATTGCAAGATAAGAGCAGAACCACTGCGATCAAGCTCTGAACCTTGCCAAAGCTAAGCGGACCTTGAACCGAAGCTTACCAAAGCTAGCCGGACCTAGCGCTAGAGCTAACCAAAGCTAGTCGGACCTAGACAAAGAAGTCGGACCTAGCCAAAGCAAGTCGGACCTTACATCAGACTATGTCGGAGCTAACCAAAACAAGTCATACCTATCGTCGGACCTTGATGATAAAGGTGTTTTGGTAGTATTCAAAACTTTTATCGCTATAGCTAATGTATTCAGCACACATAGGTCTCACAATCTCCCCCTTGATGAAAGCATTGGCAACACCATTTAAAATCCGAACATTGTCTTATTCATATTAAAAGTTTTGAAAACAATTTTCCCCTTTGTAAAACAGAAATAAAATGAAAAGAAACACAAACACCCCCCCCCCCCCCCCCGCCCATGAGAAGAGTATTTTTAAAAATGTTAAGAATTCACATATTATCTCTCCCCCTTTGACAATGTATTCAGCAAGGTTCAAAAGAGAAATTTCAAATGTTATGAGCATATTATAACATATACATATAAACAAAGCTCATCCATGTCATACTATCAAGTAACTTACACTATCACATCAATAAGATACATAAAGTAGTGTATGCCATGCTAGAGATCAAACGTAACTTTCAATTTAAACAAGTCATGATCTCACAAACTTAACTATTTCAAAACCTGAAAGCATGACACTTGTTGCTGCATTTTATTATTTAAAGCACAAACTTTTAACATATGACATTTGCAAGATATTATATGCCGCATCTGCCTTATTCTAACCAACCAAGCCAAGCCTATGTCATTTGACATTTAGAAGCTTGTGGACTTGATTTTAGTCATACACAACTTCTTCTGAGTTCATATCTAAGTGCAATGATAAGCCATCTCAAAAGAAGAAGTGTGATGCATGCATATTCTCTTGATCTTTTCTCAATTTATATTTGTTCATAAAAACTCAACATGTGAGTTGATTACTTGATTAATTATTTATGATTAAAAGCACTTGTGAGCATGCAACAAGTTCAAAACAGCAAGAAAATTCGACCATGACCAGATTTAGTGTAAGTAATTATTTCAATTACTAGACATGGCAAAAACTACAAAATGTATAACACGAGTAATGTAGTAAGAACTTTCAGCATGTAAAAGGAATCACAAAGTCATATATGTATGAAATATTATGCTCATATTATTTTAATTTCAGATTCACACATAGACTTCTCAAATTTCAAAACTCCCCCTCAATGTAAGCCATGAGGATGCATAACCCCTATTTCACTCTGAATGAAACAAAAACGAGTGAAATCCAAAGGTTTTGTAAAAATGTCAGCCAATTGTAGTTCGGTATCTACATGGTGAAGCACAATGTTTCCTTTTTCAACATTATCACGGAGAAAATGATACCTAATGTCAATGTGCTTAGTACTAGAATGTTGCATGAGGTTTTTAGCAATACGAATGACCCTAGTGTTATCACAAAACAGTGGAACACTATCTAGATAAACTCCATAGTCCTTAAGTGTTTGAATGATCCAAAGAATTCGTGAGCAAGCACTAGCAGCAGCTACATATTCAGATTCGGCTGTGGATTGTAAAACTGAGTTTTGTTTTCTAGAGGACCAAGCAACTAGTGAATTACAAAGAAAATGACAAGCACCGGAAGTACTTTTCCTATCAATCCTACAACCTCCAAAATCAGCATCCGAAAAAGCTTCCAAAGTAACAGTTGAGGAAGAAGGAAGAAAAATGCCAAATTCTTGAGTTCCATATAAGTACCTGAGAATCCTTTTGAGGGCTTGATGATGTGAAGCACGTGGGGAAGCTTGAAACCGTGCAGAAAGGCATATGCTGAATTGTATGTCCGGTCTTGATGTCGTGAGGTACAAAAGTGATCCGATCATGCTTCTATATTCTTTTTGATCCACGGGTTTACCATCTTCATCAAGTTCAAGTGTTGTTGCTGTTCCCATTGGTGTCCGAAGAGGCTTGCTTTTGTCCATGTTGAAGCGCCATAGGAGGTCTTTCATATACTTTGTTTGATGCACAAAGGTACCCTCCTTGCTTTGCTTGATTTGCAGCCCCAAAAAGTACGTGATTTCTCCCATCATACTCATCTCAAATTCTGAACTCATCATAGCTAAAAACTTGGACACAATATCATGAGAAGCACAACCAAAGATAATATCATCCACATACACTTGAACGAATAATGAGTCATTGCCATGCTTAAGCACAAAAAGAATTTTATCGACCTTGCCCATGGTAAACCCCTTTTTAAGTAAAAAATGTTTTTAAACTATCATACTATGCTCTAGGGGCTTGTTTGAGACCCTACAAGGCTTTGGACAGTTTGTAAACATGATTAGGAAAATCTGGATTTTCAAAACCCGGTGGTTGTTTGACATAAACCTCCTCATCTATGTAGCCATTAAGAAAAGCACTTTTAACATCCATTTGATATATCATAAAACCTTTAGATGCAGCAAAAGCTAACAAAATTCTTATGACTTCTAATCTAGCAACAGGAGCAAAAGTTTCGTCAAAATCTAGACCTTCAACTTGAGTGAAACCTTGACCAACCAACCTAGCCTTATTCCTAACAACAACCCCATCCTCACTTTTTTTATTTTTAAACACCCATTTAGATCCAATTAAAGTGTGACCTTGAGGTGGAGGTACATGTTTCCAAACATTATTTCTTTCAAAATTTTCTAACTCTTCTTGCATGACAATAATCCAAGATTCATTAGTGAATGCGTGTGATATATCTTTGGGTTCAAAAGAAGCACCAAAAGTAGAATGAGTATGAGAGTTTGGATCGCAAAACCTGGAGCCTGTGACTCGTTCGTGCAAGCTTCCAATAATTTGTTGTGGAGGATGACTTTTGAGAACCCGGAGGGGTGTGGACACTTCACAAGCTTCTTCTTCTTCATCTTCATCACAAATCGATGATCTTGTGACTTGAGGAGGATCTGGACCAGCAATGGTGGTCGTTGGTGCTGACTGTGAATCAAAATCAGGAGCTGGAACAATGCCATTAGCTGCTGAATTTTCATGCAGCAGCTCCACCTCTTCCTCAGCTTCAACGAAAATGCTCTCCCCCTGCGGATATGGATCTGGACCATTTACCTCCGAAGGATTGAACGCATGAAGGTCCTACAGTGTCAAGGTGCAAAAGTTGACCCGGTTCAGTTGTCTTGATCATTGTGAGAGGAGTATGTGAACCTATAACCATCTTACCATGTCTACAAGAAGATCACACAATTTCTTTGTCCCCATTAAGCTTAGGCAGCCCACGTATGCGATCAAGAGCACTAACACGCATTAGATGATCAACGCCTACGTGACCAAGTCTACGATGCCAAAAATGTAAGTCCTTTAAATCATTAGAAACTAGACACCTATGCTTAGAGGAAGACATATCAAAATCAGCTTTAAAAACTATTCCAAACCGAGACATGCTAAAAATAAGCTCACTATTTGAATTTACAACTTTGCAGCAATTTTTAGTGAAAACAATTTCCAGATTTCCATCTAGTAGTTGTAAAACAGAAAGCAAGTTGTATTTCAAATTTTTAACAAGTGCCACATCCTTCAAAGTGTAGTGATTATTTACTCTAACCGAACCCTTAGCAATTATAGGAGTTGAAGAATTATCGGCAAAAGTAACATTCTCTACACGTGACACAAAAGAGAGGGAGGAGAACCGTTCTTTGTTACCAGTCATGTGGCGTGAGCAACCTGAATCCACAATCCAAATGTTCTCCTTCCTAAAGCGTGTAACCTACATAGAAGCACAATACGTCGATGACTCAATACTGGGGTTAGTCAAAAGGCATTTAGGAATCCAATACTGAGTCACACGACGTCCAACAGGAATAATACGCGAAAGTTGAAATAAAACAGCAGGTTTATGAACCAAAGCTTGAGGATTTTTGTACCCAACTACTGTCCTACGAGATGTTACATGCGTAGCACAAAAAACAGTAGGTTTGAGAGCAAACTTTGCATGTTTTCGACTCATTACAGCAGATTGCATGTTCCTATCATTCGGTTTAGCAAGTGCAGCAAATTTTGCATGAAAGTTATGAGATCTAGCAATCATTCTTTCCTTTTTCTGTTGTTTATCTAGTCCATAACAAAAATCTATGACATGACCATCTCTACCACAGTAGGTACAATGAAATTTAACTTTGTGTTCATGTCTAGATGAACAAGCAACATTTTTATTTGAAACAGAATGAGACAACACTCCTGCAGATTTGAAAACCCCTTCTGTTTGTTTAGGAACTGTATGAATCAAACCACTTCCTAATGACTTTACAATTTTAGGTGGATGTGCCTTAGCATGAGCATGAGAATAAAACCTAAACCAATTTTATCATTGCAAGACTTGGAAGAATTCAGCAGCAAGTTTAGGTTCTTATTCCCATTACAAAACCGATCTAATGTCCTATGCATGTCATCAAGTTTATTGGACAGATCAAGGCAATTTTCACATGAAGTTTTTCCTTTTAATTTGCAATTGGAACAATATTTAACTTTATGAGAACGTAAAGCATTATTCAAAAAATAAATTTCATTCATAGCATCTTGTAGTTTCTTATCAAGATCATCACAAGTAGAACAATGCAAATCAATTGTAGAACATCTAGCATCTTTCATGTTTTTATCATTAAGTGCAGCAAGCTCTCTGTTCTTTTCAATTTCTAACTCAAGTTTATCAAGTGTGGAGGTGTGCGCACTTCTTAATGAGGACAATTGTTCATATATTAAATCACATGAGGGACATGCATCAACACTAGGAATAAAAGTTTTTAAACGGTTGATTTCAGATTCTAGTGATTCAATTTTAGCAGCACTATCCCTAAGCTTTTTGTCTTTTTTCTTAACTATAATAGTGGCACGAGAAATAGCATCACACATTTATTTGCAAGTAGGACATACCTCTTAATTGTCGCTGTTGTGTTCAGCCTCCTCCATACTTGATCTTGACTTGCTCGCCATGAAGCACAAGTTTGCCAAATCATCTTCATCTTTGTCACTTCCAATGTCCACATCGCTTGAGCCAAGTTCTTGATGTGCGGAGATAAAATTGCTCACCAATTGACGTCCTGTAAAACCGTTCTTTTTCTTCATATCTTTTGCAGAGGAGTGCTTCGTCCTTGTTTGCTTTTCATCCCGGGAAGTAGGACCTGAAAGTTTAGGGCAATCTAAACTAAAATGTCCTGTCTTACCACATTCAAAACATCATTGAGGTCCGGGGCTTCCTCTCTTTCTAGTTCTCACATTTTGTAATGCTTTTGAGAACCTAGTAGAGAGAAGTACTAGCTTCTCCTCTAGAACTCCTCAATCTGTTCAAGGGTTAGAGAGGACAACAAAGCAAGTGTACCACAAGATGAAGATTGACCGGAGCTAGGCATGTCACGTTGAGAAATAAAAGCAATAGACTTGTTGGGGTTCTTACGTGATATTATTTCAATTCCAGGAGTTTTTAACTTGGAATATAGCACATCTAAAGTAAGTGTACTCATGACAGTAGATTCACGAATAGATGTGACTTTCATCTCCCAAATTGACATATCTAATGCAATTAACAATTGCCTAGCATTCTCAGCATATGAAAAATTAACATTGACACTACGCAAGTTGCTGAGAATTTTATTAAAGTGAGCAAAAAGGTCATCAATAGACTCACCGGGTTGCATCTTGAAGCGCATGTATTTTTTCTTAAACATGTCTTGCCTTACCTCCTTGATCGTGTTGGATCCTTCGTGATAGTCACAAAGTGCTTTCGACACATCGTATGCAGATCGGAGGTGTGCAACACGGTCAAAGTCGCTTTGAGTTAATCCTTGTAGGATCAAGTTTCGAGCCTTGTTGTTGTTGTCGACATCTCTCAGATTTGTAGCCATAACTTGATCATTTGACGGCACTTCGTAAGTCTTGTATACCTTCTCCTATATTGCGAAGCCTTGATCTTGGATGAAGGTTTCCATACGTGCCTTCCAAACCTGAAAATCAATACCACTAAACACACAAGGTTTGGTGGAGTATTTCTCCATGATGATTAGTCAAAAACACGTCCAAATAACAAAGATTAGAGCACCGTGGCTCTGATACCAATTGTATGATCAAATAGCATGTGAAAAGCAACGAAAGGGGGGTGAATGGTAGATTAAAACTTTTTCAGCGGAAGCAATGAAAACCCTTCAGTAGAAAAACGATCCGTTAAAGAAATCATATGTGAGACTAATCTAAATGTGTTTCACTGTGAAAAAAGTGATATATATCAGAGATATTCAAGTCACGAAGACAACACAATAAGAATTACTCAAATCCGTCGAGAGAAACTCAAGTTACGGTCGAAAGATCCAACAAAGGTCAATCTGTTCTACCGAGTAAAAAACAGATCTGTAATACTGCAAAGAAACTCGTGTAGATCAGAAACCACAAATCCAATGACCGTGAAATTTTTACAGATGATATATAATCAAGTTTTGAAGACCACCCAAAAAGAATATCGTCAATTGGATTTGTAAAGCTCGATTTATGATAAAACCACCGAAGAAAGGTAGTGTTGTGCAGAAACACGACGAGAAAGACTTGACAGAAACAAGTCGGACGAACAAGGCACAGAGTTCCTTTAAACTACGATCTTTATTCAATAGAACACAAGAGGAAAAGCCCCCAAAGTGGTGCACCATGAGCTCTGGCCTCCCTTGCTTATATAACCAGCCCTTAGGCCAACCCAATCTCAACTAGGACCCTAATCCTACTCAAATCAGGAATCAAATCAGGACTCTTCTACACACAGATAGAAGCAATCTTAAGACTTCCAAACTTATTAGGAACGTATCCCACATTCCTAAAACAACCCAAATTCGTGACCCACACGAAATCCTATCATAACCAACTCAAATCTTTTCATATTTGAGTAAAACCCGACCCAGCCGCAGCCTTAGTCCATAACCTAGTCGGTTGGACCTTCCCGACAAATTTTTACGTCCGCAACTCTTCATCACACCTTGGAACCATGCAGCCACGTCCATGCACTCCTTGCACATGTGCAAACATCTTCCAATGACATCCACGATACCTTCATATGCATTGTTCTTGATTCAACTTGTTACGCAACCTCCCGATCAACTCAACCACAATTCCTCCTGAACTTGGTTGTTGAACCTCATCTTCTACCTAAGACTAGTTCAGTGGATACCGTCACTAGCCATGTCTTGAACTCAAGCAACACCTGCACATGAATAAACAACCAATACTTTCGAGCACAAGTCCTCGACTTGACTCACTTTAGTTCCGAAACTACAACATCTTACGTGAGCACCTCACATAAGCATATTGCAAAACATAGCAAAACGATATAAACCATCACCACTAAAACACACCAAAAACATATCAAATGAATACTAAGCAATCTTTCTGTCAATGTAAACCAAGTACAAATCATTGCAAGATAAGAGCAAAACTAGTGCGATCAAGCTCCGAACCTTGCCAGAGCTAACTGAACCTTGAACCGGAGCTTACCAAAGCTAGCCAGACCTAGCGCCGGAGCTAACCAAAGCTAGTCGGACCTAGACAAAGAAGTAGGAGCTAGCCAAGGCAAGTCGTACCT
Source organism: Tuctoria greenei (assembly GCA_036927565.1). NCBI lineage: Eukaryota > Viridiplantae > Streptophyta > Magnoliopsida > Poales > Poaceae > Tuctoria > Tuctoria greenei. Next base: position 164,945,488 of record JAYESD010000006.1, read on the forward strand.
TACACCGAACTATGCCGGAGATAACAAAAACAAGCCGTACCTATCGTCGGACCTTGATGATAAAGGTGTTTTAGTAGTATTCAAAACTTTTATCGCCATAGCCAATGTATTCAGCACACATAGGTCTCACACAAATGCCTTGGTTTCATGTTCATCTTTGGCGTTGGGCACCTTCGGTATCTCGTTGTTCATGTCAGAGGCCATTGATCTCTTCTAGCGGTGAATCTCTTGAATGGAGAACCCACTCTGATACCAATTTAATGTGGCCTAGAGGGGGGTGAATAGGCTTTAAACTTTTTCTACAACACATAACAAATACGTTAAATACTAAGGGGCCAGACTTGTCCGGTGTGAAGAATGGACTAGTCCGTTTATTCAATTACGACAAAAGGATTAAGTGTTTAGGCAGAACTTTCGAATGAAAAGGCAGTAAAATGTAATTACTATTCTTACAACTTGAACAAAAGATATGATTGCTTAATTTTACGTCGAACACAAATCACTTGATTGATCAATTCTAATGCCCTAGATGATGAAACTTGCAAAAGTAAAAGAATAGAACACGCAAGTCAAGAATTTTTACCGAGGTTCGATCTCACCAAAGAGATTTACTCCTCGTTGAGGAAGCCCACATAGAGCCGGGTCAACCCTTTATCTCGTCAAGTCAACACACAAGGCCTACTTGAGTTCCACTATTACGGGGTAATCACCAAGTTGGTGGGGCAACCTCACACGTTGAGGGCTCTCACAAAATTACAGCGAGAAAGATGATCAAATACACTAAAAAATATTGCATGTAATGCAAGAGTGTATAAGAGATCAAACCTCAAGAACTTAACGATGTGTAGACGACGATCTCCCTACCCCAAATCGGGATACCTAAAAGATTTAATTCTTTTGGCCTTTAGATGTGTGGGGAGATGTGTTTTTGTGCTCTTGGGATGAGTTGTAGCGCTAGGGTTTATGTTTTTGGCAGTTGTGTGCAGTGATTGCTTTTGTGGGGTCTTGGATCACCTATTTATAGTGTTTCCAAAAATATTACCGTTAGAGATCCCGATGGCCGGACTAGTCCGCTTTGGTCACCGGACTTGTCCGATGTGCCGCGTAAAATTCGCTTGGAATGTGTAGCTCACTAAAAACCCTCATTTGTGTGAGGTATACCGGACTTATCCGTATTGGAACAGAGAGTTCATCGGACTAGTCCATTGTGATTATAGAAAGTTGATCAGACTAGTTCGCAATATGACAGATTTGTCCAGTGCAATGTGAATTGTGCTTTTCCAACTTTTGTGAGTGAAACATCACAAAGTTGAACGGAGTTGTCCGGTCTGTGTCCGAACTTGTCCAGTGCAAGGTGAATTGAAACATCAGAGAGTTTAACGGACTTGTCCAGTGTGTGTCCGGACTTTTCCAGTGCTCAGTGAACTTTGATATCAGAAAGTTAATCGGACTAGTCATGTTCGTGTCCAGACTAGTCCGGACTAGTCCAGTGCTCAGTGAATTGCTTAGATTGATTTTAGCCCTTACCCACTATGCAAAGACATTAGCTCTTGGGATGTGTCTCTCACACACATCCTATACAATTATGTATACTTTGCTCTTCCATTGAACATTTGGGCTTCTTCCTTTCTCACTTCTTTTTTTTCAGCTTTTTGGTTGCACCATAATATTTAATCTTTGTTGACCTGCATTCATCTCAATGAATTCATTAGGATCTCATTTGTTTGTCATCAATCGTCCAAAACCCATAAGGGAATGCCTAAATGCATTTTCACCCTTCCTGACTCTCTACAATATATTCCAAATGACAAGGATGGTCAAACAAGACTAGTAAACACCTATCTTGGGTTTCCCATCAATTTGACATGAGCATGCAGTTTTTAAAATAAAACATTTAAAAGCAAGATCAAAATGATCAAGGCCACTTGCCTTGCTCTTGAGACTAGTTAGGGTCAAAAGCTTCAAAGTTCTGGTGTTGAAGGTCCTCCACAGCACCCTCTAGAGCAACACCTTCTATTCTGTGCAACAAACATACAAAACAAACATTACAATCAATAAATACTCATATATTACTCAATATGTCATGATAAGCATGAATGATGCAATTATGTGGTAATGCATGTTATTAAGTTGATACCATTGCTTACTAACTAGTTACAATTAAGTATTACATGTTAGAACAAGTTTTAAGTCATTTTGGAGGATATTAAAGAAGTTATAGAAATTTCCAGAACTGAAGAACCGGACTAGTCCGCACTCCGGCCAGACATGTCCATTCTAGAACAGAAAGGGGATCGGACTAGTCCACACAGGGACAGGACAAGTCCGTTAAAGTTAGGGTTTTGGCGAATTTTCAATTAGAGCATGGTTTAAATTAATGCGATACCATATTTTACGCAGGGAAGAGGGATATAAGGTATTTACTGTGAATGTTGGGGTTCAGAAGTTGAGGATTTGATGGAACTCGCGAACTTGATGTCTAGATCCAAAGAAAATGGAGAATTGGCAAAGGAGGATTTTGACGATGAAGGGTCGATGATGGAGATCGCAACAGCTTTGACGATCTTGCTTGATCCTCCTCCTTCCTTCCTCTTCCTTCTTCTCCCTGTGGTGGAGGCTTCTTGATGGCGGCTCTCATGAACGAGGGTTACGGGTTTCTTCTAATGTGACAAAGGGATGAAAGGGTGGGAGTTGGGTTGTTTATATAGGGTGGAGATGGTAGGTTTGGGTAGAACTTGGGTATAATGCGGTGGAGGCCTTGGTGGGGTCCCACATGGGCTCCACAGGGGTTAGACACGACGTTCTTGGGCCCACTTAAGGCAATTACCCAATAACTTGTCATGGAGGAAGAACAGAATCTGAGTCGGGCAAACCAGACTAGTCTGCTAGGGGTCGGACAAGTCCAATCGTGTACATAGACTAGAATGGGCAAGTCCGATCTGGTCAAGAAAGCAAAATGAACAAGTCCAGTATGGATCCGGACAAGTCCGGATATTTGTCCTACATTCAAAAATCTGGACCAAATTGGGGAATTACCGGATAACTCTGCAAGTTTCCAGTAATGAAGATCGAACTAGTCCGTACTAGAGAACGGACAAGTCCAGAAAACAACAAAATCGTTTTTCGGACTAGTCTGCGTCAATTAGCGGAAGAGTCTAAGGGATAACAGAGAGCAAAACAAACTAGTTTGAGGTCCGAACCGAACAAGTCCGCACTGACACAGGCTTTTAACTGTTGTTTTTGTTCTAATTCATTTTAAACTTGTTGCTTTTGTGTTGCTTAATGTTAAACATGTATAAGAATGTATGCAATGCATGATGGATGAAAATGAGGATGTTAAAGACATCGACGTTCCCTTCAAAGTCGTCCAAATCAGTTCTGATGCCACTCAGACCACTCGTATATCGGAAGGTCTAGGTGACAAATAGGAACTCGCGCTCGTCATTTTCCTCCGGGCAAATATCGATGTGTTTGCATGGCAACTGTCACAAATGCTTGGGATCCCTAGGGAGGTGATCGAGAATCATCTGAAGATCTACCCCGATGCACGACCTATACAACAGAAGCGGCGGAAGTAATCTGTTGAGCAACAGAACTTCCTTCGAGAAGAAGTTAAGAAGCTGCTTGACGCTGGATTCATCCAGGAGGTACATCATCAGTCGTCATGCCAAAGGCCGGCGGGAAGCTTCGGATGTGCATCGACTACGCCACTTTGAATAAGGCATGTCCAAAAGACCCCTTTCCACTATCAAGAATAGATCAAATAGTGGATTCGACCTCTGGCTTTGAGCTTTGATGTTTCTTAGATGCATATTCTAGTTTCCATCAAATTCCAATGACTAAGGAAGATGAAGAGCACACTGCTTTTATTACGGTATATCGTCTCTATTGTTACACAGAAATACCTATTGGTCTCAAAAATGCACTCTCCACCTTTGTGCGAGCTATGCACAAAAACTCTCAGTACAAGGATTCTGCCTTGTTGCAACGATTCTACAGCAATGAATACTAAATCGTTGCTGTAAGCTTGGTCTTTTGCCACAATTCATTAGTTCATAGCATTAGGATCTATCGCCATGGAACATAATCGTTGCATTAGGATTTGTTGCCACTATTCACTAGTTCGTGGCATTGAGATCTATCGCCACGGCACACGATCGTTGCATTAGGAACTTTTTCCATGATTCACTAGTTCATGGCATTAGGATTTATTGCCATGAATCTGTTGCCACGATTCACTGTTTTGTGGCGTTAGGATCTATCGCCGCATAACACAATTGTTGCATTAGGAACTTTTGCCACGATTCACCAGTTCGTGGCGTTAGGATCTATCGCCACAGAACACAATCGTTGCATTAGGAATTTTTGCCACGATTCACCAGTTCGTGGCATTATGATCTACCGCCACAGAACACAATCATTGCATTAGGAACTTTTGCCACGATTCACCAGTTCGTGGCATTAGGATCTATCGCCACAAAACACAATCATTGCATTAGGAAATTTTCCCACGATTCACCAGTTCATGGCGTTAGGATCTATCACCATGGAACACAATTGTTGCATTAGGAACTTTTGCCACGATTCACCAGTTCATGGCGTTAGGATCTATCGCCACAGAAGACAATCGTTGCATTGGGAACTTTTGCCACGATTCACCAGTTCATGGCGTTAGGATCTATCGCCACAGAACACAATCGTTGCATTAGGATCTGTTGCCACAATTTACTAGTTTGTGACATTAGGATCTATCGCCACGGAACACAATCATTGCATTAAGATCCGTTGATAGGATTCACCAGTTCGTGGCGTTAGGATCTATCGTCACAGAACACAATCGTTGCATTATGATCTGTTGCCATGATTCACCAGTTTGTGGCGTTAGGATCTGTCATAACAGAACATAATCGTTGAATTACGATCTGTTGCCATGATTCACCAATTCATGGCGTTAGGATATATCGCCCCGAAACACAATCATTGAATTATGATCTGTTGCCACTATTCACAAGTTTGTGGAGTTAGGATCTATCATCGTGGAACACAATTGTTGCATTATGATCTGTTGCCACGATACACCAATTTGTGACGTTAGGATCTATCGCCATGAAAAACAAGCATTGCATTATGATCTGTTGCCACAATTCACGAGTTCATGGTGTTAGGATCTATCACCACAGAACACAATCATTTCATTAGGATCTGTTGCCACGATTCACTAGTTCGTGGCATTAAGATCTATCATCATGGAACACAATCATTGGCTTTACAATATATTACAAAACGTTGGCCACTGTGTGAACGAATGGATGTGTGGTGTGTTCATCGTGTTCCTCAGGAATCATAAGGAAAAATTTGCTTATTTCCTTGACAAGTGAATGATTCAATTATCAAGTGAATGTGCTCTAAGTTCGGTGATGTGTGATATCAACAGTGAACTGAAACAAAATGTAGAAAAACACAAAGCTAAAAGGAGACGTCGTGGGGAGGATACGCTTTTCATATAAGAAACGCACTTTGCTTCTAATTAAGCGTGTCTCCATTTTGCTTGTACAATCGTTGCATTATATTCTGTTGCCACAATTGTACTAGTTCGTGTCCTTAGGATGTATTGCCACAGAACACACTCGTTGCATTAGGATCTGTTGCAGCTAGCTCACACAGTACTTATATAAAAAATCATCATCTTTGCTGTTGTCACCCCCCCCCCCCCCCAATATTGGAGGTACGATACCATCATTGATATATGTATCGTTGGCATCGTTGTCGTCATCTTCATTTTCTGATGGAACTCCATGTGCCTCAAACTGATCACATGTTCTCATTCGAAGAGCGGAAGCATCACTGATTGCTCCCTCGATGTCATTTCTAGCCCATGCGGTCCTATCCTCATTTATGTGTGGCATATGATATCAGTAAGTCGTCGATCATCAAATGTCTCAGCCTCCATCATCTCAGTGTGTAAGACCTATGTGTGCTGAATACATTGGCTTGTCGTGAATACACTTGGCCTTGATGATAAAAGTTTTGAATATCACCAAAACACCTTTTTATCAAGGTCCGACTCTAGCTCTAAGCTACAACAAGGTCCGACGGTATGTCTGACTTGGTTTGGGTAGCTCCGGTTACGTTCGGTGCTAGGTCTAGCTTTGGTCAGCTCCGGTGAAGTTTTGTCTTTAGCTCCGGCATGTCTTTGAGAGCTCCGACATGTTTTTGATAGCTCCGCCGTGTTTTTGCTAAGCTCCAAAGTTGATTTTTCTAGCTCCGATTTTTGGGATTACTAGTTCCGACTAGTTCTGGTTAGCTCCGGCGCTAGGTCCTGCTAGTTTTGTAAGCTCCGACGGGAGCTTGGTTGTACTAGTTTTATTAAGCTCCGGCGCTAGGTTCTACTAGCTTTTGTTAGCTCCGGCTCAAGGTCCGGGTTGCTCTGGCAAGGTCCGGAACTTGACCGTAGTGCTTCTGCTTTTCATTTACAATGTTTTGTACTTGCTTTACATTGTTGGAAAAATTGCGTAGTATTCATTTGCTTAGTTTATTGTGCGTTTTGGTTGATATGGATGATATCGTGTTACTGTGGTTTTGCAACATGCTTATGTGAGGTTCTCACGTAGGGTGTTGTGTTCGGAACTAACTTGAGTCAAGTCGAGGACTTGGGCTCGTATGGATTGGTTGTTTATTCATGTGCAGGTGTTGCTTGAGTTCAAGACATGGCTGGTGACAGGATCCATTGGACTAGTCTCAGGGAGGAGATGAGGTTCCAACAACCAAATTCAGGAGGAATTGTGGTTGAGCTGATCAGGAGGTTGCGCAACATGATTGAATCAAGAACAATGCATATGAAGGTATTTGGACGTCATTGGAAGATGTTTGCACGTATGCAAGGAGTGCATGGACGTGGATACATGGTTCCAAGAGGCGATGAAGAGATTTGGACGTAAAGAGTTGGTCGGAAAGGTCCAATCGACTAGGTTATGGACTCAGGCTGCGGCTGAGTCAGGTTTGACTCAAATATGGAAAGATTTGAGTTGGTTATGATAGGATTTCATGTGGGTCACGAATTTGAGTTGTTTAGGAATTTGGGATACATTCCTAAGGTGTTTGTAAGTCTTAAAATTGCTTCTATCTGCGTATAGAAGAATCCTAAGCAATTATGGAAAGTTATGATTCGTGAACAGAGTAGGATTAGGTTCCTGATTTGAGTTGAGTTGGCTTTCGAGCTGGTTATATAAACAAGGGAGCCCAGAGCTCGTGGTGCACGACTTTGGGGGCTGTTACTTTTGTGTTCTATTGAATAAAATTCATAGTTTGAAGGAACTTTTGTGATTTGTTCGTCCGACTTGTTCCAGAAAAGTTTTACTCGTCGAGTTTCTGAACAGCACTACCTTTCGTCGGTGGTTTTATCATAACTCGAGTTTTACAGATCCAATTGACGTGATTCTTTTTGGGTTGTCTTCGCAAATGGATTTTCTATCATATGTCAAAATTTCACGGTCATTGGATTTGTGGTCTATGATCTACACGAGTTTCTTTACAGCATTCCAGAACTGTTTTTTCTCGGGTAGGGCAGATTGACCATTGTTTGATCTTTCCATCATAACTTGTGTTTTTCTTGACAGACTTGAGTGATTCTTTTTGTGTTGTCTTCGTGACTTGATTCTCTCTGATATCTATCACTTTTGTCATGGTGAAACACGTTTAGATTAGTCTCACACATGATTTCTTTAACAGATCATTTTTCTGCCGAAAGGGTTTGGGGTTTAATTGTTTCCGCTGCGTAAGATTTTTAAATCTACCATTCACCCCCCCTCTGGTAGCTTTTCACGTGCTCTTCGATCCTACAATTGGTATCAGAGCCACGGTGCTGTAATCTTTGTGATTTGCGCGTGTTTTTGACTAATCATCATGGAGAAGTACTCCGCCAAACCTTGTGTGTTTGCTGTTATTGATTTTCAGGTTTGGAAGGCACGCATGGAGGCTTTACTCTAGGCACAAGGCTTTGCAATATGGGAGAAGGTATACAAGCCTTACGAAGTTCCATCAAACGATCAAGTTACAGCTACAAATATGAGAGATGTCGACAACAACAACAAGGCTCGGAACTTGATCATACAAGGATTAACACAAAGCGACTTCGACCGTGTTGCACACCTCCGATCTGCATACGATGTGTGGAAAGCACTTTGTGACTACCACGAAGGATCCAACACGATCAAAGGGCTAAGGCAAGACATGTTCAAAAAAGAATACATGCGCTTTGAGATGCAACCTGGTGAGTCTATTGATGATCTTTTTGCTCGCATTAATAAGATTCTCAGCAACTTGCGTAGTGTCAATGTTAATTTTTCAGATGCTGAAAATGCTAGGCAATTGCTAAGTGCATTAGATATGTCTATTTGGGAGATGAAAGTCACATCTATTCGTGAATCTACTGTTATGAGTTCACTTACTTTAGATGTGCTATATTGCAAGTTAAAAACTCATGAAATTGACATAATCTCACGTAAGAACCCCAATAAGTCTATTGTATTTGTTTCACAACGTGATATGTCTAGCTCCGGCCAATCATCATCCTGCAATACTCTTACTTTGTTGTCCTCACTAACCCTAGAGCAGATCGAAGAATTTCCAGAAGAGAAGTTGACACGTGTTCAGCTCCGGACATTGAACAAGCTCCGGCTATCACCTATGCTGGTCCTGATCATCCACAAGTCACAAGCTCATCAACCTACGATGAACCTAATGAAGAAGAAGCTTGTGAGACATCTGTTCCCTTACGTTTTTACAAAGATCACCCCCCACAACAGATGATTGGAACATGCATGATCGAGTCACACAGTCCAGGTTTTACGATCCAAACTCTCATGCTCATTCTGCTTTTGTTGCTTCTTTTGAACCCAAAGATATATCACACGCACTCACTAATGAATCTTGGATTATTGCCATGCAAGAAGAGTTAGAAAATTTTGAAAGAAATAATGTTTTGAAACTTGTACCTCCACCTCAAGGTCACACTTTAATTGGAACTAAATGGGTATTTAAAAATAAACAAAGTGAGGATGGGGTTGTGGTTAGGAATAAGGCTAGGTTGGTTGCTCAAGGTTTCACTCAAGTTGAAGGTCTAGATTTTGATGAAACTTTTGCTCCTGTCGCTAGATTAGAAGCCATAAGAATTTTGTTAGTTTTTGAAGCATCTAAAGGTTTTAAGCTATATCAAATGGATGTTAAAAGTGCTTTTCTTAATGGCTACATAGATGAGGAGGTTTATGTCAAACAACCACCGGGTTTTGAAAATCCAGATTTTCCTAATCATGTATACAAACTGTCCAGAGCCTTATACGGTCTCAAACAAGCCCCTCAATCATGGTATGATAGGTTAAAAACATTCTTACTTGAAAAAGGATTTACTATGGGCAAGGTTGATAAAACTCTTTTGTGCTTAAATATGGCAATGACTCATTATTCGTTCAAGTGTATGTGGATGATATTATCTTTGGTTGTGCTTCTCATGATCTTGTGTCCAAGTTTTCAGCAATTATGAGTTCCGAATTTGAAATGAGTATGATGGGTGAACTCACTTACTTTTTGGGGCTGCAAATCAAGCAAACCAAGGAGGGTACCTTTGTGCATCAAACGAAGTATACCAATGACCTCCTAAGGCGCTTCAACATGGACAAAAACAAGCCTCTTCGGACACCAATGGGAACAGCAACAACACTTGAAATTGATGAAGATGGTGAATCTGTGAATCAAAAAGAATATAGAAGCATGATCGGATCACTTTTGTACCTCACGACATCAAGACCGGACATACAATTCAGCGTATGTCTTTGTGCACGGTTTCAAGCTTCCCCACATGTTTCACATCGTCAAGCCGTCAAAAGGATTCTCAGGTACTTACATGGAACCCAAGAATTTGGCATTTTTCTTCCTTCCTCCTAAACTGTTACTTTGAAAGCTTTTTCGAATGTTGATTTTGGGGGTTGTAGGAATGATAGGAAAAGTACTTCTGGTACTTGTCATTTTATTGGTAATTCTCTTGTTGCTTGGTCTTCTAGAAAACAAAATTCAGTTGCACAATCCACAGCCGAATCTGAATATGTAGCTGCTGCTAGTGCTTGCTCACAAATTCTTTGGATTGTTCAAACACTTAAGGACGATGGGGTTGATCTAGATAGTGTTCCACTATTCTGTGATAACACTAGTGCCATTTGCATTGCTAAAAACTCCATGCAACATTCTAGAACTAAGCACATTGAAAAAGGAAACATTTTGCTTCACCATGTAGATACCGAACAACAATTGGCTGACGTTTTTACAAAACCTTTGGATTTCACTCGTTTTTGTTACATTCGTAGTGAAATAGGGGTTATGCATCCTCATGGATTAAATTGAGGGGGAGTTTTTTGAAACTTGGGAAGTCTTTGTGTGAATCTGAAATTAAAATAATATGAGCATAGTATTTCATACATATATGACTTTGTGATTCCTTTTACATGCTGAAAGTTCTTACTACATTACTCATGTTATACATTTTGTAGTTTTTGCCATGTCTAGTAATTCGAATAATTACTTACACTAAAACTGGTCATGATCGAACTTTCTTGCTGTTTTGAACTTGTTACATGTTCACAAGTGCTTGTAATCATTAAGAATTGACCAAGTAATCAACTCACATGTTGATTTTTTATGAACAAATATAAATTGAGAAAAGATCAAGAGAATATGCATGCATCGCACTTCTTCTTTTGAGATGGCTTGTCATTGCACTTAGATATGAACTTGGAAGAAGTTGTGTATGACTAAAACCATGTCCCCAAGCTTCTGATTGTCAAATGACATAGGCTTGGCTTGGTTGGTTAGAATAAGGCAGATGCGCATATAATCTCCTACAAATATCATATGATCTAAATTTATGCTTTGAAAAATAATAAAATGCAGCAACAAGTGTCATGCTTTCAGGTTTTGAAATAGTTAAGTTTGTAAGATCATGACCTGCTAAAATTGAAAATTACATTTGAACTCTAGCATGGCTTACACTACTTTATGTATTTCATTGATGTGATAATATAAGGTACTTGATAGTATGACTTGGATGAGCTTTGTTTATATGTATATGTTATAATATGCTCATAACAACTAAAGGGGGAGAGATAATTTGTTTATATGCTCATGACTTGCTGAATACATTGTAAAAGGGGGAGAGATAAGCATGAAGAGAAAGAGAATATGTGCATAAGGAGAGATAATAAAGGGGGAGAGATAATATGGGATAATTTTTCTTCTCATTTTACTTTTGATTTACAAAGGGGGAGAAATTGTCTTCAAAACTTTTAATGAGAATAAGCCAATCTTTGGATTTTAAGTGGTGTTGCCAATGCATTCATCAAGGGGGATATTGTAAGACCTATGTGTGCTGAATACATTGGCTTGTCGTGAATACACTTGTCCTTGATGATAAAAGTTTTGAATATCACCAAAACACCTTTTTATCAAGGTCCAACTCTAGCTCTGAGCTACAACAAGGTCCGACGGTATGTCTGGCTTGGTTTGGGTAGCTCCGGTTACGTTCGGTGCTAGGTCTGACTAGATTTGGTCAGCTCCGGTGAAGTTTTTTCTTTAGCTCTGGCATGTCTTTGATAGCTCCGACATGTTTTTGATAGCTCCGCCGTGTTTTTGCTAAGCTCCGAAGTTGATTTTTCTAGCTCTGGTTTTTGGGATTACTAGTTCCGACTAGTTCTGGTTAGCTCCGGCGCTAGGTCCTGCTAGTTTTGTAAGCTCCGTCGGGAGCTTGGTTGTACTAGTTTTGGTAAGCTCCGGCGCTAGGTTCTACTAGCTTTTGTTAGCTCCGGCTCAAGGTCCGGGTTGCTCTGGCAAGGTCCGGAACTTGACCGTAGTGCTTCTGCTTTTCATTTGCAATGTTTCATACTTGCTTTACATTGTTGGAAAGATTGCTTAGTATTCATTTGCTATTTTTTTGTGCGTTTTGGTTGCTATGGATGATATCGTGTTACTGTGGTTTTGCAACATGCTCATGTGAGGTTCTCACGTAAGGTGTTGTGTTCAGAACTAACTTGAGTCAAGTCGAGGACTTGGGCTCGTATGGATTGGTTGTTTATTCATGTGCAGGTGTTGCTTGAGTTCAAGACATGGCTGGTGACAGGATCCATTGGACTAGTCTCATGGAGGAGATGAGGTTCCAACAACTAAATTCAGGGGGAATTGCGGTTGAGCTGATCAGGAGGTTGCGCAACATGATTGAATCAAGAACAATGCATATGAAGGTATCGTGGATGTCATTGGAAGATGTTTGCACGTATGCAGGGATTGCATGGACGTGGCTACATGGTTTCGAGACGTGATGAAGAGATGTGGACGTAAAGAGTTGGTCGGAAAGGTCCAACCAACTAGGTTATGGACTCAGGCTGCGGCTCAGTCGGGTTTGACTCAAATATGGAAAGATTTGAGTTGATTATGATAGGATTTTGTGTGGGTCATGAATTTGAGTTGTTTAGGAATGTGGGATACGTTCCTAAGGTGTTTGGAAGTCTTAAGATTGCTTATATCTGCGTATAGAAGAATCCTAAGCAGTTATGGAAAGTTACGATTTGTGAACAGAGTAGGATTAGGTTCCTGATTTGAGTTCAGTTGGCTTTCGAGCTGGTTATATAAACAAGGGAGCCCAGAGCTCGTGGTGCACGACTTTGGGAGCTGTTCCTTTTGTGTTCTATTGAATAAAATTCGTAGTTTGAAGGAACTTTTGTGCCTTGTTCGTCCGACTTGTTCCAGACAAGTTTTACTTGTCGAGTTTCTGGACAGCACTACCTTTCATTGGTGGTTTTATCATAACTCGAGTTTTACAGATCCAATTGACTTGATTCTTTTTGGGTTGTCTTCACAACTTGATTGTATATCATATGTCAAAATTTCACGGTTATTTGATTTGTGGTCTATGATCTACACGAGTTTCTTTGCAGCATTCCAGAACTGTTTTTTCTTGGGTAGGGCAGATTGACCATTGTTTAATCTTTCGATCATAACTTGAGTTTTTCTCGGCGGATTTGAGTGATTCTTTTTGTGTTGTCTTCGTGACATGATTATCTCTTATATGTATCACTTTTTTCACGGTGAAACACGTTTAGATTAGTCTCACACACGATTTCTTTAACAGATCATTTTTCTGCCGAAAGGGTTTGGGGTTTAATTGTTTCCGCTGCGTAAGATTTTAAAATCTACCATTCACCCCCCCTCTGGTAGCTTTTCACGTGCTCTTCGATCCTACACAGTGACATTATTTTCACTATCTCCAGGGGGCGTGGAAAAAAGGATTCATGGCTTCTTTTTAACAACTGTAGTCCATTTAGGTTGCTTCACACTTTGAACGTAAAAAACTTATTCTGCATGGGTGGCTAGAATGTAAGGCTCATACATAAATTGGGAAAGAGTAGTGTAAACATCTATCATTCCATATCAATCCATTTTGTATCCTCCACTTTGGCTCTGACCGAAACGAGGCCGATAAACCAGTCACATTCAAATAACAGAACCTCTTGATTTATTTCAAAATCAACATAAATCATTTTCTTGATAACTCCAAACCACTCATGATCACCATCCTGAACAACAACACCACTGTTTTGTGTCCATAAATCTTTTTCCACCTCTGCAGTTCTTAAGAAGGATTTATTTATGAAATATCGACTAAAAAAACGTGTCCGACGATTAGGTCATCTAGATAATGCATACAAATAATCGGTTACTTTGCCTTCTTTGTGTAATATCATAATTTGTACACATTAGTATAAAAGGGGTCATCGGTAAACCAACTTCATAACACATATTTGTTCAATATTTCATCAAAGTAAAAAATTGCATGTACTTACTCGTTTCTGAAACCAATATACAAACTGATCTCTATGGCATTTTTCAACATCACGAGAATGAATCTTTTTCAGCTCTTCACAATGCTCACTGAAAAGGGTACAAAATTAAATTAGCCATCTACAATAAGCATGATCCAATATAGTATAGAACATTTGAGTTATACGTACTTGATCCATGGAGCGGCCTCTTCAACATTAGAAATAATATAATGCCTGATGTTCTATAGTTCAACCATAGTAAGTTGGCCCCATTTAAACCCTTTTTTTAGAATTATCAACTTCTGTAAATATATTAGACTCGAGAGAAGGTTCATTCCTAGCTGCAACTTCATGACGTTCTGGCCTATTAAGCTTGGTGCTGATGTTATCCAAAAGCTAACTACAAAAAGTCATACACTCTTCCATAATATATCCCTCAGCTATAGAACTCTCTGGGTGAGCTCTGTTACGTACATACCTCTTCAATGTACCAAGGTACCTCTCAATTGGATACATCCATCAATAATAAACAGGTCCATCCAAGCGAGCTTTTTCGACAAGATGGATTGGAAGATGTACCATGATATCAAAGAATGCGGGAGGAAGCAACATCTCAAGCTTACAAATTGTTTATGGAAATTGTTTGATCATCTTTTTCAAATCTGGTTCGCCAATTCTTTAGAAAAAATTACAGAAAAGAATCTACTAAACTCAATTAAAGGTGCAACAACCTTTTCTGGCAATATGTCACATATTGCAATAGGAGGGAGTTTTTGAAATATAATATGGTAGTCATGAGTTTTTAGACCTGATACCGTACGTGCTTTTATGTCCACACACGTCTTGATGTTTCAGGCATAACCATCAGGCATCTTCACATCCCCCAAAAACTTGCACAAGGTGGTCTTTATCATCTTTATGCAATGTATATGATGCTGATGGAAAATCATACTTCTAAATGGCCACCGAATGTTGTTGTGGCCACATACCCATATCATGCATATCAAGACGAGCTTGTAGACTATCTTTTGTTTTACCATCCATATTAAGCAATGTCCCCAATATTCTATCACAAATGTTTTTCTCAATGTGCATGCCATCAAAGTTATGCCTTATTAGCAATGTGTTCCAATACGGGAGCACGAAAAATATACTTTTCTTTTTCCAACTATGCCATTTATTTTCCTCAGTGCGCTTTCTCCTATTATTCCTGTGTCCAAAACTCACTTGATCAAAACTCTCGTATTTTTGGAGTACTTCGTCACCAGAGAGTGATGTTGGAGCCTCTCTATTCTCTATCTTGTTGTTGAAAGAAGCTTTTTCTCGATGCCACCTATAATTCTGAGGTAGGAAACGACGATGGCCCATGTAGCAATACTTTCGTCCATGTTTCAACCACAAGGCGTCAGTGTTTACATGGCAGTATGGACATGCTAGCTTACGTTTTGTGCTCCATCAACATAGCATTGCATATGCTGGAAAATCATTTATTTCCCACAATATAGAAGCTCGCATGAGAAATGTCTCTTTCTTTGAACTGTCGTATGTTTCAACACCATCATACCATAATTTTTGTAGCTCATCAATCAAAGGTTGCAGATACACATCAATTTTGTTTCCAGGTGACTTAGGACCAGGAATTATCATTGACATCAACCAATAAGGTTGCTTCATACACAACTAAGGTGGTAGATTATAAGAGATTAGAAACATTCATTATTCCAAAAGGATTGAAACCATTAGATGCTAGCCCAAGTCTTAGGTTGTGAGGATCAGATGAGAAATTTGGGTGAATGCTATCAAAATGTTTCCATGCTTTCGAATCTACAGGATGGCGTAATATTCCATCATCAATACGTTCTTCTTTGTGCCAGTGCAAGTTTGATGTCGTTGATTCTGCCATATAAAACCTTTGAAGACGGGCAATAAGAAGGAAGTATCGTAGAATCATGCGTGCTACAAGCTTCTTGGCTTTTCCACAAGGTAAAGCCTCTCTTGCATCCCCACCAGTACTATTTTCCATCTTAATTCACCACATTTTGGGCATCGATCCAGCAGAGAATAGTCCTTCCAAAATAACACACAGTCATTGACACATGCATCGATCTTTTTGTAGCCCGCCCCGAGGTCATGAACAACCTACTGAACATTATGAATTATATTAGGAATGTAGTGGCCCTCTGGAAGCACATATGAGAATAGTTCAAGGATCAACTCACACGCATTTTTTGCTCAAACCAGTTAAACACCTTATCTGGTACAACCTAACAATAAAGGATAATTGGGTCACCTTCTCACAACCTGGATAAACCTCCTTTTTGGCATCATTTAATAAGTCATAGAATGCCTTTGCTCAACCAGTTGACTCCTACTGGTTTATAGCATTTTCTGGATCATCAGCATCTGCTGAAGTACCACCATGATCAGTGCCTCTAAGTAAATTGGACAACATATTTTCCATAGCAGCATCATCAGAAATTATCTCCTCACTATTTGCTGATTGCTCAGCAATATTTTTCTCAACTCTTTGTTCTCCATGGTGTACCCAACAAGTATAATCAAATGACATCCCATTACGAAGCAATTGAAGATGAACTTCCC
The DNA here is from genome assembly GCA_036927565.1 of Tuctoria greenei. NCBI lineage: Eukaryota > Viridiplantae > Streptophyta > Magnoliopsida > Poales > Poaceae > Tuctoria > Tuctoria greenei. The sequence continues at coordinate 164,961,948 of JAYESD010000006.1, forward strand.
TGCGTGTCCCGTGGAAAATATTATGACATTTTGTGCAAGGACAAGACATAGTTTCTTCTTCATGAGTGCCCTGGAATGCAAAATTTAAAAATGACTTCATTCTATCCTGCCACTTCTTCGTACGTCTATCTTTTCCCATCCATGTCTTATCTTGTGACATGCTTCCTACAATTCAATCAGCGTATCCGTAAGAGGATAAAACTACAATAACATTATGTGAGCAATTGAACCTAGCGCAATTGCACCTCCACATGCGGCGGCCGGCGGATGCTCTTCCAAGAGCGTGGCGACTGGCGGATGCTCCTCCAAGAGCGTGGCGGCCGGCGGATGCTCCTCCAAGAGCGTGGCGGCGGACGGATGCTCCTCCAAGCTTGTTTCATACAGTCGGGTGAGGGGCCATTGTGGATTGATGGGTCCCATGGGCAGGCAGCCAGGACAAAGCGTACATCAAGCTATCAGAGTATGCCCAAAACTGCGTTGGGCCGCTTGTTATTCGTGGGCTGAAATTGCTGAGTCACATTGTATTCGTGGCCCGTAACTGCGATGGGACACTTGGTGTTCATCCCTACAACGCGTGAGCCCATCTACAGACACGCGTCTGGCTCTGGCAATTTATTATCTAAATAATTTAATGTAGAAATGGGGGTGGTATTCCGATCAAAATAAAGCATACGCATAAAATCTCTTGAACCACATCAACACAGTAATATAAACGAGGATTAAATACTAGATATAAACATCGACGGAACCAAACAGTAGTCTTCAACGTATCATTCTAGGCAACAAAATAATCGACATAACTAGCTATTACATAATCGCCAATAAACACAAAATAAACTAATCGGCACATCTAGTCCACTACACTTCCCTTCAAGCAGTGGCAATAACTTCTGGCCGCGTATAAGGGCATTGGGCCAGTGGTACGTTGGAGTTCTATCTATCTTTTTCTAACATTTTTCTCATCCTTTATTTTCTTTTCTCTCTGTTCATTGTCTCCACTTTTCTTTCCACTCGTGGCTACCTGTTGCGTTTTCCTGTTACTATGTACTAGTATTGTATACAACTTTACAGACCACTTTGCAGGCCCGGCTACGGGCAATCTCCTTTGGCACCTCCAGCAGCTAAAGTACTATACCAACCACTTTATATGCTACCGGCGGTGTGGAGGTTCGTTCATTAACAAAGAATACAGATAGAATAGATAGTTCACTAAAAAAATAGATAGAAAACACAATAACAGTTGGAACAGATGAACAACATTGAGTTCATCAACATAAAACATTACTACAATACAAGAAAAATGACATCATGAAATAAGAAAAACAACATCACACAACCTTATATGTCTTTTGTATATAGCCCATACTGGATAACACATCACGGCAGAATGGAAAATGCTTGTGTCTAATCCTACAGTCTTCACTACAGAAGACCCTATAGTCGCTCCACCCTTGCTTCCCACAGCCGGCAGCCATGCACGGGTCAACCTCTTTGTTGGGCAGTGACACCATCAGCGATCTCGCAGGCGGGCGCGGATGCGCCCACGTCCGGTTACCGATTTCAGCCAGGGTTGGAATCTGACAGTGCCTGCACTCATTGTTGGCCCTCATGATGGCGATGAACCCGACCGCTTTCTCACTGACGTCAGCCTCGCCTTCGACCTACCGGATATACTCGAAGGCATCATGGGCACCACGGTTGCTGCCGTAGTAGAGGAGGCCATGGACATAGGTCGCATCCATGTGGCTGGCCCCGGCCGCCCGGGCGAGAAACTGGGTGCCCGGCTGTGTGTGATCGTCCGCGAAGACGAGCTCGAGCCCGGTGACGTAGCACGTACGAGGGTTGATGGCGATGGCAAGGTCCTCCATGAGGGCTTTGTAGTGCCAACGATCACGCCACATCGTCCGGGTCACCCACTCCAGCGCCACGCGCCTGCCCACAATGCCATGCCAACACACCGCATGCATGGCCTTGCAGGTGGCACACAGACTGAAGAGGTTGTCCAAGGGTCGAATGAAGCTTGCGGTGAGGCACCTCGCGATCTCGACCGCAATATCGTGCGGGAACGACAACTACATAGGCTTCGGCATCACCGTGCTGCGAAGGAAACCAATGAGGGTGCACACGGCAGAGACAAAGAGGAAGCTAGATTACGCGTGGATAAGATGGTGATGTGTTTTTATTAAGTACGCGCGGAGAAAATGATGGAGACATTATATAAAGACACGTGCATCGTCTTCTCCGCGCGTCCTGATAGGGGTCGCGCGCAGTGATGGTTCGGCTTCCGGCTGTGGCGGGCTCCACATCCTCTGCAGTACTGCGCAGGTGCATTAAGGGTGGCTGAAATGTGAACACCATAACCTATGGGACCAACACCTCTCGCATGCACTCATGTGATGCGTGAAGTAATGGAACCGCTCTGTTTTCAACATCAGCATAAGAATAATATCTTGTCATCAATAGAGATAATATACTATGTTTGACCAAAAATTTCATGTTTTATGGTTTGGTTCTCCACACTCTTTCACCTTAATTCATACGTACTACCTATCTTTTTCTAATATTGTTCTCGTCCTTTCTTTTTTTCTCTCTCTTCATTGCCTTCACTTTTCTTTCCAGTCGTCGCTACCTGTTGCGTTTTCTTGTTACTATGTACGTTCTAGTAGTACTGTATACTACTTTACAGACCGCTTTGAAGGCCCTGCTATGGGCAATCTCCTTTGGCACCTCCAACAGCTAAAGTACTGAATCGGCCACTTCAGAGGCTACTGGCGGTGTGGAAGGTATTTATTAACAGAGAATACAGATAGAACAGATAGTTAACTAAACAAACAGATAGAAAACAAAATAACAGTTGGAGCGGGCAAGCAACATTGAGTTCATCAACATTAAACATTATTCAAAACAAGAAAAATGACATGATAAAACAAGAAAAACAACATCTCAACCTTATAAGTATATAGCCCATACCGGATAACACATCACGACAGGATGCGAAATGCTTATGTCTAATCCTACAGTCTTCACAACAGAAGACCCTGCAGCCGCTCCACCCTTGCTTTCCGCAGCCGGCAGCCGTGCACGGGTCAACATCCTTGTTGGGCAGCGACACCATCGGCGGTCTCGGAGGCGGGCTGTGGGGACCGGAGTCCACACATTCGAGGATCTCATTGGGTGGTACTGTGCAATGTGGCACCTAACAGCACACACAAAAAGGATACCAAAACATATAAAGTTTTCATTTCATAATAAGAAGAGTTTACAAAAGAGTGTACAACAGGGGTACACATGCAGCAGAAAATACATACTCATAATGTCACCTAACTAAGTAGGAGAGAAGACGTCCATGCCCTAGGACGCTTCTCACTAGCAACAAGAAGAACATTCAGCAGCGGCGTGGTTCACATGAGATTTATCTCGATACCTCGATATCTCATGTACAACCTGAACAGCAGAAATAAACCTAATACCTGCAAAAATCGTTAAAGCGCAAACCTGAGCATAAGGCTCAGCAAGACTAACCCGTCTCACTAGACATATGCAGGGGTAAGTACTAAGCATAGGTAATGAATAGCATAAAGGACTCGCCTACAAGTGGATCCTTATATTCATGTTTTTAAGTAGCAAATGACATTCTTCAGGAACGGCACGTCATAGACTCCACAATCAAACAAGAAACGCTTTGCCGATGATATGATATGCCCAAAGCACATATGCTATTACAGCTAAAGTATGGAGAAACTATAAACTTAAATTTTGCCATCTCTAAGTCACACAAGGTTGCAAAACAATTATAATTCAATACAACATATTCCTTTGGCTTCTTTAGTATTTACTACGTCACAACTCTGTGAACAAGTGGTACTCTATTACCGCGAGGGACGGTGATTGCAATCAGGACACACCCAGAATACACGACATATACGCCCGCTCGGAAGTACCTTTCACTGTACTCCTCTCCCACATCGTATGTGGCCACCTTTCACCCGTAATCCCGATGTCAAACCAGTTCTACCATCCCAAAAGTAAGGTCCCTAACCGAGCACGTCGAAGTTGCTCCTTAGAGGTTCCCACCTTACGATCATCTTCCCCCGAAGGATGACAGTATAAGTTTTGACACGAGGGTGCCCGAGCTACATCAGTTTAATGGACCCCATTAATCCATTATGTAACCGATACTGTTCAAACTTGCTCAACAGGGCCGCACACGAGACGGTCCTTAACCGACACAGACGGGGCTACAAACCAACCTCCACATTTGCCTTACCCTTACCGGCCCAGGCCCAAATGTGGTCGCAAGCATTGCCCCCTCATTCAGGCTCAGACAACCTTGCGCGTCCCATCCTACGGGAACATCCCCGTCCACATCTCCAATTATTAAGAGTGAACATTTTGGTAACATCTCGCGAGTAGATTCCCCTACTCGACTCCTCTCGCAAGTAGAATAAGCTACCTGACTTGTGGTCAATAAACTGTGACCCTCTCGCGAGTAGATTCCAACTACTCGACTTCTACCGGATTTCCTATACATTTGCAAAGCAGTTACTACAGGTCAAACTGTAACCCGTTCCAACCAACCCCTGGGATTTGTGGTCACGCAAGTGGAGTATCAATCACCCTATACGTAATGCACATATGAAACTTAAGACGTAATGTGAGAAATACTGCAAAACTCTGTAAAGCTTTTAAATGCAAACCGGGGCTTGCCTTAGTTTGTGAATCAGCTCTAAGTCAAAGAGTCAGTGGCTTGATGCTTCATGAACAGGTCCTCTTCGACTCCTTTCCGTCACAGCGTCTATCGCAATGGATTTTCATATAATACATAATATTCTTTAATAACTTAACTAATGAATATGCACACATTATGCAATGTCACACTCATAAAGGAAGTATGTTTGTAACTCAAGAATGAGTGAGGTGTACTGTTGGGTATTAAATTAGAGTTGGGTGGGTTAATTTGATATTACTTCATATTATAAGAATGTACATAAGAAATTTCTATATTGTCATGGATATAAGAAAACTATATAGAAAAAATTCCTATGCAGAGGAGTTCTATTGGCCCTGATATTTAACTCTGGTATACCGGTGTGATGAAGAAATTCTCATAAAAATTTCAGAGAATTTGATGGGAGAAAATGATCTACAAAATTCTATCAAGCTTTCATCATTTAGGAATTTGCAGATAAAACCTGAGGTTTTATCATGTCCATAAATGGCACAGCGAGATAGTACTGATCAAAAGGTAGCTACCAAAATTGGTTTCACAATTTTTCGAGCTTCCTACAGGAAGATATTGAATTTTCGAGTCCTTATGAATTTCTGGATTTAATTTGTTATATTCTGGAATTATAATTAACCTAGGCAAAGACTTTGAATTAAACCCTCTTAAAAAACATTGTTATGCTTGAAACTTTTACATGAGCTTCTACATAACAAAATGATTGGTTGGGTAAATTTCCAGAATTATCTGACTAGAATCCTATTTTCTATATTTTCCACAATGCATTATACTAATTGATTTATAGAATATTCTCTAGGGCTTTTCATGAAGATTGGGATGGACCACTGGAAAGTACAGATCCTAAGGAGAATTACAAAACTTGTTTTATCTAATTTCGCGGAGGCCGGCCGGCGACTCGCCGGAGCGCGCCGTGCCACCTTCCCCGTGGCTGGGACTTGCCACCCGAGGGTTTTCGACCCTCGGGAATTGACTGGTGGCCTCAGTTTCGACTGAAACACCACGGAAGCGTGCCTACACCGGCGACTGGCGGAACTCGAAGATCGGCGATGACGTTCTCGGTGTACAAGGTATGTGAAAAACTGCTTCTTGCTCTGTAAGCTTCGTGGTGATGCCCTGATCTTTGGCCAACACTCCAATCGCTCGAAAATTGGTCGGAGTATGGGGGCACCGTGAAACCGGCCCTAGGCGGCGGCGAGATTTGAAATTCTGGTTAGCCTGAGTGGGGATATGGCTAGTTAATGCCTCAGGAAGGAGCGCACACAAGTGTAGAAGTTGGGGGCGGCTGGAATTGTGAAGATACCCACCATGGAGGAAAAGCTTCGGGTTGTAAACAAAGAAGGTCGACGGCGCGCCGGAAAAAGAAACCGCGATTCCCTCCAGGGTGCTAGGTCCGGCGGCAGCCTCGGTGCCGGGAGGTCGAGAGGGTATGAGCGCGCACCAAAACGTGGCTTTGCTTGAGCGAGGGCTGCTGTAATTTGGGCGGCCAAGTGGATTGACGCGGAAGGAAGAAGAAGAGCCGAGCGCTCGGTCCCTTTTATACACCGACCAACGAAGCCGAGCCGGTGGTGTCGTGGCCCTCCGTGGCGCACATGCACGCAGCAAGCCATCACGCTGGAGAGCTGCTTGCCGCTGCTGCTCAGCGCTGGCGCGCGCGCGCTCGTGAGACAGAGCAAACAGCCTTTGGGCTCCTCTTACAGGTGGGCCCCACTCTGCTCTTATCCCCTTAATTTTATTTCTTTCATTACTTTAATACAGCTGGTTTCAAAGATGTTTGTTCAGATGGTATGAGCCCTGATACAAAAAAAATTTGTTTGCACATCTTTGCATAAAAAGTTTGGCCACTTAGAATTTGAATTAGATTCAAATTTGAACTCAAACTTTTATGCATATATTTTAATCTTCTCAATTATTGCCTTTTTAAATGGCCATGGGTTTCCAATAATGTGCTCAATAATTAGTCCACTGCATATTTGAAATTGAACACTTAATTTGAATATATTTCCATTCCACATATACTTTTTCAAGCATATATTAGTTTTTACTTCACCTTCATTTGTTTTACCCCTTTACCAAAGCACATAATTTAAGGTGTTTAAATTTAAAAGTCAAGACCTTTGGAAATTTGAGCTTAGCTGAATTCAAAAGGAATTCTAGGTTTTAACTAGAGCTTCACATTAACATTTTTACTAATGTCCATATGAATTTATTGGCTCTCATATCACCTTATTCTTCAATGTACATGTTTAAAACTATTATTTCCTGTGCCATACATTGGAGACAAAAGCTTCAAAAGTTTGGGCTTTTACATTCCTCCCCCCTTAAAAGAATCTCGTCCATAGATTACAAAAGAAGAAGAAATGTCAGAGTGTATCACCGTTGATACGACGATAGCAACTCCGGAGAGTTGGAGCAAAGATAGTCTTCACTCTCCCATGTAGCTTCTTCGACGGTGTGGTTCTTCCATAACACTTTTTAGAACCACAACCTTTGGTTTCTTGTCTCTCTCGTATTCTCATCAATAATCCAGATCGGTTGTTCAACATAGGTTAGATCCGGCTTCAGTTCTTCCATTTCCTCAGATATAACTTATGTTGGAGTTTTGAGGCACTTTCTTTACTGAGACATGTGGAATACATTGTGCACTCTGGCCAATGACGCGGGTAGCTCCAGCCGATAGGCTACAGTCCACATCTTTCTGTGATGGGTAATGGCCCGATAAATCTTGGAGCTAACTTTCCCTTCATCGAAGAGACACGAAGATACACGTGGTCTCCGACGTCAAAGCTCAAGGGACGATGTTGCTTGTCAGCATAAATCTTCTGCCGAGACTGAGCTGCTTTGAGGTTTGCTTGAATTAGCTTAACTCGTTCACCAGCTTCATTAGTGAGATCCACTCCGAAGATTACCCTCCCTCCAGACTCACAACAATTGAGTGGTGTGCGGCACTTCCGACCATAGAGAGCTTCAAAAGGTGCCATCTTGATACTTGACTGATAACTGTTATTGTATGAGAACTCTGCCAACGGTAAATGATCATCCTAGTTCTTTTCGTGATTTATGGCACATGCCCTTAGCATATCTTCTAGGATTTGGTTCACCCTTTCAGTTTGTCCATCAGTTTGAGGATGGTATGCCGAGCTTTGGATTAACTTAGTTCCCATTGCTACGTGTAGTTGCTCCCAGAAACGAGCAACAAACAACGATCCTCTGTCAGAGACAATGGTGCGGGGAACTCCATGTAAGCACATGATCCGTGACATATACAGCTCAACATACTTCTTTGCATTGTACGCCGTGTTCATTGGAATAAAGTGTGCTGACTTGGTTAAATGGTCTACGATTACCCAATTAGAATCGTGCTTGTGGAACGTGAGAGGCAATCCCACAATGAAGTCCATACTGAGATCCTCCCATTTCCATGCAGGGACACTTAAAGGTCGTAGTGGTCCCGCTTTCCTCATATAGTCAGCCTTCACTCTTCTGCATGTATCACACTCGGACACGTACTTTGCAATCTCTCTCTTCATTCGTGTCCACCAGAATTTCGTTCTAAGATCTTGATACATCTTATTGCTTCCTGGATGAATTGAATACTTCGATAAGTGACCTTCGTCCAAGATCTTCTTCCTGAGTTTCATGTGTCGGGGTACCACTATACGATCGTTGAACTATAGATTTCCTTGTTCATCATTCCGGAAACATTTCACCTCTCCGTCTCTCATTCTCTTCCAAATGTGAGACATAGCCTTGTCTTTCTTCCGAGCTGCAATAATCTCCTCTCGGATTGTAGGTACGAGAGCAAGATTATATAGAGCTCCGTAGGGAACCAACCGTAGACTTGGTTCCTCCTCTTCATCCGGAATGATGGTTATGTTGTGAACATGAGATTTCCGACTCAAAGCATCGGCAACTACATTTGCTTTGCCCGAATGGTAATGGATTTCAAGTTCATAGTCCTTTATAAGCTCTAACCATCTTCTTTGCCTCATATTCAAATCCTTTTGAGTGAATATGTACTTGAGGCTCTTGTGGTCTGTGTAAAGAAGCACTAGATTTCCCATTATGTAGTGTCTCCACATTTTTAATGCCATTACCACGGCAGCCAACTCCAAGTCATGAGTCGGATAATGCTGCTCATGAATCCAGAGTTGTCTTGATCCATATGCCATTACACGTCCTTCTTGCATCAAGACACATCCCAGACAAGTGTTTGATGCATTGCAATAAATATCAAACGGCTTTGTCGTGTCTGGTTAAGCTAGAACTGGTGCCGTTGTGAGATGTTTCTTCAATATCTGGAATGCCACTTCACAGGCTTCACTCCAGACATACTTGTTTCCTTTCTTCATCAATTCCTTCATAGGCTTAGCCACTTTGGAGAAACTTGGAACAAATCTCAGGTAGTAGCCAGCTAAACCTAAGAAACTTCTGACCTCATGGACGGAGGTCGTAGATTTCCATTTAAGTACCTATACCACTTGGCTTGGATCCACAACAATACCGTCTGCTGAGATAACATGACCCAAAAATGGTACCTTGTTAATCCAAAATTCACATTTGCTAAATTTGGCATATAGCTTATGGTCTTTCAATCGTTGAAGCACGATATTTAGATGTTCGGCGTGTTCTTCCTCTGATTTGGAATAAACCAAGATATCATGTATGAAGACCACCACGAACTTGTCCAACTCCGGCATGCATACTGAATTCATTAGATACATGAAGTGAGCCGGTGCGTTGGTGAGACCAAAAGACATGACAAGATACTCATACAACCCGTATCTTGTCGAGAATGCTGTCTTGGGTATATCTTCAGCATGTATCTTGATCTGATGATAACCGGACCTAAGATCCATCTTCGAAAATACCTTAGCACCCACTAATTGATCGAATAGAATGTCAATCCATGGAAGTGGATACTTGTTTTTTATAGTTACAACATTCAATGGATGATAGTCGACACATAGCCTTAGTGTCTTGTCCTTTTTCTTTACGAATAGCGCTGAGCATCCCCATGGTGATGAGCTGGGACATATGAATCCCTTCTCAAGTAACTCATTCCACTGCTCTTTTAGCTCCGCTAACTCATTGGGTGCCATCTTGTAAGGTCTTCGAGATATGGGTGTGGGTTCTGGTATTAACTCAATCTTGAATTCCACATCTCGCTTAGGTGGCATGCCTGGCAGATCGTCAGGAAACACATCCGGGTAATCCCGAACATCTAGAATGTCCTCTAGCTTTGTGGCTTCCGTGTTATACACCACTAGAGGTTGTGGTGTCACATTCTTCAGAACAAAAGTATGTTGCCCGTGCCTTTTAGAATTCAATTGCACGGTACGAGCACTGATATTGAAATTGCTTCATGATGTGTCAACCAGGACATTCCCAAGATAATGTCAATCTTCTGCCCGTCCAATATAATGAAGGTGGTAGGGTAAATCCTACCATCCAAACATAGAGGTGCTCGGGCAATAATCTGGTTGGCTGACATTTTTTCTCCGGGTGAATTTATTATATACGGTGTTGTTAGCGTTGTTGATGATAATTGATGCTTCAACACGAACTCCTTGCTGATGAAATCATGTGTTGCTCCAGAATCAAACAACACAAATGCTGGTTGAGCATCTAAGCTGAACATACCCGCTAACACGGGTTCTCCTACAAGAATATCCACGACAGCTATAAAGTTGAGGCTGCCGGCTTTCATCTTCTTCTGTTGCTTACGAGATTGAATATTTCTCGGAGGGGCAACTTCTAGACAGATGTCTTGTTTAGCCGAGGACTTCTAGAACTAACTGCTCTTTATCACCACAACTATGTACCGTCCTTTGCATTGCCTGCAGTGGAGTAACTTTTTGTGCCGCTCGTGGAGGTGGTGCACAAGAACTCACTTGCTGCTGCATCTCAGGTGCTTCAATCCACTACAATGGTGGTGACCAACTCTGCATCGGTGGCTGTCTTGCAACTACCTGAAGTTCCAGTTCGGCTGGTAAATGATATACCAATCGATATTTTCGAGGAGTAACACTAATATCATCCGTTGATGTGATGCTCTTCCTCATCTCCGTCTGACAACGAAGAGAAGCATCTTCCTGATATATAGCGTTACTGACCAATTCGTTGTAGTCTCCTTTGTTGAATAGGACCAATCTTTCATGAAGTTTGGCATCCAAGCCTCGGAGAAATCGGTCACACCTCGAAGCTTCTGTTCTCACATAGTCTGGTGCATATTGTGCCAACCGATTGAATTCTCTGGAGAACTCAAGAGCACTCCTCCCCCTTGGTTCAATTCTACAAACTCTTCAAGCTTCGACTTGATAATCCCCTCAGAATATACCGAGCACAGAACGCATCACGGAATTCATTCCAATTCACGTGATGTCCTTCAATGGTCATGGCGAGATACTCTGCCCACCAAGCTCCAGCAGATCCATGAAGCTGCTGAACTGCAAAGTCCACCTTCTGATACTCGTCACACTTGATCAAACCGAGTTTAGCTTCAATAACCCAGATCCAATGATGTGCCTCCAACGGATCTGTTGCTTCCGTGAAGACAGGCGCTTGAGTTGTCAGAAAATTCAAATAAGAACTTTCATTCAGATCCCATTGTTGTGATGCTTGAACAAAGCCTTGTTGCACAAATGTCTGAAGCAGCTGGTTGTTCTCATGATGAGACTCAACCATTTGTGCCATAACCTCCGTCAATCGGGTCGACGGCGGTTCTTGCGGTCGAGTCGAGTCATTTCCGCCGTGACTAGACTCTCCCATTTCAGCGCCGGAACAAGTGCGAACCATACTGCAAGAATGACCAAATACGGTTATTTTCCAAGATTGAATGACAGTCGATGCTTGAAAAACATTAACCGTATATGAATCATAAAACTTTGCAGCATATTCATACACGTTCAAACGACACTCTGATTCTAAACTTCTTCTAGACCTCTTAACGAGCTTTTTCCAATGCTCAAGTTTCATAAACTGAACATACATACATCTTGACATGTTGCACAACTTTGGCAAGTTTCAAACATGCCTATCCATAAACAAGTTCCCATTTCAATTGCATTGGCCAATCTGCTGTCCAAAATTGACCAGTTTGCAAAGAACTCAGATTCTACTACAGTAAAGAGTAGAATCAATCCTGAACTTGAATACTAAAGTTACAACCAACTTCATTAGCTTTAAAAGAAATATTAATTTGCTTCCTGATCCGCTCTGGATCAAAAGTTATGATATTTCAAAGTTGACAGAATTCTGGAAAAATTTCAACAGCACCTCCTTTAAAAGTTGCTGATTTGAACATCATTTTCCATACAATTGTGCCCCAAATTTGGAAAAAATTTGGATTACAAAGTTGTAATACGTATAATAAGATTTCCAAGGATATAACCTAGGAGCCATAGAAATTTTTCAACAGGAAGTTATGGAGGAAAAACAGAAAAATTCCAGAGAGGTTTTGACAGTTCTGTTTTCAGCAACAGGTTCTACCAAACTGGAATTTTTCACCAATTTTAAGATTGATTCAGTTCTGGCAGTCTACATACAAGTTGTAGAGAACTTCAAGACCTTTCCAAAACTGTATTACACATCCACATTGGTTAAACCTAGCAAGAGTTATGCCCTGTACAAATCCAGCAAAAATTCTGCCAGAAAAAAAAACAGGGAATTCTGCTTTTGAATCTTTTTGAAAATCACTAAATTCCAATTGAATCTTAGTTCAACATCAGAGTTCTGTAGTTAATATTAGATTCTAAAACTTTCTTTTGGTTCTCAATTCAAGGTTTTACTTGTCTTCAACAGAAAATATTTTTGGGGTGAAGTAAGGTGTGAATGCATCACAACAATTATGTCGGTACTATGTTACCTCACAAACTGAAAATCTTTACCGGATTCTTAGCCGGCATAACGTGCTATAGGTGGAACTAAAACGATCACTTGCAAACGTATTCTACTCGCAATACGTTCAACATGGTTAGTGTACCTGCATAAGACACTCAATTTACAAGACAATCATTATGGTACCGTATGGTACAGTCTAGCCCGCACGGGCGATCAATTCACAAAAACATATATGAAAGTAAAAACATTCGTGCCGTATCATTCCATACGGGCCGTCTCAAGTTAAGCCACGTCTTGAGGTACATGACCGGGTTTTCTACCACCCGATGGGGTCCCACGTCTTTGCATAATGCTGCACCAGTAGGAGGCGCATCGGGTTATGTCCCACCCGACGGGGGCTCCCACTAACTTTGAAGCACGCTGGAGTACCGCGTGTCATATGTTCTCAGAAACATGGAACTTTCAGAGACTCATATTGACATTTCTGTGCCAGGCCACGGAAATAATCACATGCTACCTCTCGCATGGTGAGCTTACCGCAATTGATCCGCTTGCGGTGGCGTACCTTACCTCTTACCTGACGTCAGAACGTCGTTACAGAATATAATAACACATATGTTAGCTTTGCCACCTTAAGTAACTAATACTATAATAGACCTTATATGGGCACATAACTAATCCTCACTCGACTACTTCATAGTTTTCAAAATAGGATCTTTTCGAGCATGCTATTCCCAATTAAGCTTTGATACCATGTTTGTGGGGACCGGAGTCCACACATCCGAGGATCTCATTGGGTGGTGCCGTGCGATGAGGCACCTAACAGCACACACGAAAAGGATACCAAAACATATAAAGTTTTCATTTCATAATAAGAAGGGTTTACAAAAGAGTGTACAACAGGGGTACACACGCAGCGGAAAATACATACTCATAATCTCACCTAACTAAACAGGGGAGAAGACGTCCATGCCGTAGGACGCTTCTCACTAGCAACAAGAAGAACATTCAGCAGTGGCATGGTTCACATGAGATTTATCTCGATACCTCGAGATCTCATGTACAACCTGAACAGCAGAAATAAACCTAATACCTGCAAAATCGTTAAAGCGCAAACGTGAGCATAAGGCTCAACAAGACTAACCCGTCTCACTAGACATATGCAGGGGTAAGTACTAAGCATATGTAAGGAATAGCATAAAGGACTCGCCTACAAGTGGATCCTTATATTCATGTTTTTAAGTAGCAAATGACATTCTTCAGGCACGGCACATCATAGACTCCACAATCAAACAAAAAATGCTTTGCCGATGATATGACATGCCCAAGGCACATAATGCTATTACAGCTAAAGTATGGGGAAACTGTAAACTTTAATTTTGCTATCTCTAAGTCACACAAGGTTGCAAAACAATTATAATTCAATACAACATATTCTTCTGGCTTCTTTAGTATTTACTACATCACAACTCAGTGAACAAGTGATACTCTATTACCACGAGGGACGGTGATTGCAATCAGGACACACCCGGAATACACGACACATACGCCCGCTCGGAAGTACCTTTCACTTTACTCCTCTCCCACGTCATATGTGGCCACCTTTCACCCGTCATCCCGATGTCAAACCAGTTCTACCGTCCCAAAAGTAAGGTCCCTAACCGAGCACGTCGAAGTTGCTCCTTAGAGGTTCCCGCCTTACGATCATCTTCCCCCGAAAGACGGCGGTATAATTTTCGACATGAGGGTGTCCGAGCTACAGCAGTTTAATGGACCCCATTAATCCATTATGTAACCGGTACTGTTCAAACTTGCTCAACAGGGCCGCAGACGAGACGGTCCTTAACCGACACAGACGGGGCTACAAACCAACCTCCACATTTGCCTTACCCTTACCGGCCCAGGCCCAAATGTGGTCGCAAGCATTGACCCCCTCATTCGGACTCAGACAACCTTGCGCGTCCCGTCCTACAGGAACATCCCCGTCCACATCTCCAATTATTAAGAGTGAATATTTTGGTAACATCTCGCGAGTAGATTCCCCTACTCGACTCCTGTCACAAGTAGAATAAACTACTTGACTTGTGGTCAATAAAATGTGACCCTCTCGCGAGTAGATTCCAACTACTCGACTTCTACTGGATTTCCTATACATTAGCAAAGCAGTTACTACAAGTCAAACTATAACCCGTTCCAACCAACCCCTGGGATTTTTGGTCATGCAAGTAGAGTATCGATCACCCTATACGTACACTGCTACAATAAGCCTCATCACAGGCGGCTCCAAACCTATTATCACAGACGGCTTTTAAAACCGCCTGAAACGAAGAGTCTGTGATAATCCGCAATTTCACAGGCGGAGAAGTGAAACCGCCTGTGAAGACTAATTATCATAGGCGGTTCTTCACTAAGGATAGCCGCCTGTGAAGACCGATTATCATAGGCGGTTCTTTACTTAGGCTAGCCGTTTGTGAAAATACTTTATCACAGACGGGTCGTGCAGCATATATAACCGTCTGTGATAAAAGTCTTATCACAGACGGTTATTGAAGAATAACTAACCGCCTATGATAAGAAGTCTTCACAGGCGGGTATTGAAGCATAACTAACCGCCAATGATAATTTGTCTTCACAGGCGGATTTTGAAGCATAACTAACCGCCTATGATAATGAGTCTTCACAGTCGGGTATTGAAGCATAACTAACCGCCTATGATAATGTGTATTCACAGGCGGATTTTGAAGCATAACTAACCGCCTATGATAATATGTCTTCACAGGCGGGTTTTGAAGCATAACTAACCGTCAATGATAATGTGTCTTTACAGACGGTTATTGAAGCATAACTAACCCGTCTATGATAATGGTGTTATCACAGACGGAGTTTACCTATATCAGCCGTCTGTGAAGACCCTTTAACGCAGCCGGTTTCTACCATAACAGACACCGCCTGTGAAAATTAGGTTATCACAGATGTTTCTTTACTTGTATCTAGCCGCCTGTGATAATTGTTTTTCACAGTCATGCAGTACTACTGCTGTTATTTCTAATTTCCAGGTCAAATCAATATAATCACAGAACAAAAAACAACAATCATCACAGAACAAAAGACAACAATATTATCATCACAGAAGTCAATTTCACTAAAACAATATACATACACACAAGTTACAGATACAATTTCATCTTAAAGTTTACAAGTTTTCACTAAAAACTGTTTAGATTGGTATAGTCGCAAAGTTCTGGCACATCAGCTGCTGAACCTCTCTTATCAAAGAACTTCCCCGTTTTGTGCAAAATTTCGCGACGAATGAACTGACAGAGTTCAGAAGCAATCCTGTTGGCTCCTCCATCAGGAATACTTCTACAAACCGGCCATTCTTCGTTCAGATTCTTCTTGTGCTGCAATATAACACATAACAAGGTTTAGAATGTGTTGGTTTGAACAATCTCAAAGTATAGATCAAAGTGAGAGTATACAAGAATTTAGTAGGTATTTTTGGAGCAGTTGTACTATGAGCAATTGAATTTTGAAGTTGGAATCAAAATATGAAAATAATGTTTCTGGTAATATTGAACAGCAGAGAATATAAGCATTAAACTATGCTAGTTACAATGAAAATGAAACACAAAAGTAAGAAAATAAGGTATCGACATTAAGGATAACTTACATCCTCACGATTGACTCTATATACGGCGGCGGTCCGAAGATGCTCGCATACATAATACCCGCATAAGACACTCCCAGCAGGCTGCTTCGGACAAGCATAATACGTTTTAATGTCCAATGCATTCATATTAGGAGGTCTCTGACCGCCAAGCTGTTCCGCGTAAAACCGCCAAGCGCTGTAATACAAGAAATGTCATATAAAACTTGTCAACACATTCTAAATGTGCGTAAATTAAAATTATTGAATAAACGTACTTTTTCAAAATGGAAATGAAATCTTTGTAACGATCTCGTGGGTAATCGGCCGAGTCCAAGACTGTTGCCATTCCCTGCGTTGGCTTGATGAAGATCATTATGTAGTGATTACTGCAAACATACAAACACACGTGTTAACAATTACCAATAATTGCTATTTCAATGCCATGTGTCGAACTTACTCGAAGTGGTACGGAGCCTTTACGAGGTCCTGGCCGTCTCTGACAAAGTTAAACATCGCATGTCCTATGTAAGCTGCAACTTCTGCCTTTCTATCCTTCTTAAGTTTTGCAATTGCTCTTTCAAAATCTTTTTTTTTCATGTGTTTGTACTGGCTTGATTCTCGATTCGCCTGGACGTCGAATAGCGACTTTGCAATCCTAGTAGGGTCAAGGATACCTATCTTGTGCGCCAACTTTTCATTATCCATGTATTGCATCCTATTGAAGAAGTCCAGAATTGTTATAATCTCATGAAATGCGTATGCGTGTAGTAAGAAAAGCAAATACAAAATATTAGAGCACTTACAAGCACCAGACGAGCAGCAGGTTGATTTCGAGCATGCCCCAATGGAAAAGGGAAAGCAGCTCTTCAAATAAAATGACTCGTTTATCTACTCCAGTGCTCCAGAATGCTTCTTTTGGAATACGAAATGTGACGCAATCAAGACCATATTTTGTGCTGGCAGTGATGTACCACTCATGCATTCTTCTGAGCGCGACGGGTTGTTTGCTAAGTTGTACGGATGTCATTAACGGCTTCCCATTCTCAAATTTAGGAGGAACATCCTCAAGCTTGTATATTGGAACTCCTGGTTTAACTAAAGCCGTCCGCCGATTATACATGACACCGTCTTCTTCCCACTCCTCGATATCTTCTAATGCTGGCTCATGAGAAGAACGAGATGCACTCGATTTTCTAATATTTTCCTTCATAGCTTCCAAATACTTTGTCACTTCTGATGAAGGTTTCTTATTTTCGTATGAGCTAACTTTGACAGGAACTGATGATCGAGGAGTAGTCGTCGGAAGTTGGACACTGGCTTGTTGTTGAACCTGTTGTTCAACTGATTGCTCTTTACTCCCAGCAGCTGGCTCTAGTACTACTTCAAGCTGTTGCTCAACTAGTTGCTCTTTACTAGCAACAGCTTGCTCTGGTACTGCTTGAAGTTGTTGTCCAACTTGTTGCTCTTGGATATCATCATCCTTGCTCAGACATAGGGGGAGTGGATCTTCCCGGACTGGGAGTGGATCTTCATGCACTTTCGCCTTAGAAGATGGGGTTGCAGTATTTGGAGATGCGACGGGGCTAGAAATTGGCTCATCGTCCAACACGATATCGCGTCGGTGCCAAAGGATTAATTGGTTGACAGCCTGCCCCAGAGTCGCGATCCCCTCAGGTGCGACGTGGTCTATTTCATAATCTTCATAATCATTATCAATGATCTGAAGAACTTGCACCACAGAATAATACAACGGAAGTGGACTCCCGTTGAAGTCACGATCAGGCTTTGCCATAGCAGTGGCAACCTGTTTGGTTTTGTTCCCTGCTCTGCCTATCGGGACAAGAAGACGACAAGATTTGTCGTTAGCAATATCATCGACAGGGAACTTATGGGCTGACCCTGAGCCTGGCACGGAACCAACGCTGCTAGGGTAGGCAGTTGGAGATACTAATTGCTCCTTTTGCACCGGAACCATCATTGTACTCGGTGCCACTAATTGTCCTGATTGTCTAAGTTGTTCCATTATTTCTTGCATATTTTCTTTGACCTTTTGAGCAATTGTTTCATCAAGTGTTTTCTTAAACTTCTCACGTCTTCTATATGTGTCTTTATCTTTAGGGAAACCATCTAGCCAAGACATTTGAGAAGAGACCGCTCGAACCCGTCCGCTGTGTTCAGGGTTTCCCAAGATAGCGGTAAGTTGGTCATTCTCCCTCTTCGGCTTGAAGAGACCCTTCTGTTGCTTTTCAATTACCTCTTTCATTTTATCCTCTACTTCATTCAGAGAGTCGGGCTTTTCAAGTTTGCCCTCGCTGGTCAAACCTGACCGAGCAAAGACCCAGCGTTGAGTTCGCTCATCGCACCCTTCTAATGGGTGAGGATTGCCCTTACTAAGAATTTCGTCTATTATCTTATTCCATTTCCGGACTTTGGGGCCATATCCGGCAGACCCCAAGCGATGATGGTATTTGTTCTTTTTTGCAAGCTCTGACCTAGTTGCACTTAGAGCCTTAGCATCAGGTGTGCTCTTTTGACGAACAAACTCTTGCCACTGAGCTTGTGTGATTTTTCCGATCTTCCTCGGGCTAGGGACCTTATTGGCCTTAACATAAGCATTCATTTCACTCTTCCAGCATCGAAACTTCTTGCCGCAAGAGACCAATGTTGCTTTCTTTACAGCTTCTTCTGTGCCTTTCGGGAACTTGAATTGTTTCTTTATCTTTTCCCACAACTCATTCTTGGTCTGCTCGGGTAATTTCCTCCAATTCTCGGTTGTGATCGGCACAACCTCCCTAACAAGAAAACCGCATGCATTACGGTACTTGGTAACTGAATCCAGTGGTTCTTGAAGAAGCCCACCTGGACCGACCCTTGTTATGTACATGATGCGGTCCAATGGACCCTTATTGGGACCTCGTTGCCCTCGTTTCCGCTTGAGTGAAGCTGAGGATTCATCCATTGGTGAACCTTCTGCGGTTTTAGGAGCCGATGTCACCTCATTGTCTTCGATATTAATCTAGGTAGAAAAAAATTATAAGACTTCGTATACTTGACAACCAACATTAACTTGAACTGCTGAAGTTAAGATTCGTGATCCATACCTCGTCGGCAGGATCATATTCCGGGTCTAGATCTACTGAAGTCTTTTTAATTTTTATATTCGGAAAAGGATCCGAAGGACTGTGATAGGAGCCTGAACTGCTGGAGTCAGTAAACTCCATATTGTCTTCTTTGTTGTTACTATCAGGACCAGTCTTCTTAGGGTTTTCCATGCTATATCTAATAAGACAAAAAATCTAATAAATGACATAACTAAATTTGGTCATATTTAAAACAAATTTTCTCAATTTTGGCTCAATTAAGTAAATTTAGCCAAAACACATTTTTGAAGTTATATAGGTCTAACTAAATTCTTGTATCATAGAGATCGGCATCATATGCTCAGACTCCATCGCCACACCTAGTGTTACCTACATATGGGCGTGAGGATGCTCCTGGCATCACAAATGAGTTGGCCAGCAACTTTTGTTTGGCTTTAGAGCTAAATATAGCATAACTTTGGTAGCTCAGATTAGGTACAATTGCTCAAATGAAGCTGATGGAGCCACAAGTGCAGACATCTTTGGTAGCACAGATTAGCTACAATTGCTCAAATGAAACTTAGAGAAATAAAAGCAAACTTAGCCAAACTTAGTCTAGCATAGCTAACTCTAAGCAAAAGTAGCCAAATATAGCTAAATATAGCATAACTTAGTCAAAATTAGTCAAGTATAACTATATCTAATGTAACTTAGCCAAAATTAGCCAAATTTGGTCAACTTAACCAAATATAGCTAAATCTTGCCCCTAATAGAGAATTATGTGGCATATGCAAGGCCGATGACAGAAATAGGGAATATACTGCTGTTACTAGAGTCTAGAATCATGTTTACCACTAATGTGTCAGAACAGTTTCAGACACACAGAACCAACTACCAATTTATCGTGATATAACCATCCACATAAATCTTGCCCCACCGAACCCTAACCAAAGATGCCACCGAACTTGACAGTTTTTCGAATTCCACCGAACCCTAACCAAGGATGCCTACCATTATCTAATTCCCGAACCCTAACCAAGGATATGCAAGGCGGCAGCGAGGGCGGGGAGGGAGGCGGCACGGCGAAGGAGGATGGAAGGTCGAAGGGTTTAGGGTTTACCTTGAAGCTCGGCGGCGACGGAAATGGCTTCGCTCGGCGTACCTGGAAGTGAGGAGGGCGAAGCTCGGCAGCGACGGCGAAGCTCGGCGAAGACGGCGAAGCTCGGCGGCGTACCTGGAAGTGACGAGGGGGAACACTTGGCGGCAAACGAAATTTTGGCAGCCTAACGGCGTCTAAGTGTTTCGCCCGGGTTAGGTTTTTCGAATGCTGCCGAGGGGTATATATAGACTCACATTTTCTCAGGCGGATTTTAAGTACCGACCGTCAGGGAAGACTGTTATCTCAGTCGGATTTTACTTACCAACCGCCTGAGAAGATACAATTATCTCAGGCGGTTGGTTAGTAGCACCCGCCTGAGTTAAACATGGGCCTGTGAAGATATTTACTTCTTCTTAATTTGATGAACGCCTACATAAAGACCCCTCACCAACCGGGATGAGGATCCCCTGACTTAATCAGCGGTCACTGACATGTGGACCCGGTCCCACACGTCAGTGACCATGTCACGCGTGCGCGACCTTTCTTTTCCCCGAGGTGCGACCTTTCTTTTCCGCTCCGCGCGGCCTTAAAGACGCGCTATCGCTCACAAGCGCATCGCTCACTTTGAATCCTCTTGTTTTCTTCGTCTTCCTCCGCTCCGACGACCCAACACCACTATGGCCGACCTTCCGCCGCCAAGCCCTCCGAGGGAGCCACCATGCAAGAAACAATGTTGCAGCTCCCCCGAGAAGATCAACACCGAGCAGCGCCTCCTCATGGCGCGAGAGGCGTACAACAATACGTCTCGCGCCATGAGTGCCTTGGGGCTGGGTACCCTTCCAGAGTATACTGGAATGGGTACCTTGGGCCACTACCTCTACGCCCTCGTGGGGGTGGCTGATCGTCTCGACATTCTGTTCGCGACGATGGCCAAGGTTCTTGGCCTCGAGGGCCGTAGAACGCTGGTGGAGGCGACGGCTAGCAACCTCGGGGTTGCACCGCCGATGCAGCCGGTGCAGCCGGTGCAGCCGGCCCTGTCTCCTGTTGCACCGGTGCCGGAGTCGCCGCCGGAGGACGAGGAGGAGGAGGAGGAAGAGGAGTAGGAGTAGGATTTAATTAGTTTTTCTTTTTGTTGTTTTTAGTTGCTTCTGTTTTGTAAATATTGTTAATGAATGAAATCTATCTTTTTTCATCTATGTGATTGAATATTACTTGTGTATCTTTTGTGTTCTTGTGTGTTCTTGTGTAAATATTGTGCATCTTGTGTGTTCTTTTGTGAGATGTGCATATTGTTAATGAATGAGTATCTTGTGTGTTCTTCAACTGTGTGAATGATTGAATATTGTTAATGAATGTAGTGTGTTCAATGTTAATTAAAATTTCACGTCTGAGAAGAAATTAATTTGATATTTACCAAAACATTACAATGTCATCTATACAAGTTTTAAAAATATTTTGTTCAGGTGGTAGATGTTAATTTTATACAAATGTAGAAGAAAGAATCATCGAATTTGGACACAATTTGCAGAATCTAAACATGTTTGAGTATTTATATTGGAATCTAAATAAAAAAGAAGCAAGGGATAAGGAAACTGAAGAACAGTATCGGGCATTATCTCAGGCGGTTGTTAAGCAATAACCGCCTGTGAAGATATTTACTTCTTCTTAATTAATATTCTTGATTAAATGTGGTCCTTTAA
Source organism: Tuctoria greenei (assembly GCA_036927565.1). Taxonomy (NCBI): domain Eukaryota; kingdom Viridiplantae; phylum Streptophyta; class Magnoliopsida; order Poales; family Poaceae; genus Tuctoria; species Tuctoria greenei. The sequence continues at coordinate 164,984,059 of JAYESD010000006.1, forward strand.
AAAGGCAAAAATCCACTTTCTTGTAATATTATTGATAAGTAAAGGTTACCATTAAATTTCACTTCATAAATCCTTTGAAATTGGTCAGAACATAAAAAACATACAACAAATGCTATTTTTCATTTTTCTATCTTGATGAATATAATGCTTTTTTCATTTATTTTTTCAGTGGACATTTTTAATCATCATACCAACATCTACGAATTTTTTCATATTTTTTTTAAATTTTTTGGAATCAATGTGTGTTCATAATTTGATGAATGCCTCATATGAATATGAGCATTTAGTTAGAATGGTGGATAATTTGAAGTTTGACATGTTGGAATGCTTTTAAAAAAATTAATAAAATTCATACATGTATAAATTATACAAATATGTTCATACCAACAATTTTGAGTGAAGGAACTTTTTTTTTATGAGATACACAAATGTGAATAATATGTGAGTAGAAATTAATTTGATATTTACCAAAACATTACAATGTCAGCTATACAAGTTTTAAAAATATTTTGTTCAGGTGGTAGATGTTAATTTTATACAAATGTAGAAGAAAGAATCATCGAATTTGGACACAATTTGCAGAATCTAAACATGTTTGAGTATTTATATTGGAATCTAAATAAAAAAGAAGCAAGGGATAAGGAAACTGAAGAACAGTATCGAACATTATCTCAGGCGGTTGTTAAGCAATAACCGCCTGTGAAGATATTTACTTCTTCTTAATTAATATTCTTGATTAAATGTGGTCCTTTAAAAAGGCAAAAATCCACTTTCTTGTAATATTATTGATAAGTAAAGGTTACCATTAAATTTCACTTTCATAAATCCTTTGAAATTGGTCAGAAAATAAAAAACATACAACAAATGCTATTTTTCATTTTTCTATCTTGATGAATATAATGCTTTTTTCATTTATTTTTTCAGTGGACATTTTTAATCATCATACCAACATCTACGAATTTTTTCATATTTTTTTAAATTTTTTGGAATCAATGTGTGTTCATAATTTGATGAATGCCTCATATGAATATGAGCATTTAGTTAGAATGGTGGATAATTTGAAGTTTGACATGTTGGAATGCTTTTAAAAAAAATTAAAAAAATTCATACATGTATAAATTATACAAATATGTTCATACCAACAATTTTGAGTGAAAGAACTTTTTTTTTATGAGATACACAAATGTGAATAATATGTGAGTAGAAATTAATTTGATATTTACCAAAACATTACAATGTCAGCTATACAAGTTTTAAAAATATTTTGTTCAGGTGGTAGATGTTAATTTTATACAAATGTAGAAGAAAGAATCATCGAATTTGGACACAATTTGCAGAATCTAAACATGTTTGAGTATTTATATTGGAATCTAAATAAAAAAGAAGCAAGGGATAAGGAAACTGAAGAACAGTATCGGGCATTATCTCAGGCGGTTGTTAAGCAATAACCGCCTGTGAAGATATTTACTTCTTCTTAATTAATATTCTTGATTAAATGTGGTCCTTTAAAAAGGCAAAAATCCACTTTCTTGTAATATTATTGATAAGTAAAGGTTACCATTAAATTTCACTTCATAAATCCTTTGAAATTGGTCAGAACATAAAAAACATACAACAAATGCTATTTTTCATTTTTCTATCTTGATGAATATAATGCTTTTTTCATTTATTTTTTCAGTGGACATTTTTAATCATCATACCAACATCTACGAATTTTTTCATATTTTTTTAAATTTTTTGGAATCAATGTGTGTTCATAATTTGATGAATGCCTCGTATGAATATGAGCATTTAGTTAGAATGGTGGATAATTTGAAGTTTGACATGTTGGAATGCTTTTAAAAAAATTGAAAAAATTCATACATGTATAAATTATACAAATATGTTCATACCAACAATTTTGAGTGAAGGAACTTTTTTTTTATGAGATACACAAATGTGAATAATATGTGAGTAGAAATTAATTTGATATTTACCAAAACATTACAATGTCAGCTATACAAGTTTTAAAAATATTTTGTTCAGGTGGTAGATGTTAATTTTATACAAATGTAGAAGAAAGAATCATCGAATTTGGACACAATTTGCAGAATCTAAACATGTTTGAGTATTTATATTGGAATCTAAATAAAAAAGAAGCAAGGGATAAGGAAACTGAAGAACAGTATCGGGCATTATCTCAGGCGGTTGTTAAGCAATAACCGCCTGTGAAGATATTTACTTCTTCTTAATTAATATTCTTGATTAAATGTGGTCCTTTAAAAAGGCAAAAATCCACTTTCTTGTAATATTATTGATAAGTAAAGGTTACCATTAAATTTCACTTCATAAATCCTTTGAAATTGGTCAGAACATAAAAAACATACAACAAATGCTATTTTTCATTTTTCTATCTTGATGAATATAATGCTTTTTTCATTTATTTTTTCAGTGGACATTTTTAATCATCATACCAACATCTACGATTTTTTTCATATTTTTTTAAATTTTTTGGAATCAATGTGTGTTCATAATTAGATGAATGCCTCATATGAATATGAGCATTTAGTTAGAATGGTGGATAATTTGAAGTTTGACATGTTGGAATGCTTTTAAAAAAATTAAAAAAATTCATACATGTATAAATTATACAAATATGTTCATACCAACAATTTTGAGTGAAGGAACTTTTTTTTATGAGATACACAAATGTGAATAATATATGAGTAGAAATTAATTTGATATTTACCAAAACATTACAATGTCAGCTATACAAGTTTTAAAAATATTTTGTTCAGGTGGTAGATGTTAATTTTATACAAATGTAGAAGAAAGAATCATCGAATTTGGACACAATTTGCAGAATCTAAGCATGTTTGAGTATTTATATTGGAATCTAAATAAAAAAGAAGCAAGGGATAAGGAAACTGAAGAACAGTATCGGGCATTATCTCAGGCGGTTGTTAAGCAATAACCGCCTGTGAAGATATTTACTTCTTCTTAATTAATATTCTTGATTAAATGTGGTCCTTTAAAAAGGCAAAAATCCACTTTCTTGTAATATTATTGATAAGTAAAGGTTACCATTAAATTTCACTTCATAAACCCTTTGAAATTGGTCAGAACATAAAAAACATACAACAAATGCTATGTTAATTAACTGACGCGCCGCACGAGGTCTGCGGAGAAGTTAAGAAGCCGTGGTGCAGGGGACGCGTGCGACGGAAGGATCTCTGAAGATCGTCTTCCACAGTGGTTTAATTGTGCGCCGCACGAGGTCTGCAAAGAGTTCAATGCGCAATGAACAAAATATTTTGTTCAGTTGGTAGATGTTAATTTAATACAAATGTAGAAGAAAGAATCATCGAATTTGAACACAATTTGCAGAATGTAAACATGTTTGAGTATTTATATTGGAATCTAAATAAAAAAGAAGCAAGGGATAAGGAAACTGCAGAACAGTATCGGGCATTATCTCAGGCGGTTGTTAAGTTATACCCGCCTCAGATAAACATATTTGTAGACGGTTGTTAAGTACCAACCGTCTGTGAAGATCTTTACTTCTTTTTTCTCAGGCGGTTTATAAGTAATACCCGCCTGAGATAATCATTTTTAAACTACAATATGTTAATTAACGGCCTGAGAAGTGTTAATTAACTGACGCGCCGCACGAGGTCTGCGGAGAAGTTGAGAAGCCGTGGTGCAGGGACGCGTGCAAGGATCTCTCAAGATCGTCTTCCACAGTGGTTTAATTGTGCGCCGCACGAGGTCTGCAAAGAGTTCAATGCGCAATGAACAAAATATTTTGTTCAGTTGGTAGATGTTAATTTAATACAAATGTAGAAGAAAGAATCATCGAATTTGAACACAATTTGCAGAATGTAAACATGTTTGAGTATTTATAATGGAATCTAAATAAAAAAGAAGCAAGGGATAAGGAAACTGCAGAACAGTATCGGGCATTATCCCAGGCGGTTGTTAAGTTATACCCGCCTTAGATAAACGTATTTGTAGACGGTTGTTAAGTACCAACCGTCTGTGAAGATTTTTACTTCTTTTTTCTCAGGCGGTTTATAAGTAATACCCGCCTGAGATAATCATTTTTGAAACTACAATGTTAATTAACGGCCTGAGAAGTGTTAATTAACTGACGCGCCGCACGAGGTCTGCAAAGAGTTCAATGCGCGGGAAACGAACCGCTCCCTCGTCTACTCCGCACAGACCTATATAAGGCGCGTCGTCGGTTATGGACAAGCACAAAACTTTTCTCCACTCCTTTCTTCTTCTTCCATCGTTCCACCTCTCCTAGCCCGCCGCCGATTAACCACCACAGCCATGGCCAACCTTCCGCCACCTAGCCCGCCGAGGCAGCCACCCTGCAAGCGGATACACTGCAGCTCCCCCGAGAGGGTGAATGACGACCAGCGCGTTCCACCGCCGGTGCAGCCGGAGCCACCGGTACAGCCGGAGCAATCGGCTCAGCCGGAGAAGCCGACCCTCTCTCCTGCTGCATCGTTGCCGGAGGAGGAGGAGGAGGAGGAGGACGACTTCGACGATGACGATGATGATGACGACGAGTCGTCCTCCGACGACGGCGACGACGAGTCGTCCACCGACGACGGCGACGACGAGTCGTCCACTGACGACGGTGACGACGGCGACCACCACCATGGTGACGACTACGACGACGACGACGACGAGTCGGAGGAGGACCGCTTGGCTTGGTTTGAGAAGCTGGCGGAGAGGATGGAGGAGGCGGGGCCGTAGTGTAGTTTTAGGATTTCAATCAAGTGTTCTTGTACATTTTTCTTGTGTTTTGTACATATTTCAATCAAGTGTCAATGAATACTGGTGGATAATTTGAAGTTTGACATGTTGGAGTGCTTTTAAAAAAATTAAAAAAATTCATACATGTATAAATTATGCAAATATGTTCGTACCAACAATTTTGAGTGAAATATCTTTTTTTATGAGATACACAAATGTGAATAATATGTGAGTAGAAATTAATTTGATATTTACCAAAACATTTCAACGTCAGCTATACAAGTTTTAAAAATATTTTGTTCAGTTGGCATTATCTTAGACGGTTGTTAAGTAATACCCGCCTGAGATAAAAATCTTCCTTGGCGGTTATTAAGTACCAACAGCCTGTGAAGATATTTACTTCTTAATTAATAAACATCATCTCAGGCGGTTGGTAAGTAAAACCCGCCTGCGATAAAGTTAAAAACCGCCTGTGAAAAACCTACGTCTATATAAGAACCCCTCACCGCAGTCAAAACGCAACCCTGGAGAATTTATATCGACGCCGCCAGGCTGTTGAAATTTCCACTGCGCCGCGCCGCCGCTCCGCCGCCCAGCCCATACTGCCGCGCCGCTGCTCAACCCCACACCGCCACTTTTCCACCCAGCCGGACCACCGTGCTGACGCCTCCCCACCGTGCTGACGCCTCTGCAAGGTAAATGTAGTTTCCTTACTTTTTCTTTGTATATTTTCATTAGCTGATAAGCTGTTAGTTTTGTGTATTCTGGTATATGGATTCTGTCCTTTTGCATGTGTAAGGACTGTATGGATTGTGTTCTGGTATATTGATGTATGGACTATATGGATTGTTTCCTTTTTGTACCTATTATGTGACATGAATATGATGTTTAATTAACAGATGCTATTGTAATATATATAAGATGCATCTGGGCCTTGTTTCCCGATATAACGGAGTGGATCCCACCCAGACCTAGCCCATGCTGCTGGGCCTGTTTCCCCCTTTGACTCCGTCCGCCTCAAGACGTCGCCCGTCTCCTACATTAGTCGCCCTAATCATACTTGTTATGTCTCTGTAAATTCATTTTATAGAAGACCTTTAGAGAATATTTGTGGCCAAATTTTGTAAATCTGACAAAAAATTCTATTATTGAAGCATGGACCGTCGAGCGTGGATGTATAACATGCCAAGACCCGATCCTATGTACATTCGTAATGTTGCAAATTTTATTGAAGCATCCAAGAGACATGCGAAGTTGCAAAAGATAGATGACATATTATGTCCATGTATCGACTGCGAAAATAAGATTGCTTGGACGGATACTATAGTAATCCAATCTCATTTGGTGAAAAGAGGTTTCAAAAATAACTACACAATATGGACAGAGCATGGTGAGTTAGATACACATGATGTGGATAAAGATGATGAGAGAGGCTCAGATGATGATAATGTTCATATCGATGATGGTAGTGACAATCAAGCTGGTGATGATGATGATGAGTTCGATTGTGAGGAGATGTTGCGTCACATTGAACCATATGTACTGACTTCTATGGGAGCAAGCAAAGGTTTAAGTAAAATGGAGACATTGCAGAATGCGGCCACAGAGCTTTTATATGATGAATCAAACGGTTGTGATAAAGAGTTTACTACATTGCGTGCAGTCTTAGAACTACTAAAGTTGAAAGCTACGCACGGATGGTCCGATTGTAGTTTCTCTGATCTTTTGAATCTTCTTGCAGAAATTCTTCCAAATCTAAATAAACTGCCTAGAAGCACTTATAAAGCGAAGAAACTTCTTTGCCCGATGGCACTAGGTGTGACAAAAATACACGCTTGTGTGAACCATTGTATTCTGTATCGCAAAGAGCATGAGCTCGCAACTAGATGCCCCATTTGTGGTGTCAGTAGATATAAGAAGGACTACAATCACCAGTATGTTACCAACATGAAAAAGACTCAGAAGAATAAGAAGTTTATTATTGGTCCTGAAGGTGACGATGACGATACTTCTGGCGATGCAGACGGGAAGAATAAGAGAAAAATTCCTGCATTGGTGATGTGGTACCTTCCGGTAATTGATCGCTTGAAGCGTTTGTTCTCAAACCCTAGGGAGGCTGAACTTATGCGTTGGCATTCCGAGGAACGCAAGAAGAATGAAAAACATATACGACACCCTGGTGATGCAACGCAGTGGAAAAATTTTGATATTCAGTATCTAGAATTTGCGAAGGAAATCAGAAATGTGAGGTTTGCCTTGGGTACAGATGGAATGAATCCGTTTGGTGAAAAAAGGAGCATACACAGCACATGGCCCGTGGTCTTAACTATGTACAACCTACCGACGTGGTTGTGTCACAAAAGGAAATATATCTTATTGTCTGTTCTTATCCAACGTCCGAAACAACCCGGCATCGAAATTGATGTGTTCTTGGAACCTTTAATGGAAGATATGGCGAAATTGTGGAATGAAGGGGTACGTACATGGGATGAGTACAAGCGGGAGTATTTCACGCTAAGAGCAATGATATTCGTTACCGTGCATGATTATCCCGGACTGTTTACATTATCGGGACAAATGAAAGGGAAGAAAGGTTGCGTTAGGTGCGTGGATAGAACTGGATATCTATACCTCACTTCATCCAGAAAGACGGTGTACATGAGACATCGACGGTTCTTGACAGATACACACAAGTATAGGAAGATGAAAGAACAATTTGATAACAAAATCGAAAAAGATACTGCACCGAAACCTTACAGTGGAAAACTTGTGTTTGAAATGGTCAAGAACATTCATATTGCTTTCGGTAAGGGAAAAAAGAGTAAAGGAATTAAGAGAAAGAAAAGTACATCTTCGGATGATACAACTGACATGGCTTTCAAGAAACAATCAATTTTTTTCAAGTATCTTCCGTATTGGAAGAATCTGGAATTTTGCCATAGTATTGATTTGATGCACGTTACAAAGAATGTATTTGACAGCATCATTGGGACCTTGCTGGACATGCCGAGGAAGACAAAGGATGGATTAAATTCACGTATGGACCTAGTAAATCTTGATTTGAGACCAGAGCTTCATCCAGTAGAAAAGGCGAACGGGAAGCATTACCTTCCCCTAGCCAGCTACAACTTGACGCTAGAAGAGAAAAAAGCAATTTGCGAATGCTTGCGTGGGATCAAAGTGCCCACAAGTTTCTCATCCAATATCCGCAAACTAGTCTCGATGAAAGACTTGTCTTTATTCGGTTATAATTCTCACGACTGTCACATGATGATGATAATTTTCCTTGCCATTGGAATAAGAGTAATCAAACCTGAGCATATAAAAGTTGTCATCACACGTTTGTGTTACTTCTTCAATGCAGTATCGCAAAAGGTGATAGCACGTGAAGATTTAGACTATCTGAAAACATACATTGTCGAGACAATGTGCAAGCTTGAGATGTGTTTCCCACCATCCTTTTTTGATATGCAAGTACACCTAATCATACATCTTGTTGATCAGATAAAAGCATTGGGGCCACTATATTTACATCATATGTTTTCGTTGGAGAGATATTTAGGAGTATTAAAAGGTTATGTGCGGAACCGTGCTCATCCAGAGGGTTCAATTATGGAAGGATACACCACTGAAGAAGTGATTGAGGGTTGCGCTGATTACATCAAAGATGGAAAATCGATAGGTGTGCCTATACCGGTACATGAGGGTAGACTACGTGGGAGAGGCAAAGTGGGTAAGAAAACTTTTATTGTTCAAGATTACAAGAATGTACACCGTGCATATTTTGGTGTACTACAACAGCTCGCAATAGCTGAGCCGTACATCGAGGAACACCAAATTGAGCTTCGTGATAAAAACCAAGACAGCAAAGAGGACTGGATCATGAAAGAGCACGGAAGATGTTTCACTGAATGGTTAATGGACAAAAATATATCATACGGAAACACTATAGAAGAGGCAACAATGAAAAAGTTAGCTTGTGGCCCATCTGCTTTGGTAACATCATGGCAAGCATATGACATCAATGGTTACACATTTTACACTAAAGAAAAAGACGGTAAGAGTGTTGCACAAAATAGTGGTGTTCGTATTGAGGCTTATGATTCACAAGGGCAGAAGACCACATACTTCGGGTTCATAGAGGAAATATGGGAACTCGATTATGGCGAAAGAATGGTAATGCCCGTATTTAAGTGCCAATGGGTCAAACATCCTGATGGTTTGAAAGTGGACAATTACGGACTGACACTGGTAGACTTGAATAAAGTGGGTTACAAAGATGACCTGTGGGTTCTCGCCGATAATGTTGCACAAGTTTTTTATGTTCAAGATCTAGAAACTGAGAAGTTGCACGTAGTTGTTTCTGGAAAGCAAAATATTGTTGGGGTTGACAATGTGGGAGATAATGAAGAGGAATATAATCAGTATGAAGAGATGTACCTTTTCACCGAACCAGAAAACATCAAGCGCGTAGAGAGAAGCATTAAAAAGAATTTGAAACCCTATATGCGAGAAGATGTCAATGCTGGAAAAAATGTATATAGCAATGCGAGATGATATATATTGTATATATTTGTATCTTCTGAAATCAACTTAGAACAATGTTGGTATATGGATTGTGTCCTTTTGCATTTGTGTACATATGCGTTTGGACTCAATGATTTGGAAGTTTGGAAGTTTGGTCTTTCTTCAGATAATGATGTCTCGGGCGTGTAGCCGATTGAAGGAGGAGCGCTTGGCGTTGCGCAAGAACCATCCCCATGTATGTACATATGGCACACCGGTCACATGGTTGTATATACATATGTATCTGTAATGGACTGATGAACTTAACTGTAGTTTGTTTTTCCGTGTTGTTTTTTTTTGGTATTTTCAATTTCTCCGCGTAGGGTTTCTCTGCGAAGCCTGAATCGGGAGATTTATTGAAGTGGCAGTGCATCGTCCCCGGTAAAGAAGGGGTAAGTCATGAAGAACAAGCACAATATGAGTTTAACTATCGTCCTCCTATTAATAAATTTCTTTTGCAGACTGAATGGGAAGATGGTTACTACCCCTGACAATCTCCTTCTCTGAGGACTATCCCTTGGTGCCTCCAAGATGCTCCTTTCCAATTGGGTTCTTCCACCCAAATGTCCATCGTTCGGGAGCACTCTGCATCGGGATTCTTGATCAAGAGACTGTAAGATAGACCTATTTTGTTCATGTAATTATTACTTATAATTTTTGTCGAACTTATTTGAACTGGTTTCTTATATTGCTTAAATTATATTTCGTAGGGGTGGTGCAGTGCTTTTACAATCAAAACTATACTACTTGAAGTTCAGCGTTTGCTGCATCAGCCAAATGTGCCTGATGTTGAAAATGATTGCTATAATCTACTTATCAAGGTTAGATGACACTTTGACTTAGTGACCAATGTAGGTTATTCATTCCTCCTTCGACATTTGTTAATTTAAATAATGTCAATATTTTCAGGATCCAGCGGAATATAAGAGACGTGTTCGGGAGCAAGCAGGACGGTACAATTTAGATTGATCGATGGGAGCTTCATCGTCGATCTACAATGAATGTAGCATGATTTTTGTTCAGTGTGTAAAGAAATTATCTTTGAACAATTGTAAAGCCTCTAATGGTGTATTATCACAATTAAGCCAGCCTCACTGGTGATCGAGCATTTCCTATAATGCATTACTGTACTAGTATCCGCTAGCTCATCTGTGTTTTTTTCCTGATACAATTTTGCCTGCACGACTACATGCGGCTGTGATATATAATTGCAACTACATCCCTGTAATTTCAATGAAAACCGCTTATGATAATTAAACAATGACCGCCACTGAAAATACATGATCTTCTCAGGCCGTTGTTAATCAAGAACTGGCTATGAAGTTCATTGCATTACAGACGGTTATTAATTAAGAACCGCCAATGAAGATCATGTATTTACTCAGACGGTTGTTCCTTAAAATCCATCTGTGAAGTTCATTGCATTACAGACGGTTATTAATCAAGAACCGCCAACGAAGATCATGTATTTACCCAGACGGTTGTTTCTTAAAATCCGTCTGTGAAGTTCATGGCATTGCAGACGGTTGATAATTAATAACTGTCTGTGAAGATCATGTATTTACCCATACGGTTGTTTCTTAAAATCCGCCTGTGAAGTTCATTGCATTGCCGACGGTTAATAATTAATAACCGTCTGTGAAGATCATGTATTTACCCAGACGGTTGTTTCTTAAAATCCGTCTGTGAAGTTCGTTGCATTACAGGCGGTTCTTAATTAACAACCGATTCTGAAGATCATGTATTTACCCAGACGGTTGTTCTTTAAAATCCGCCTGTGTTGTTCTTTCATCACAGACGGTTATTATATCATTCGTCATCACAGTCGCATATTTTTAAGGACCGCCTGTGTTTGAAAAATTGAGGCGCCTGTAAAAATGCTTTTTGTAGTAGTGGTAATGCACATATGAAACTTAAGACATAATATGAGAAATACTGCAAAACTTTGTAAATCTTTTAAATGCTAATCGGGGCTTGCCTTAGTTTGTGAATCAGCTCTAAGTCAAAGAGTCAGTGGCTTGATGCTTCACGAACAGGTCCTCTTGGACTCCTTTCCGTCACGGCGTCTATCGCAATGGATATGCATATAATACATAATATACTTTAATAACTTAACTAATGAATATGCACACATTATGCAATGTCATACTCATAAAGGAAGTATGTTTGTAACTCAAGAATGAGTAAGGTGTACTGTTGGGTATTTGGGTAGGTTAATTTGATATTACTTCATATTATAAGAATGTACATAAGAAATTTCTATATAGTCATGGATATAAGGAAACTATACAGAAAAAATTCCTATGCAGAGGAGTTCTATTGGCCCTGATAATTTAACTCTGGTATACAGATGTGATGAAGAAATTCTCATAAAAATTTCAGAGAATTTGATGGGAGAAAATGATCTACAAAATTCTATCAAGCCTTCATCATTTAGGAATTTGCAGATAAAACCTGATGTTTTATCATGTCCATAAATGGCACAGAGAGATATTACTGATCAAAAGGAAGCTACCAAAATTGGTTTCACAATTTTTCAAGCTTCCTACAGGAAGATATTGAATTTACGAGTCCTTATGAATTTCTGGATTTAATTTGTTATTTTCTGGAATTATAATTAACCTAGCCAAAGACTTTGAATTAAACCCTCTTAAACAAATTTGTTATGCTTGAAACTTTTACAGGGGCTTCTACATAAAAAAATGATTGGTTGGGTAAATTTCCAGAATTATTTGAATAGAATCCTATGTTCTATATTTTCCACAATGCATTACACTAATTGATTTATAAAATATTCTCTAGGGCTTTTCATGAAGATTGGGATGGACAACTGGAAAGTACAGATCCTAGGGAGAATTACAAAATTTGTTTTATCTAATTTGGAGCATCCTAGCCAAAGTTATAGTATTTCAAAGTTTAGGCATTTTTCTGGAATTCTTTTTGAATGGAAAAAGACAACCCTTTAATCAACTGACACGTGGCCCCCACTGGGTCATTTCTTCCCACCCGGCCGATGCCACACCAGGGCCACAGGGTTTACTCGCGTTGTCACACGGAATCCCTGCGCCACAGAAAATCCCATGGGGGGTCTACTTCTTCCCCGACGGCCCGTGGCGGCGCCATGGCCGGAGACCGGCCGGCGACTCGCCGGAGCGCGCCGTGCCACCTTCCCCGTGGCTGGGACTTGCCACACGGGTGTTTTCGGCCCTCGAGAATTGACTGGTGGCCTCAGTTTGGACTAAAACACCCCGAAAACGTGCCTACACCGGCGACCGGAGGAACTCGACGATCGGCGACGGCGTTCTCGATGTACAAGCTATGGGAAAAACTGCTTCTTGCTCTGTAAGCTTCGTGGTGATGCCCTGATCTTTGGCCAACACTCCAATCGCTCGAAAATTGGTCAGAGTATGGGGGCACCGTGAAACCGGCCCTAGGCGGCGACGAGATTTGAAATTCCGGTTAGCCTGAGTGGGATATGGCTAGCTAACGCCTCAGGAAGGAGTGCACGCAAGTGTAGAAGCTGGGGGTGGCTGGAATTGTGAAGATACTCACCATGGAGGAAAAGCTTTGGGTTGTAAACGAAGAAGGTCGACGGCGCGCCAGAAGAAGAAACCGCGATTCCCTCCAGGATGCTAGGTCCGGCGGCAGCCTCGGTGCTGGGAGGTCGAGAGGGTATGTGCGCGCACCAAAATGTGGCTTTGCTTGAGCGGGGGCTGCTGTAATTTAGGCGGCCGAGTGGAGCGATGCGGAAGGAAGAAGAAGAGCCGAGCGCTCGGTGCCTTTTATACGCCGACCGACGGAGCCGAGCCGGTGGTGTCGTGGCCCTCTGTGGCGCGCATGCACGCGGCAAGCCATCGCGCTGGAGAGCTGCTTGCCGCTGCTGCTCAGCGCTGGTGCGCGTGCGCTCGTGAGACAGAGCAAACAGCCTTTAAGCTCCTCTTACAGGTGGGCCCCAGTCTGCTCTTATCCCCTTAATTTTATTTCTTTCATTACTTTAATACAGCTGGTTTCAAAGATCTTTGTTCAGATGGGATGAGCCCTGATACAAAAAAAAAAAAATTGGTTTGCACATCTTTGCATAAAAAGTTTGGCCACGTAGAATTTGAATTAGATTCAAATTTGAACCCATAACTTTTATGCATATATTTTAATCTTCTCAATTATTGCCTTTTTAAATGGCCATGGGTTTCCAATAATGTGCTCAATAATTAGTCCACTGCAGATTTGAAATTGAACACTTAATTTGAATATATTTCCATTGCACATATATTTTTCCATGCATATATTAGTTTTTACTTAACCTTCATTTGTTTTACCCCTTTACCAAAGCACATAATTTAAGGTGTTCAAATTTAAAATTCAAGACCTTTGGAAATTTGAGCTTAGCTGAATTCAAAAGGAATTCTAGGTTTTAACTAGAGCTTCACATTAACATTTTTACTCATGTCCATATGATTTTATTGGCTCTCATATCACCTTAGTCTTCAATGTACATGTTTAAAATTTTTATTTCCTGTGCCATACATTGGAGACAAAAGCTTCAAATGTTTGGGCTTTTACACGGGCGAGGATGTGACTACTTCAAAAAATCAATTTCAGCCAGGGATTGAATCTGACACCCCCTGCACTCATTGTTGGTCCTCATGATGGCGACGGACCCAACCGCTTTCTCACCGACGTCAACCTCGCCCTCGACCTGTCGGATATACTCAACGACCTTGCAGGGCCTGCGGTGCAGGACGTAGGCTGCCTCCATGTTGCCGGCCCTGGCCTCCCGGTAGAGAAACTAGGGCCCCTACTGCGCGCGTTCAACCGCGAAGTCGAGCTTGAGCCCGATGACATAGCACACATGAGGGTGGCTGACAATGGCCAGGTTCTCCATGAGGGCTTTGTACCGCCCCGGGTCGTGCCACATCTTCCAGGTCACCTGCTCCAGCGCCACGCTCCAGCCCATGGCTCCATCCCAACAGGCCGCATGCATGGCCTTGCAGGTGGCACGCAGACTAGAGGGGTCGTCCAAGGGTTGCAGTGAGCTTTCGGCAACGCGCCCCGCGATCTCAACCGCAATATAATGCGTGAACGGCAACTCCATAGGCTTCGATGTCACCGTGCTACGAAGGGAACCAATGAGGGTGCGTGCGGCGGAGACAAAGAGGAAGCTAAAGTATGTGCGGAGAAGATGGTGGTGTGTCTTTATAGAGTACGCGCGCAGAAGATGATGGATACATTATATAAATACACACGCCATCATTCTCCGCGCGTACAAATGGGAGTCGCGCGCAGTGATGGTTTGGCTTCCGGTGGTGGCAAATTCCACATCCTTTGTAGTACTGCAGGTGCATTAAGAGTGGTTGACATGCGAACACCATAGCCTATGGGACCCACGCTTCTCGTATGCACTGATGGGACACGCGAAGTAATGAAAGCACTCTATTTTCAATATCAGCACTCTGTAATCAATAAAGATAACATACTATGTTTGACAGTAATCTGTGCCAAACATTTCCTGTTTTACAGTTTGGTTCTCCACGCTCTGTCACCTTAACTCGTACGTACGTACTACATATCTTTTTCTAATATTTTTCTCGTCCTTTCTTTTATTTTCTCTTCGTTCATTGTCTCCACTTTTCATTTCAGTCGTCGTTAATCGACAGAACTAGCTGTTACATAATCCTCAATAAACACAAAATAAACTAATCGACACATCTAGTCTGCACTACTTCCCTTCAAGCAGTGGTAATAACTTTTGACCCTGTATAGGAGTAGAGGTATTGATTACACCACGTATAGGGGCATAGGGCCAGTGGTACGTTGGAGTTCTACCTATCTTTTTCTAAAAATTTTCTCATCCTTTCTTTTCTTTTCTCTCAGTTCATTGCTCCACTTTTCTTTCCAGTCATCGCTACTTGTTGCGTTTTCTTGTTACTATGTAGTAGTACTGTATACTACTTTATAGACCGCTTTGCAGGCCCTGTTGCGGGGATTTTCTGGCACCTCCAGCGGCTAAAGTATTGTACATGCCACTTTAGAGTCCACCGGCGGTTTGGAGGGTCATTCATTAACAGAGCTTACAGATAGAACAGATAGTTCACTAAACAGCAGATAGAAAACAAAATAACAGATGGAACAGATGATCAACATTATGTTCATTATCATAAAACATTACTCCCTCCTTCCTATATTACTTGTCATTAGAACAAGTTTTTTAGTTCATATTAACTTGTCCTAATTATTAACGACAAGTAGGATGGGAAGGAGGAAGTACAAAACAAGAAAAACAACATCACAAAACAAGAAAAAATAAAATATCACAAAAACAAGAAGATGAAAACATCACGACTGGATTAATCTGTGTCAAAAGATTTCCCGTTTAAAAGTTGGATTCAACTAGAATGTAATCAGATGTTTGGTCCAATCGTGCAATCAACCATCTTCAATGTTGGATCGATCTACATTACGATCGTTGAATCTTTCTATTTAACCACCTTCACCAAGTTGAGGGGTGGTGGTCGTGGAAGGGGTTAAATGAAAAGATGTAATAATCGTAAGATGTAGATCCAACGGATGAAAATCTTTGATTACATGATCTCAAAAAGACTTTAATTACATATAGGGCTGTCAACAAGTTGAACTTGACCGAGCTTGTCTTTCTAAGATTGAGTTTGATAAAACACTGAGTCGATCTCGAGTAGAGCCAAGAATTCATGTATATACGATATAATCTACTAAATTTAGGTTCATAACTAATGGAGTAGGAAGGTGGACGATTTTGCACATTATTTTTTCTATCATATATAAAAATCGTGTCCCATAAAACATTTTTAATAGAATTATGTAGTTTAGTTAGTCATAGGTGCATATCATAGATGACATCAATAAATGAGCTTACTCGAGCTTTTCTAGCTTGTGCTCATCAAGCTTGCAAGCTCAAGCTTGGCTCGTTTAGAATTGGCACAATACTCAACTTCATCCTCAAACTTTCAATCAAATCTCAGTTTTGTCCTTGAACTTTCAAATAGGTCAATTATTTAGTCCATCAACTTCACACAATCGTTTCACTTTCATCCTTAGTCTGAGTTGGTCATCCACATTGGCATGCCACATAAGCTATTATGCCACATCATTTACCCATGCCACCTCACTTACAAAAAGATAATAATTTTTTATCATCTTAAAAATAACTAGCTAATTAATTTGGCTGGATTTACGTAGTTGCCACTACAGGAATCGCGATAATAGACGACGGCCAGAAACCGTCGTCTATAAGGACAATACCGTCGTCTTTAGCTTATAGACGACGGTATAAGCTTATAGACGACGGTTTACGGCCGTCTACGATAATTTGTCGTCTATAAGCTTATAGACGACGGTTACCGTCGTCTATAAGCTAATTGACAACGACCAGATATAGCCGTCGTCAATTAGTCAACCATGCCATGTGGCATCAAAGGAGGCTAATAGACAACGGTAAAAGAAAAACCGTCGTCTATAAGAGGGCTTATTGACGACGGTAAAAGAAAAACCGTCGTCTATAAGGAGGCTTATTGACGATGGTAAAAGAAAAACCGTCGTCTATACGGAGGCTTATAGACGACGGTGAAAAAAAATCGTCGTCTTTTATGTTTGCATTTAGAAAAAAAACAGAAAATGTTGTTCCTTCCTTTGAGGACAAATCTGGCTCGATGCCCAGCTCACAGGCATATAAAAACATAACTAAAAGTTGTCTATAGCTTTTGAACCAACTGGCATATAACAACTGGCAGTGGCATATAGTATACTGAATAATTGCTTGTTCGGAAATACAACAACATACAGTAGAAATCAGTGGCGTTATCAGTAATACTAAATTTGTTTCATGTCATCACTTGATAAATTGTAATAAACAATAAAACAACAGTTGCATTATCACTATTACAGAACAGACAACATGGGTAATTAGCTAGTCTGGAAGAGAGAAAAGATATTGACTTAGGCCCAACATAGCGCACTAGGATTGAGATTGACCTATACAATTCAAACTCATACGCATGGTACACATCCAAAAATCTAAGAGAACATCTATGCGTGCAGGGGGGATGGGGGAGCAAGTTCACCGGCTACCTTTTCGGTAGAAGCGCTAAGGTAGGGGATGATCATGATGGCAGAAGTGTTGCTGCCGTCGTTGGAAGCACCGCCGCCGTCGATCTGCCGAAGAAAATTTCCGCCACCGTGACGACGGGGATGTCACCTATAGGTGCAAGAATAATTAGTTTTGTAAATACAACACATGTGAGATGAGTGTAGGACTGGAATCCAAAGTAGACAAATCCACAGTAAGAAACTAGGCTGCCATTACCATGCATTATAGAACTTGGAAGATAAAATCAAACTGTTTATTTTAGAGGATAGTGTGGTCATTGTGGAATACAGGTAATGTGTAGAAAGAAAAAAAACACAGTAAAACAGATTGCTGGTTGCACGGTCAAAGAAAAGTATAGATTAGGTTAAGCCGTATTTGTGGCGCACACCACATGAATCCAGAGATTTTGCTAGTAAGCTGCAAAAGCAGATAGATTTGCAACCTGGATTACAGGTTGGTACGCTGCACCTAACATACATTTTTTAGGGACACCCAACCATGAGTTCAAATAATTGACCACAGATCACAATACAATCACCCGATTATTTTTCTAAAGATAAAAATATATACAGCCAAACACTTGCACTGGTCTGTGATCATTAGCGACATATCTAAGCAAATATCCAAAACCATGTAGAAAAATCTATAAATGTAATAAAACAAACCTACAAGCAGTCCATTTGGAGATTGAGCATGATCACCTTTTAAAGGAAGTAAAAGGCAATAAGGAAGCAAATAACTAAATGTAATGTAAAAACATAAAACAAAACTTACAGAGAAGAAGTCCTTAAAGGTAAACTCAATGTATCCAAGGGACTGGAGTGTTTCCTTGCTTTGCTCGATTTTTTTTCATGATGCGAACAACCTCAGCGTTGTCTTGTGTCTCTAGGATATGTCCTAGAAGCGAAATATAAGAAATTAATACATCAATGGTGATACTTTTGAGGAAGGTACATACAACACAGATCCTACCAAGTACGAAAACATAAAGCATCGATAGAAGCAGTTTCCATCTTCTCGTGTCCGTCTTAAAGCAATGTATTGTTCACCTAGCAGCTGCGGGTAAGAGAATGAACTATAAGAACAAACTAGAGCACTAAATATCAAGAAAAGAGATTAGCATGAAATACAGCTATTACGTATTAAAATTGCCGAATCCACAATGACCTAAATTTTCTCCTGTAAAATGGGGCTGCCAAACTGGAATTCAGCTGCTAAAGCCGAGAGAGGTTCCTGCAACGTTTACAAGATGCTGGTAATATACATGATTCAACACACAATGATTAATTTATACAGGGTACGAAGAAGAGGTACAGTATAAAGATAATAAGACAGTATGTTTGTTACTTTTGAACTTGGATGAGAACAACATGTCTCACAAATGGTGCACAAGTGGACCTGTTACTGTACTGAGTTACTCCCTAGTTCCTACCTCTACCCAAATTAGAACTGGGCAGTGAGGATCCCTCTTTCTAGCATAGAGAAACATAATAATAAGGAGCAAACCATTCTATTTTATCAAAACTTCGATCTCTAAACAGTCCCAACAATCGCCTACCATATGACAAATAAAGATGACCACAACTAGCATTACCCAGGCGTGCTAGTAGTAGTCGCCACCCATGGAGAGCTCCCCCGATGGTAATATATGATCTAATGCCAAATAAAAAAGCAAATGGGGTTTATCATCAAGGTACCATTATATCTACACAAATAAAACACACGATAGTGCAAATCTACAACACGGTCCAGAGGAGATTATTTTAATGGCATTCTGATGTTTCCTTGAATAAAAACAGAGCGGAACGGGAAGCAGAGAGCGGCACCTACAGGATTCCTCGGCTTCCTCTCGTGGCCCAAGGTCAATGGTGAAGTGGGTGGAGGTGCCGGTATGGGACAGACTGCGGCGTCCGGCTCCTGCGGCGGCGCCGGGAGCCGCGTGGAGAGGTCGAAGTCGACGAGTATGATGTGACTGCTGTCCTGATTCAACATAATAAAATGGGCATAACAGCATAAGAAAATTGCCCAACATAAACAGATAATCTAAGTTCACATTCCCCAAGGTTTCATACCACCATTACGAACAATAAGCCAATCAACATGTTGTTTTTGAGAATTAGAACCATGGAGAATACCACGTTAAATATGTTTGCAGCATAAAATTTATGCAGTTAACAGCATATGCCATGAACTTATTATGATCAAAGGGAACATTCTGTGCTTAAACCGCAAAATTATGCTCCCAGATTTAGTAATCAACAAATTAATTGGTTTCACCCTTGTCCGGAATCAGGGCACCCATAAATCTATTCACAGCATCACCTTTTTCTATCAAGTGAAATTAGCAATGGATTGAAAGAGGAATGCAAAAAACTGGGGGTTAAAATGGTTCCACAAACAACAGAAAGATCAAGTCTATTGAACAAGCTCGAGCGAAACCTTCAGTCTGATCAGATCATGGAAAGAGGTACGAAGCAGAACATTCAGATCAGCTCGATGCAGCGGCAGAGCGCGGCCCCCGATGAGGCCCCGGAGGCTGACATTGTGCACGACGACATCCATGGCCCGGCTGCGCGCGTCGACGAGAAAGGTCTCGATGCAGTGGCAGAGCGCGACCCCCGATGGCGATGCTGCAGCGGCCGGGAGGATGCGGCGCAGGATGTAGGGCAGCGGCGGGGATCGCACGGTGATGGAGCGTGCGGCGTGGAGGCGACCCTTTTCCGCATCGAGGCGGCGGTGCAGGGTGTGGACGTCGGCGACGTGGGAGAGCGCCGTGCAGGAGGCCGGGTCTGTGAACTCGGCGGGCGGCTGCTGCATCTGAGCGGCAGCGGACGACGGCGCGGCATCGGTGAAAAGCGGCGGTGGCAGCTAAAATGAGGAAACCGTGAGACGAGGAGTAAATCCGCGGGGGTTGGGAAATATCAAATATTCTCTAATTGACGACGGTGTAGGTTAACCATCGTCTATAAGCACTAATAAACGACGGCCTTTTGAAACCGTCGTCTATTACCGTGTGGATGGGCCTGGGATTCGGTCCATATTGATGACGGGCCTAATTGACGACGGTTTGCTGTCATCTTTAAGTAATAGACAACGGTAATAGGGTTACCGTCGTCATTTACGGACTTATTGACGATGGTTAGATCTGGCCATCGTAAATTAACTAAAAGACGACAGTGCCGTCGTCAATTATTTTGGCCGTCGTTTATTTTCATGTTTCCTGTAGTGCATGCATGGAATATACATATTTCTCCCCCATTTTTTTTGCAAAACCATCAAGTGATATATCCTATGTCATATTAGATATGTAAAAATATTGTACAATATAGAACTTTTAAGCCTTAGGAAGAGGAAACAGAGAGGAAGAGCAATCTTTTAAGCCTAGGGAATAAAATATAAAACGAAGCTACACGGCTGGCTGGGTACACGTACGGTCCAGACCGGTGTGCCGGTGCATCTTAACCCCCGTCGTGTGTCCCCAATGGTAGTTGGGAAGACCCTTGCAGGCAGGACCAGGATCGCCTGACGTAGTGAATTTTACTGCATGCGTACATTAAAGACTGCATCCACCGTTTGTTTTGATTCTATGGCTGTACTTCCCAGCGATCCTGAACTGGGCCCAATAGAGGGGTCCACTTGAGTCGTCTCCTCTCCTATTGCCTGCTTGCTTCAATGTGAGACAGAGTTTACTCTTACTGATACATACTTTCAACCATCTAAATAAAACGAACTTCTATAAATTGAGGACATTAGGGAGGGTTTTTAAAAATATTTGGCTATCAATTATTTCACGAATCTGTCGACAATCTTTTTCATGTATCATATTTGCAAATTGAGGGTTGATATAATAGTGAAAGTATTATCTATTTTCACATTATTTATTTGCGATGGCTAATTAATAAGTAATCCTTATTATCAAACTTAATCCTAAGATATGACAAAATTAATATTTTTTCTATAGTCCATACATTAATACAACATTATTTTGACTGGTTATTTTACAATAAACATAATCTTTAGCAATTAATAGATCATCAGCATCGCTGAGCACATGGTAGTCAGGTTTCATTCAGAGCATATTGGGGTTTGGAGGAAAGAGGTGACGATGAGTTGATTTGCACGAATCTCAAAAGCACCTAAAAGAAATCCTATTTTAAGAAGTTTGAAATGTGGTATTTTCTCATTAATTATTGAGGTCTATACGACACTTCATGCTCCAGGAAAAAAAAGGTTGTACTTCATGCTGATGCAAACAAGAGGTGATTAAAATAAAAACTCTTGTGTTCTTGTCAAGTTTACAAAATGAAAGCATCAGAACCCTCCCTAATGTCCTCGATAGTTAAGGTGTTTTTAATCCTATTACTTTGTTATAGAAGTTTGTTTTATTTTGACATTTGAAGTATGCATCATTATATGCATGTAAACTCTTTCTCATGTTGAAGCAAGCATGCAAGAGTTTAAGAAACAATTTGAATGGACGCCTTAGTTGGATTGCTGGGAAGTACAGCCGTTAGAACAAAACAAATGGTGGATATAGTCTTTACTACACACATGCAGTAAAATGTCGCTACGTCAGGCGATCCTGGTCCAAGTAGGTATGCTCCGATTCGTGTCCTCCAACTCCATCTAGGCTTCTGATGACACAGGCGGTTCACCACCAGACTGTAGAAAGGATAAGCACACACACATGTAACAGTCATTGTTGACTGTGTTGGTCTAATGTTAACAGTCATTGTTTGACTGCGTTGGCCTACGTTTAGTCATTAACACTGGCCTTTGAATCTGTGTAGTGTGAAAGGGTGTAGATTTGGTTTCACACTACACTAGCTAGCTTATATAAAGTGTATTTGTGTTCCCTGATGAATACACATAAAAAATTCTCCATACAGAATAGTCTAGTAACAATTCTCTATATGGTATCACGAGACCAGTAATCTTTCCCTTCATGCTTCCACTTTCTTCTGCCATGATGTCGAGTCAAAAACCAGCAAAGCCTCGGTGATGAGCGGCATGCAAGTTTTTTGATGAGAAACTGACTGCGGGGGCGGCCCCAACATGCATGTTTGACGGGAAGGATGTTCCCTTGAGGGTTTGAGGATAAAAGATATACCATCTAGGAAGCCAGCCGAAGGTTCGAAGGATGATACATGACTGGCCGGGTACACGTACAGTCTGAGTGTGTCGGTGTACCTTAACCCACGTCCTGCATCCCCAGTGGTGGATGGGAAGAGCCTTGCATGTATGCTCTGATTCCTATCCTCCAACAACATCTAGGTTCTTGATGACGCAGGCAGTTCACCACCAGACAAACCAGCAAAGCCCTGATGATGCATGCAAGTTTCTTGATGAGGAACTAACTGCGGGGGAGCCGCCGACATGCATGTTTGACAGGTAGGATGTTCCCTCGAGGGATTGAGGATAAAAGGTACACCATCGTCTAGGCAGCCAGCCAAAGGTTCGAACGAAGCTACACGACCAGCATGCATGTTTGACAGGAAGTATGTTCCCTCGAGGGGTTGAGGATAAAAGGTATTCTATCATCTAGGCAGTCAGCCGGAAGTTTGAACAAAGCTACACGGCTGGCCGGGTACACGTACGGTCCGGGTGTACTGTGCTGGTGTACCTTAACCCCCTGTCGTGCGTCCCCAGTGGTGGTTGGGAGAAGCTAGCCTTGCAGGTATGCTCTGATTCCTGTCCTCCAACTCCATCTAGGTTTGTGATGATGCAGGCGGTTCACCCACCAGACAAACCAACAATTCCTATCATACATGCATGCCGAGGGCCGCCCCCGCAAATAGTTTCTCATCAAGAAACTTGCAAGTCGCTCATCACCGAGGCTTTGCTGGTAGGATGTTCCTCGAGGGTTTGAGGATAAAAGGTATTCCGCCATACCATCGTCTAGGCAGCCAGACAGAGGTTCGAACAAATCTACACAAAACTACAAGAATCTGCATAGATGGCTGCCTACGTGAAGCTACACAAAGCTACGTTTGAAACTCTGGCTGGCTGCCTAGACGATGGTATACATTTTATCCTCAAACCCTCGAGGGAACATCCTTCCTGTCAAACATGCATGCATGCCGGGGGCCGCCCCCGCAGTCAGTTTCTCATCTGGAAACTTGCATCCGGCATAGCACCGAAGCATTGTTCGTTTGTCTGGTGATGAATCGCCTACATCATCGGAAACCTAGATGGAGTTGGAGGCCAGGAATCAGAGCATACCAGCAAGGCTAGCTCTTCCCAACCACCTTTGGGGACGCACGACGGGGGTTAAGGTACACCGGCACAGTACACCCAGATCGTACGTGTACCCGGCCAGCCGTGTAGCTTCGTTCAAACCTCCGGCTGACAGCCTAGATGATAGAATACCTTTTATCCTCAACCCCTCGAGGGAACATACTTCCTGTCAAACATGCATGCCGATGTGACACCCGGTTCTGAAAAACGAACCAAGTGCAGTGTATGTATGCCCAGGATGTTCATCACACATACACATCGCCATCACAAATGATATACAAATAATAACCATGTCATGAATAATAAATATACCTTGATTCTATTGTAGCAGAAAATAATCTAGCGTAAATGGCTCCAACTCCACAGGCAATCGACGGTAGTATGCATGCCTAGTACTCCATAATATCCTCATGACACTACCAACCATCACCTAAAACTGATGGTGGGGGGATTGTAAGACTGAGTACATGTCGTACTCAGCAAGTGTGGAAATAGATGGCATGTAGCTAAACAAATGACTAGAATAAAATGGCTAATTGCAGAAAAGTACATTTCATAAACATGTAAAAGCAGCCTATCATGTCTATGTGAGTTTATTTCCCTTCGTAACCCAAGTAATTATCATATCATAAATCCAACAATTCTCATTTACCATCATAATCCATTTAATACTAGCCAACCATTAATTTAATACCATATGCCAATTCTATATTCTCTCATATACCGACTATACTCAAGGGACAAACAAAACCACACCATCCATCCCAAAATTCCAAGTCCAATTATAATCATGTAGGTCATCCAGGTGCTCGTGACCGGGAGCACGGCTATCATGATACTTTTAATACTCTGCAGAGGTTGTACCACTTTACCAACATGTTCGTGATTTCATCACCTTTCGATGACTAAGAACCTCTATATGCCTTATCACACTTCCGTAGGTGTGCGGCCAAGAGATGAGAAAATAGCCTTTCAAAAGGGACTACTAGTATGTATGGGCCCACTAAGGTTTCACCGGCAGGCTTAAATCTCCATTCTCCCACCCATGGGCCCCTCGTGTGCCATGCGGATCCCAAGGTAGCCCTCCTCGACTCCCATTCTCCGCGCCATCCAATGGTCCATACAATACTAGCAGCGCTCCTAATTATTCAGCTACGCCGCACCCATACTTGGCCTTCTGGTGGCACTGTTGCCCTGGCATATTCTCGCATGAACCGGTCCTTAGATTTAAGGCAAGCAAAACCACCGTACCATCCAACCCGTCCACAAAACCATGCTTGCTTAGATCACACAAGTTCTATATTCCCAATTAACCATGTCCATCAATTCTCATCATCCATTACTTCATTAATGCACAATTAAGCCATTTGATTATTTTCCCAATTACAATTAATTGGAGCGAAGAAAAAAGATAAAAAGCCCTTCCCGACTCTCTACAATGTACCCCAAGCGACAAGGGTGGTCATACAAGTCTAGTAAACACCTATCATGGGTTTCCCATCAATTTGACACAAGCATGCAGTTCTGCAAACAAAACATTTAAAAACAGGATCAATATGGTCAAGGACACTTGCCTTAATATTTCAAAATTTGATGGTCAATCAACTCAAAGTCTTGCACACGAGGATCTTCGCATATTCGCTTCTTGATCGTAACTTCTTGAGCATACCCGCCTATTCGCAATTAAGCACATACACAAGCAACATACACAATAAATGCATTGCAATCAACAATAACAAATATGCAATGACATGAATGCACGTGAATAATTTGTTATGATGATTAATAGCTTATTACATGGGTTTCAAATTTATGACAGATTATTTAAGCAAGTTTTCAGATTAATCACTATTAACTCAGAATTGAAATAATTATCCTATAATAAGAATGAGGTTAAAAATATCATAAAATACTTTCTATAATTTATTCTGAATTTTCTACAGCTTTTAAATAATTTTCCCTAATGATTTACTTTTTATTTGAGCAAGTTTGGAATTAACTAAAATAAATTCAGAGGCAAAATATTTATTACAGAACATTAAATATGCTGAAAATAGTATTAGTAACTTACTAGAATTTATTCTAAATTTTCTGGAATTTTTCTAGATTTATTTTGATACTTTATGAATTAATAGGCTTTAATCTCATTTATTAAATCTGAAAAACAGATTAAATAATAATGAAAATATAATATTTAGTAAATCTAGAATAACCTATTAGGTGTTGCATGATTTAATCAAACTTGTGAGTTCCAAGTGATTTAATGATTTAACGATGATTAAAGCCGCTCAAATAAAACACATCCTACACCTGATTTAATTCAAGTACTAGAACCAAATTAATAATCTAGATCTAGATTATAATACCTACCGTGCATGCCTCTAGTATGGATGGTCGTGGAACAGCGGCGCGACGTGTGTCTTCGGGATCCAGAGTTTCGTTGATGAAGATGACGGCGACATGACGTAGACGAAGTATATGGCGCTGGGATCCCCGATGGCATGAGGACGGCGGTGACGTAGCGATATCTTGCGAAGAACCGTGACGATGCGATGATTTGCGACTGACAGCGATTTGTTCCTTTTTCCTTCTCTTCTCTGGCAGTTGCCTACAACTAGCTTCTTTTTTCTAGCGGCGGTTGCTGCTCTAGGTTTTTTTTCTTTACTGGTGGTTGTTCACGGGTGAAAGGCGGCGATGGTTTTTGCGTGGGCGGCAGAACACGGAAGGTCACGATGCTTTTTTATAGTCCGGGGGTGGTCTAGGCCTCGCGTGACCCCAGTGGAGTCCTTAGCGGACTTGGTTTGCTTTGACGGCGTTGCCCCTTTGTTTTCCTTTTTTATTGGTCAGGGCGTGTGGCCTGGTCCTAGGCAGGGAGTCCCGGCTCTCGATGGGTCTCATTCCCCGGTGGCCACGGTTGCTTTTTTCCACGGTTGCTTTTTTTTGTGGTTGACTTTTCCTTTTTTTACCAGCGTTTAGTTTCTTCTGGCGGACAGGGCTTTGGCCCAAGTTGACTTTTTTGTTTCTTTTTTTATCTTTTTCTTTATTTATTTGTTACTTATATTTTTGTATACTTATTTTTTTCTATTTTATTTCTATATTATTTGTTATATATATATTCTTTCTTTTTATTTATTTAGTTATTTACTTAGTTATATTTATATTTTCTATTTTTCATTCTTTATTATTTGTTATTTATTCTTTCTTTTCTTCTTTTATTCCATTATTCCTTATGCCAATTTAATTATTTTTAATGTATTCATTTTGGTAAATAAATTTTAATATCTTGGGATGAATGCAAATGCAAGATGATATGCATATATTTTATATTTTTTTATAAAAACAATTTCTTCCTATTATCAAATTCTAACTTCCTATTGAAATTTTAATTTGCCAATGTTTGAAAAATCGGGATGTTACAATTTTACCCCCTTAACATGAATCTCGGCCTCGAGATTCAGATGGATCGAAGAAGAGATTTTGAAATAAAACTGGAGTTCTTATTTAAATTTGAATTAGCTAAAATATTAAAATCGGGGATGTTACAATCTACCCCCCCTTAACAGGAATCTCGCCCTCGAGATTCAGAGAGATTAGAAAATAGATAAGGAAAAACTTTATCTTGATATCGTCTTCATACTTCCATGTAGCTTACTCCGGAGTAGTGATTCCTCTAATTGTGTCCGTCCTGTATTGAAGTAGAGGTTGAACGAGAAAAGAGAGATAGAAGGAATCCCAACCTATATGCATGCATCAAGGTATATGATCCTAAATAATGCATTAATAGATGATGACGTGGATATATATAAGTATTCCACCATGCACATCCAAACACACAAACATACAAGCAAGCAATGATACACTTATCACACCAACCCTAAACACGTGCACTAACGATCTAAGCATCTATTACTCACTGATTCAAGGGAGTCTTAAATCTTAATTACGAGACACAATATTATCATAACTACGGCATGGTGAAGTGTCCTATTCTGGAGAATGACTTGAAATGGGTCCATTCGAAGCTCCTCCACATGAAGCGCATCTCGAAAGTCTTCTCCTTGAGATGTGTTCCTTTGGGTACTTCTTCGAAGAATCCTACATCTTCTGGATGCTAAGAAGATCTAGGATGGTCATCTAATTTTTTTGGAAAAGAAGTGTTGGATATGAAAGGAGGAAAGAAAGAAATAAGTCAAAATAAGAAAGAGAAGTAAAACTTTGAAATAATGGTTTTCACAAATAAATCATATACCCTTAACATAGAACCATAGAGATGAGAGGTAAAATAGTTCAGAAATTTGCAGCAGCGAAAGGAGGGAGAAAAGAGATTGTGCAGCAGCAAAAAGAAGCAGAAAATTTATTTCAGAGCAGCAGCAACGCATGTGTAAATAAGAAAAATATTTAGGGGCGAGTGTGTTAAAATACAGCGGCAAGGATGAGGGGGAAACAAAGGGTGTGCAGCAGTAAGATGATGGTGAACAAGGAAGAAAACGCAGCAGCAAGCATTTTAAAACATGGCTGAAATTGCACTAAAAACGCAGCAGTAAATAGCACTTCAAGGTGGCTGGATTTGCAAAGGGAAAATGCAGCAGTGATGCAATTTGGAAAATATCTTTTAGGAAATGATTCCAATGTGTTTTACGATGTCCATTTTACCTAGGCTTGCGTCCTACAGTCGACACGGCTCTGATACCAATTTGTGACACCCGGTTCTGAAAAAAAACCAAGTGCAGTGTATTTGTGCTCAGGATGTTCACAAATCGGCATCACAAATGATATACAGATAATAACCATTTCACGAATAATAAATATATCTCGATTCAATTGCAGCAGAAAATAATTTAGCGTAAGTGACTCCAACTCCACAGGCAATCGACGGTAGTACGCATGCCTAGTACTCCATAATATCCTCATGACACTCCCAACCATCACCTAAAACTCTTGGTGGGGGGATTGCAAGAGTGAGTACATGTCGTACTTATCAAGTGTGGAAATAGATGACATGTAGCTAAACAAATGACTGGAATAAAATGGCTAATTGCATAAAAGTACATTTTATAAACATGTAAAAGCAGCCTATCATGTCTATGTGAGTTTATTTCCCTTCGTAACCTAAGTAATTATCATATCATAAATCCAACAATTCTCATTTACCATCACAATCCATTGAATACCAGCCAACCATTAATTTTATACCATATGACAACTCTATATTATCTCATATACCGACTATACTCAAGTGACAAACCAAACCATACCATCCATTCCAAAATTTCATGTCCAATTCTAATCATGTAGGTCATCCAGGTGCTCGTGACCGGGAGCACGACTAACATGATAGTTTTTAACACTCTGCAAAGGTTGTACTACTTTACCCACATGTTCATGATTTTATCACCTTTCGATGACTAAGAACCTCTATTATGCCTTATCACACTTCCGTAGGTGTGCGGCCAAGAGATCACAAAATAGCCTTTCAAAAGGGACTACTAGTATGTACGGGCCCACTAAGGTTTCACCGACAGGCTTGAATCTCCAGTCTCCCACCGACAGGCCCCCTCGTGTGTCATGCGGATCCCAGGATAGCCCTCCTCGACTATCATTCCCCGCACCATCCAATGGTCCATACAATACTAGCGGTGCTCCTAATTATTCAGCTACGCCGCACCCATACTTGGCCTTGTGGTGGCACTGTTGTCCTGGCATATTCTCGCATGAACCGGTCCTTAGATCTAATGCAAGCAAAACCACCATACCATCCAACCCATCCACAAAACCATGCTTGCTTAGATCACCCAAGTTCTATATTACCAATTAACCGTGTCCATCAATTCTCATCATCCATAACTTCATTTATTCACAATTAAGCCATTTGGTTATTTTCCCAATTCCAATCAATTAGAGCAAAGCAAAAAGATAAAAAGCCCTTCCCGACTCTCTACAATGTACCCCAAGCGACAAGGGTGGTCATACATGTCTAGTAAACACCTATCATGGGTTTCCCATCAATTTGACACAAGCATGCGGTTTTGTAAACAAAACATTTAAAAATAGGATCAATATGGTCAATGACACTTGCCTTAATATTCCAAAATTTGATGGTCAATCAACTCAAAGTCTTGCACACAAGGATCTTCGCATATTCGTTTCTTGATTGTAACTTCTTGAGCGTACCCGTCTATTCGCAATCAAGCACATACACAAGCAACATACACAATAAATGCATTGCAATCAACACTAACAAATATGCAATGACATGAATGCACATGAATAATTTGTTATGATGATTAATAGCTTATTTGTGACGCCCGGTTCCGAAAAAAAAGAACCAAGCTAACACATATGTGTGCCCAAGATGTTCAACACACATACACGAGTGCAATCACAAACGATATAGAGATAATTACCACAGAACAAGATTAATTATCAAATTTTATTACACAAACCATATTATCCTCGAATACAATCTCCAATGAATATTTATTACAAGTTAAACTAATGCAGCGGAAATACTCTAATTAAGCAAACTAAACAGCTAGGCAGCATAAGCAATAGTGTATAGCGCAACTCCAATCAACACCACAGGCAAAGCTGACAGTAGACACGGCCTAGAACTCCGCATTCTCACTATTAAACTCCCAATCCTGACCCGCAACTGTTGGGGGGATTGCAAGAGTGAGTACATGTCGTACTCAGCAAGTGTGGAAAGTATGACATGTGGCTAATCCAAATG
This sequence comes from Tuctoria greenei, assembly GCA_036927565.1. NCBI lineage: Eukaryota > Viridiplantae > Streptophyta > Magnoliopsida > Poales > Poaceae > Tuctoria > Tuctoria greenei. The sequence goes on from JAYESD010000006.1 coordinate 165,014,457, forward strand.
ACGAATACAATAATGGCAAAGTGCTGAAAAGTACATTAAAACATCTAGAAAGCAATATATTATATGTATGTGAAGTAAACCCATCATAATCATAAGTAATATCACAATACCAATCCATAGTTCACCATCCTCATCAATAATTCCAGATTTCACCATTGCCAATAACCATATTCAATACCAGAAATAAATCCATAACCATTACCAAACCATAACCATCTCAAATCCCAATACCGAGTACCCTCTAATCATAGAAGCTGTCCAGATGATCATAACCGGGAGCACGACTATAATGATATCTCTATTTAACCCTGCAGAGTTTGTACCTCTTTACCCACGTGTTTGTGATTTCATCACCTTTCGATGACTAGAACCTATATTATGTTGTCTCACACTTCCATCGGTGTGTGGCCAAGAGATCACAAAATAGCCTTTACAAAGGGTTTACTAGCCTATTCAGACCCCACTGTGGTTTCACCAGTGGCGATGTCTCCTATAGAGCACATCTTCAACCAAGGGCCCCCTCTTGAGCCATTCGGATCCCAGGGTAGTCCCACCAATAATCCACAAACCCAATCTGACTACCCCTTCCCCGAGCATCCACAATGGTCCAAACAGCACTAGCAAAACCTTAATCAATCAGCTACGCCGCACCCATACTTTGCCTCATGGTGGCACTGTAGTCCTGGCTTATTCTCGCATGAACTGGTCCTTAGATCTAAAGCAAGTAAACCACCATGACATCCAACCCATCCACATACCAGGCTTGCTTAGATCACCCATTACCGTATCATATGGACCAGTTCACATTAATCATAATCTCATAAAATGCATAATTAAGTTAAGTGGTATAGTTGTTTCCCATCCCAGTTGGTTAAGCAAAGCAAAAGGTAAAAAGCCCATCCCGACTCTCTACCATAATTCCAGGTGACAAGGGTGGTTTAACAAGTCTAGTAAACTTGCTGCCATAGGATTCCCATTAAATTGACACAAGCATGCAATTTTGCAAACAAACATTTATTAAAAAAAACAGGATCAATATGCTTCAAGGACACTTGCCTTGCTCTTGCGGTTGATTAGGGTCAAAGCCTTCAAACTCTTGGTGTTGAAGATCCTCCACGGCACTCTCTAGTGCAAATCCGTCTAATCCGCACAATAAACATACAAGACAAGAAACACAATCAAAGAGTGCACATATATTACTCAATATGACATGACATGCATGATTAATGCAAATGCAAGGTAGAACTTGTTAATTGATTGATTTTAATGATCAATAACTAGTTCTAATAGCTTTTAACAAGTTTATACAGGTTTGGAGTTGATTAGATGAAATTTTTGAATTAATTCAACAAAATTTAACCAGGAAGATCAGACTAGTCCGCTAGGGATCGGACAAGTCCGCACTCTACGAGATAGATGATTAGGGTTTTCTAGATCGACGTAAATTTGGAGATTAGGGGTTGAAATCATGTAAGGAAAAGAGAATAGAAGGTATACCAGGTGTTTAGGACTCCAATGAACCAAGAAACTTGGAGGTAGCACTTGGATCTTGGTGATCTTGGGTTGGGGATGAACTTGGGGATGAATTGGTGGTGAAGAACGAAAGCTTGGTGGATATCTTGATCCTCTTTCGTTTCCTCCTCTTCTTCTTCTTGCTTGAGATCTTCTCCTCCCTCCTTGATGGTGGCTCTCCACGAACTATGGATTGGGTGGGTGGAAAAGTGGCAAATAGATGTCAATCCAAGGGGTGGGGTTGTTTATATAGAGGTGGAGGCTAGGGTTAGATGGATTTTGAGTTTGAGATGAGTAGAGGCCGGTTTAGAGTCCCACATGGGCTCTAAAAGAGTTAGGAACGACGTCCCTAGGCCCACTTAATGTGAAACCCAAGAAACAAGTCGTAAAACGAAAGATCAATTCGGAGTCGCGAAATATTGGACAAGTCCGGAAAGGACCGGACTAATTCGAAGTCGTCCAGAGAGAAAATCGGACAAGTCTGGCCAAACATCGGACAAGTCCGACTTTAAACAGAGAGGAAATCGGACAAGTCCGCTGGAACACCGGACTAGTCCAGAAAAGTCCAAGGACTTAGCAATTTTTCAAGGATTCTTGGAATATCGGACTAGTCCGCACAAAATCGGACAAGTCTGTTTTTAGTCAAAGAGAAATCGAACTAGTCCTCAGCAAAATCGGACTAGTCCGCACTTTCCTACAATTTAAGTGTGGTTTTGTTCCAAATCAATTTTAAATGCTCCAAATCAATTTTAAACTCATTCCTCTTGTTGTGGGTTAATGATAAACATGTATATGAGTGTATGTAGGGCATGATGCATGAAAATGAGGGTGTCACAAACCTACCCCCCTTAAAATGAATCTCGCCCTCGAGATTCGACGCAGAAGAGAAGAGATAGGGTAATTCCTTTTTGAGATCATCCTTCAATTCCCACGTTGCTTCTTTTTCGGTGTGGTGCTTCCATTGAACTTTACACCATCTAATAACCTTGTTCCTTGTGACCCTCTCCTTAGTTTCCAAGATTTTGACCGGTTGTTCAACATACGTCAAATTTTCCTCTAGTTCCAATTCTTCCATTGGCACTTGTTCTTCCGGTACTCTCAAACACTTCTTGAGCTGGGAAACATGAAAGACATCATGGACATCCGAAAGATGAGCTAGCATCTCCAACTTATACGCTACTTCTCCTCTTTTGTCCAAAATCTTGAATGGTCCAATATAACGAGGTGCGAGCTTGCCCCTTATGTTAAACCTCTTATGACCTCTCATTGGCGACACCTTGAGGTAAACAAAATCTCCTATTTCAAAGGCTAATTTCCTTCTCCTATTGTCCGCATAGCCTTTTTGCCTTGATTGGGCAGCCCTCAAGTTTTCACGAATTATTTGGACATGCTTTTCGGCTTCTTGCAACACATCCGGACCAAATACTTGAGTTTCTCCTGCCTCATTCCAGAACAAAGGTGTCCTACACTTCCTCCCATAAAGTGCTTCATATGGTGACATCTTCAGACTTGCTTGGTAGCTATTGTTATATGAAAATTCCGCGTATGGCAAGCTTTTTCCCAACTCTTCCCATGCTTTAAGGCACAAGCTCTTAACATGTCCTCCAAAATTTGGTTGGTCCTCTCGGTTTGTCCATCCTTTTAAGGATGATATGCTGAACTAAAATTCAACCTCGTTCCCAAAGCTTCATGCAATTTTTGCCATAACCTGGAAGTGAATTGAGAACCTCTATCCAAGACTATCTTCTTCGAGACTCCATGTCGACACACAATATGCTCCATGTATATTTCGGCCAATTGTGCAGCTGTATATTTGGTCTTCACTGGGACAAAATGAGCTGACTTGGTTAAGCGATCCACAATTACCAAAATTGAGTCATACCCGGATTGAGTACGTGGTAACCCAACTATGAAGTCCATACCGATTTCTTCCCACTTCCATTTCGGGATCTTCAATGGTTGTATTAATCCAGCTGGCCTTTGATGTTCCGCCTTGACTCGTTGACACACATAACACAATGCCACATATTCAGCTATGTCCTTCTTCATGCTATCCCACCAATATCAAGCCTTCAAGTCTTTGTACATCTTCGTACAACCGGGGTGAATTGAGTATGGTGAGTCATGTGCCTCCTTTAGTATTGTCTCCCGAATATGCCTCACATTAGGCACGACAATCCTTTTTCCAAGCCATAAGGTACCATGTTCATCCTCGTCAAATCTGAATTCTCTCCCTTCTTCAGTCCTTTCCTTGATTTCCTTGATCTCCTCATCTGTGGTTTGTGCTTCTCGAATTTCTTGCTCCAAGGTTGGGTTTAACTCCATCATCTCCATCTCATTTACAAATCTGAGGTTCAACCTTTCAAACTCCTTACATAACTCGGATGGTAACTCTCGAACCGTGAGTTGATGACTTACTCCCTTTCTACTCTAAGCATCGGCCAGTACATTGGCTTTTCCCGGATGATAGTTGATCCCCAAAACATAATCTTTGATGAGCTCCAACCATCTCCATCGCCTCAATTTCAGATCCGTTTGTGTGAAAATATACTTCAAACTCTTATGATCCGTATAAATTTCACACCTATGTCCAAGGATGTAGTGTCTCCAAATTTTCAATGCATGTACCACGGTCGCGAGTTCCAAATCGTGCGTGGAGTAATTCTGCTCATGTTTCTTCAGTTGTCTTGATGCATAGGCGACCACTTGACCTTCTTGCATCAATACACATCCAAGTCCTTGTATCGATGCATCGCAATATATATCAAAACATTTTCTTACAACCGACAATACCAAAACTAGGGCTGTTGTTAACCTCTTTTTCAACTCCTCGAAACTATTTTGACAACCTTGAGTCCATTGGAAAGCCTTTCCCTTCATTAGCAACTCCGTCATAGGCTTGGCTATCTTAGAAAAGTCCTTGATAAACCGACAGTAATATCCAGCCATCCCAAGAAAACTTCTTATTTCCTTGACATTTTGCGGTGGTTCCCATTTCAACACGTCTCTCACTTTTCCAGGGTCAACCGATACTCCTCCTCCTGAGATGATATGACCCAAAAACGGCACCTCTTTCAACCAAAACTGACACTTGTTGAACTTGGCATACAATTGATGCTCCCTCAATTTCTATAGTGTAAGCCTCAAGTGTTCCTCATGTTCCTTCTCATCCTTCGAGTAGATCATAATGTCATCAATAAACACCACAACGAACTTATCCAAGTACTCCATGAAGACCTTATTCATGAGGTACATAAAGTACTCAGGTGCATTTGTCAATCCAAAATACATCACGGTGTACTCATAAGATCCATGTTGTGTCCTAAAAGCTGTCTTGGGTATGTTTGATGGTCTAATCTTCATTTGAAAATATCTCGACCTCAAATCAATCTTAGAGAAGACACAAGCACCCTTCATCTGATCAAACAAGTCTTCTATGCATGGCAAGGTGTACTTGTTCTTGATTGTTAGCTCGTTGAGGGCTCGGTAATCTACGCACATCCTTTGGGATCCATCCTTCTTGTCCACAAATAGAACGGGCGCTCCCCAAGGCGAAGAGCTAGGGTGAATGAAACCCTTCTCTAGTTGCTCTTGAATTTGCTTCTTGAGCTCCGCTAATTCCAAAGGAGGCATCCTATACGGCCTCTTAGCTATAGGTGCAGTTCCAGGTATTAAATCAATAACAAAGTCAATGTCTCGATCAGGTGGCATACCTGGCAACTCTTCCGAAAAAACATCCAAGAATTCACACACCACTGGAATCTCCTCAATTGCTGCACCGTCCATATGATTCAGCTCCAATTGCTTTGGTGCGGTTTGAGATGCTTCAAATTCTATGGTGATGCCTTCCTCATTGGTCAACTTCACCGTCTTTGTGGCACACTCAATAACTCCATTGTACTTCCTCAACCAGTCCATACCAAGTATAATGTCCAATCTTTGAGAATCCAAAACAATGAGGTTGGCAGAGAAGTCTACCCCCCTTATTCTAAGACTTACTTTTGGACATACTATATTTGTCCTCATCTCTCCTCCAGGAGACTTCACCATTAGAGTAAACTTCATATGAGAGATAGGAAAACTATACTTGGCAACATACTTCGATGCAATGAATGAATGCGATGCTCCAGAATCAAATAACATAGTCGCGGGGTTGGAGTTGGCGAGAAACATATCAATGACCACGTCATCCACTTGTTGAGCATCCTCCGTAGAGACATGGTTCACGTTGCCACGAGCAAAATTCTGCTGTCCACGGTTCCCCTTGTGGTTGTCTTTCGTTGGGTCTTGGGTTTTGCCTCGGCGCATTTCTTCCTTGACCAAGGCCTGACTTAGGACATTGATGCGCAAAGTGTCCAGCTTCTCCACATGTATAACACCTCTTAACTCCACCAGAATTATTTGGACAAACTTGGTTTTGAACACTTGCAGCAGGAAAGTTAGCACGAGGTGCATAAGGCATTGGAGGCCTAGGTGCTTGCATGACAGGGCACTGCTGCACAACCTGAGTTGGGCGCGGTGCATAACCAGGGCGTTGAGCAGTAATAGAGGAGCTGTAATAGGGCGCATTGGGTGGTGCAAGGTGAGGGCGCCCATTACTTACTTGTTGCTGTCCTTGATACGGCGCCTTCCTCTTATTGTCTTGCTCCATCTCACGAATCTTGTTCTCAACCACAATTTCTTTGTCCACAAGCTTTTGAAAATTTGCATAATCACAATTGAGCAACTGCACTTGAATTTCATTGTTGAGGCCCGTCATGAACAAATATTCCTTCCGGCTGTCCCGACTAACATCCTCAGGCGCATACCTTGAGAGTTGAGTGAACTTGTTGAGATATTCACTCACGCTTGATCTTCCATGCCTTAAATTCTCAAATTCTTGCCTCTTCAAATTCATAACACCCTCCGGCACATAATGAGACGGAAACTCTCCTTGAATTCCGCCCAGGTAATTCCCTCTTTGTTCTCATGAGCATTGCAATAAGCATCCCACCAATCCGCAGATGCTCCAACAAGTTGATAAGAAGCAAATACCACCTTCTCCCGGTCATTGCATTGTACAATAGCTAACTTTTTCTCCACGGACTTGAGCCAATCATCCGCATCCATAGGTCAGCAGCTTGAGCAATGGTCGGCGGCCTAGTCCTCATAAACTCTCCCAACCAGTTATGAGGAGGCGGGGGTGGCGGTGGAGGCATGTGGGGCTGATTGTTGATGTTGCCAGCCTGCAGCTGTCCCATTGTTTGTATCATGGTCTGCATGAGATGGTTTTGCATAGCCAATAGCTGCTCAATGTTGATAGCTCCCTGAGTAGATCCTTGTCCAATGTTGTTCAGAGGCACTCCATTGTTCTCTTCCTCATCATTGCCATCCCTCTGGTTGCGAGTCCTCACCATCTGAAGAAAAGCGATAGGTAAGAATTAGAGAACGTCCCCAACTATATGCACCAAGGGATATGAAACTAAACAACTAGCTAGCCTACATGGACATGGCAATGTAAAGCACCCCAAAATCCTCTATTAAGCACACAAGCAAACAATATATATCGCAAACAGCACTCCAAGCAAAAACACATCGATTCTTGAGTGCTCCTATGTGCTCTAACGTGTCCATTCTATCTAGGCTGTGTTCTACGGTCAACCTGGCTCTGATACCAATCTGTGACGCCCGGTTCCGAAAAAAGAACCAAGCTAACGCATATGTGTGCCCAGGATCTTCAACACACATACACAATTGCAATCACAAACAATATACAGATAATTACCACAGATCAAGATTAATTATCAAATTTTATTACACAAACCATATTATCCTCGAATACAAGATCCAATGAATATTTATGAAAAGTTCAACTAATGCAGTGGAAATACTCTAATTAAGCAAACTAAACAGCTAGGCAGCATAAGCGATAGGGTATAGCACAGCTCCAATCAACACCACAGGCAAAGCTGACGGTAGACACGGCCTAGAACTCTGCATTCTCACCATTAAACTCCCAATCCTGACCTGCAATTATTGGGGGGGATTGCAAGAGTGAGTACATGTCGTACTCAGCAAGTGTGGAAAGTATGACATGTGGCTGATCAAAATGACGAATATAATAATGGCAAAGTGTTGAAAAGTACATTAAAACATTTTGAAAGCAATATATTATATGTATATGAAGTAAACCCATCATAATCATAAATAATATCACAATACCAATCCATAGTACACCATCCTCATCAATAATTCCAGATTTCACTATTGCCAATAACCATATTCAATACCAGAAATAAATCCATAACCATTACCAAACCATAACCATCCCAAATCCCAATACCGAGTACCCTCTAATCATGGAAGTTGTCCAGGTGCTCATAATCGGGAGCACGACTATCATGATAGCTCTATTTAACTCTGCAGAGTTTGTACCTCTTTACCCACGTGTTTGTGATTTCATCACCTTTCGATGACTAGAACCTCTATTATGCCGTCTCACAATTCCATCAGTGTGTGGCCAAGAGATCACAAAATAGCCTTTACAAAGGGATTACTAGCCTATTTAGACCCCACTGAGGTTTCACCGGTGGAGATGTCTCCTACGGAGCACATCTTCAACCAAGGGCCCCATCTTGAGCCATTCGGATCCCAGGGTAGTCCCACCAATTATCCACAAACCCAATACGACTACCCCTTCCCTGAGCATCCACAATGGTCCAAACAGCACTAGCAAAGCCCTAATTAATCAGCTACGCCGCACCCATACTTGGCCTCGTGGTGGCACTGTAGTCCTGGCTTATTCTCGCATGAACCGGTCCTTAGATCTAAAGCAAGCAAACCACCATCACATCCAACCCATCCACATACCAGGCTTGCTTAGATCACCCATTACCGTATCATATTGACCAGTTCACATTAATCATAATCTCATAAAATGCATAATTAAGTTAAGTGGTATAGTTGTTTCCCATCCCAGTTGATTAAGCGAAGCAAAAGGTAAAAATCCCATCCCGACTCTCTGCCATAATTCCAGGTGACAAGGGTGGTTTAACAAGTCTAGCAAACTTCCTACCATAGGATTCCCATCAAATTGAAACAAGCATGCAATTTTGCAAACAAACATTTATTTAAAAAAAAACAGGATAAATATGCTTCAAGGACACTTGCCTTGCTCTTGTGGTTGATTAATGTCAAAGCCTTCAAACTCTTGGTGTTGAAGATCCTCCGCGGCACTCTCTAGCGCAAATCCGTCTAATCAGCACAATAAACATACAAGACAAGAAACACAATCAAAGAGTGCACATATATTACTCAATATGATATGACATACATGATTAATGCAAATGCAAGGTAGAACTTGTTAATTGATTGCTTTTAATGATCAATAACTAGTTCTAAAAGCTTTTAACAAGTTTATACAGGTTTGGAGTTGATTAGATCAAATTTTTGAATTAATTCAACACAATTTAACCAGGAAGATCGGACTAGTCCGCTAGGGACCAGACAAGTCTGCACTCTGCGAGATTAGCAGATTAGGGTTTTCTAGATCGACGTAAATTTGGAGATTAGGGGTTGAATCACGTAAGGAAAATGGAATAGAAGGTATACCAGGTGTTTAGGACTCCAATGAACCAAGAAACTTGGAGGTAGCACTTGGATCTTGGTGATCTAGGGTTGGGGATGAACTTGGGGATGAATTGGTGGTGAAGAACGAAAGCTTGGTGGAGATCTTGATCCTCTTTCGTTTCCTCCTCTCCTTCTTCTTGCTTGGGATCTTCTCCTCCCTCCTTGATGGTGGCTCTCCACGAACTAGGGTTTGGGTGGGTGGAAAAGTGGCAAATAGATGTCAATCCGAGGGGTGGGGTTCTTTATATAGAGGTGGAGGCTAGGGTTAGCTGGATTTCGAGTTTGAGATGAGTAGAGGCCAGTTTAGAGTCCCACATGGACTCTAAAAGAGTTAGGCACGACGTCCCTAGGCCCACTTAACAGGAAACCCAAGAAACAAGTCGTAAAACGGAAGATCAATTCAGAGTCACAAAATATCGGACAAGTCCAGAAAGGACCGGACTAGTCCAAAGTCGTCCAGAGAGAAAATTGGACAAGTCTGGCCAAACATCGGACAAGTCCGCCTTTAAACAAAGAGGAAATCGGACAAGTCCTTTGGAACACCGGACTAGTCCGGAAAAGTCCAAGGACTTAGCAATTTTTCAAGGATTCTTGGAATATCAGACTAGTCCACGCAAAATCGGACAAGTCCGTTTTTAGTCAGAGAGACTAGTCCTCAGCAAAATCGGGCTAGTCCGCACTTTCCTGCAATTTAGGTTGCAGTTTTGTTCCAAATCAATTTTAAATGCTCCAAATCAAATTTAAACTCGTTCCTCTTGTTTTGGGTTAATGTTAAACATGTATATGAGTTTATGTAGGGCATGATGCATGAAAATGAGGGTGTCACATTATTACATGGGTTTCATATTTATTACAGATTATTTAAGCAAGTTTTCATATTAATCACTATTAACTCAGAATTGAAATATTTATCCTAGAATAATAATTAGGTTAAAAATACCATAAAATACATTTTATTATTTATTCTGAATTTTCTACAGCTTTTAAATAATTTTCCCTAATGATTTACTATTTATTTGAGCAAGTATGGAATTAATTAAAACAAATTCAGAGGCAAAATATTTATTACAGAACATTAAATATGCTGAAAATAGTATTAGTAACTTACTAGAATTTATTCTAAATTTTTTGGAATTTTTCTAGATTTATTTTGATACTTTATGAATTAACTAGGCTTTAATCTCATTTATTAAATCTGAAGAACAGATTAAATAATACTAAAGATATAATATTTAGTAAATCTAGAATAACCTATCAGGTGTTGCATGATTTAATCAAACTTTTGAGTTCGAAGTGATTTAATGATTTATCGATGATTAAAGGGCGCTCAAATAAAACACATCCTAGACGTGATTTAATTCAAGTACTAGAACCAAATTAATAGTCTAGCTCTAGATTGTAATACCTACCGTGCGTGCATCTAGTCTGGACGGTCGTGGAACAGCCGCGCGACGTGTGTCTTCGGGATCCAGAGTTTCATTGATGAAGATGACAGCGACATGACGTAGACGAAGTAGATGGTGTTGCGATCCCCTGGCGGCATGACGACGGCGATGAAGTAGCGATCTCCCGCGAAGAACAGTGACGATGTGATGATTTCCTGCTGACGGCGGATTGTTCCTTTTTCCTTCTCTTCTCTTGGAGCTGCCTACGGCTGGCTTCTTTTTTTTCTAGCGGCGGTTGCTGCTCTAGGTTTTTTTTTCTACTGGCGGTTGTTCACGGGTGAAAGGCAGCAATAGTTTTTGCGTGGGCGGCAGAACACGGAAGGACACGGTGCCTTTTTATAGCCTCAGGGTGGTCTAGGCCTCGCGTGACCCCACTGGAGTCCTTAGCGGACCCGGTTCGCGTTCAGGGTGTTGCCCCTCTGTTTTCTTTTTTATTGGTCGGGGCGCGTGGCCTGGTCCTAGGCGGGGAGTGCCGGCTCCCGATGGGTCTGATTCCCGGGTGGCCACGGTTGCTTTTTTTTTTGGGTTGACTTTTTTTTACCAGCGTTTAGTTTCTTCTGGCAGCCAGGGCTTTGGCCCAGGTTGACTTTTTTGTTTCTTTTTTTATTTTTTTCTTTATTTATTTATTACTTATATTTTTGTATACTTATTTTTTCTTTTTATTTCTATATTATTTGTTATATATATATTCTTTCTTTTTATTTATTGAGTTATTTACTTAGTTATATTTATATTTTATATTTTTCTTTCTTTATTATTTATTATTTATTTTTTTCTTTTACTCCATCATTCCTTATGCCAATTTAATTATTTTTAATGTGTTCATTTTGGTAAATAAATTTTAATATCTTGGGATGAATGCAAATGCAAGAGGATATGCGTATATTTTATATTTTTTTTATAAAAACAATTTCTTCCTATTATCAAATTCTAACTTCCTATTCAAATTTTAATTTGCCAAAGTTTGAAAAATCGGGATGTTACAGTTCTACCCCTTAACATGAATCTCGCCCTCGAGTCGGATGGATCGGAGAAGAGATTTTGAAATAAAACCGGAGTTCTTATTTAAATTTGAATTAGCCAAATTTTTAAAATTCGGGATGTTACAGCCGGCAGCCGCTCCTGCAGTCAGTTTCTCATCAAGAAACTTGCATCTCGCTCATCACCGAGGCTTTGCTAGTTTGTTTGGTGGTGAACCGCCTGCGTCATTGGAAACCTAGATGGAGTTGGAGGACAGGAATGGGAGCATACCTGCAAGGCTCTTCCCAACCACCACCGGGGGTGCAGGACGGGGGTTAAGGTACACTGGCACAATTGGACTATTTGTGTGCTGATAAAGATGGAACTCAGCGGTCTCACAGTTCATGGATAGAAAAAAGGAAGAAGAAAAAGGATGGCGCGCGTTTCGATCCATGAACCGTGAGACTGCTGACTTCCATCTCAATTGGCCAGTTCCCGATTCTGCTGATCTCTCCAGCATGCATTCAGACTAGCTACTCTCTGGTGGCTGGACCCAGGGTATGTCGTGGCCCACCCGGCATACCCAGTGGGTGCGCTGCTGAGAAAAGTTGTTGTACGTGGTGTTTAGTTGAGACTGCAACTTGTGGTCATAACAAAAAGAGTTAAAAAAAGGAGTATATCCGATTCAAAAATCTTCATTACTTTCTTTACTCGGGGCTCGGGCCCGTTAAATTCAAAAACTCCTCCACTCATATCGTAACTGCATCAGTTATGTATCCACGCCCGTTTCCAAAGTCCAAGCTAGAGGTGTAGACAAAGGTTGTGCACAAGAGAGAAGTTGTGCCGCGTCGTGATCACCACCACAATGACGTACTCTGATGAGGCTGTGGAGGACTGGCTCGACGAGGTCCTCTCTGTCCATCGTTGGCATCTTCACAAGCTCATTGTTGGGCTCAACGTAGAGTGGCACACCAGCTACTCCGCTGACCAAAACCCCGTCGCCGTTCTGCAGGTCTTCGTCGGCCGCCGTCGGTCACCCTAATTAATTGCATCTAGGGATGTCAACGAGTTGAACTCGAGCGAGCTTGTCTTTCTAAGCTTGAGTTTAATAAAACACCGAGTTGATCTCAAGTCGAGTGATGACGACATCACAACAGCGGAGACGCGCATTGAACTGCAAGGACCAATCACAAGAGCACGGGCACGGTTATTAAATCAGCAGGTGAATTCGTTCTTAATTTCTTTTGCATGTGAGTTTGAGAATAGATTGCTATGTGATGATTTAATTGTTATTAGGAATAATGGAGAAGATCAACAAGTGAAGGAAGGAGGCCTTGGGAGCGTGGAGAACCACCTGGGACGTCCACAAGTAGATGGAAACGGTTTACAACTCGGACTCGAGTTCAACTCGGAGTCCAGGAGCAGTCCACCTTAAAACAGACGCCCAAGAGGCATACGGACTCTGTTTTCGACGTTCTACATATGCACGGAAAGAGGAGAAGATAAACTTTCCAATGGTTCTAGTCCCACCTCAAATTACCTCCTGAGTCATTGGGAATCGTCGAAACAAGTCGAGTCCAGATTTCTGTCCGGTGTTGTGCCACCGAATCGGGCCTTTGGGCCTTGTATCCCGTAAGAGTCCATTAGGGACGCGTCTAATCATGTTTTGGTCGAACCCTAGCCTATAAATACTGCAGCCGCAAGTCATATTCTTTGGGTTTTTCTTATATCAATAAAATCGCCGTTCTACGGTTTGTGAGACCCCAATTTTGCGATTTCCGATCGTATCTTCTACGTTCTTGCTCGTGTTCTCGATTGCACTTGCAGGGATTAGCCTTCTTGGCGAGGTCAAGCGTGTGCAGCACGGTTGATAACCAACTGAGCCGTGGTGTAGTGATTGCAGGGGTACTCGAACCGCTTGAGTGTCGCGGATCATCGACGTCGAGTTCTCCACCCCAATCGACATACCTTTCGGAAGATCGGGCCTAAACCTACTCATCAATTGGTATCAGATTTCCAGGTTGCCCGTGAGGTATCTTTGTTTTCCTTCCTTCCATTAGATCGATTTTGTTTCGTACCTAGAGTCCACAGAGAAGCCACAAAAAAAATTAGATCGTTTTTACCGCTTCCCCAGACTATAGTGCCTGCAGTTTCGTTTTTCAGTTTGCATTGTTGAGTTTGCATTCGTGTGGTTGAGTCTTGTTGCTTGTTTAGCTTTGTGTTTTTGGGTCCTACTTATCGTGTTTCGTCCTTGTTTTCTTGCTATTCGACACCTATTCCACAATCCCTAAATAACAAACCGATCCGCCACGTTCATCGATTTGCCCTAGCTAGCCGCCTTGCGTGAACTCCCGCATCGCCAGCCCTAGATTAGGTGACAAATTTTTGTGCCATTCATCCTTGAATCATCACACACCACCCCATTAGTTGCTGTGCAAATTCCCGATGTTTTCGTATCCGATTGCGAGTTCTGTTCTCAAACCGAGTTGGAATCAACATAAAAAAAACGTAACTCGGACAGCCTACATTAAAACGGCCATAACTTTCGCATACGAACTCGAAATCGGGCGATTTTTTTTTTCAAATTCATCTACGCAAAATTTCGCATCTGATTTTCCGCCGCGTAGCAGCGTTCGGCGAAATTAGATTGCCCAAATTCCCCTCGGAAGATAGGCTATCTGGCCTCCGATGTTTCAGCACGAATTTTAAAGAATCTTCTTGATTTTCTATAGGCCGCATATTACATCCAATTGAGCTGCAAATTTGTGTGCTTCCTATATTTGTGCTACTGAGTAAAGAAAAAATATCAAAAAATATTACAAAAAAAAGAAAAAAAATAGTGAAGAGCACGCATATTAAAGCAATTGGCCTATACCACTTGGTGCTGTTTGTTTGGTTATATCATTCTGTCTTTCTTTTGCCTTGATACTTCCTTGTGTTGTGCTAGGATCTAGGGCACTCAGTTGACCAGCAACAGTTTCCTACATTGAATACTTATTCAACTTTGTTTAGCTGTTAACGATTTTCTGCTTATTAGCCACCATATTGTGCCATCCAAGCTCCACCTTTCTCTTGAGTATAACAGGTACCTTTGCAATCACCTCACGCTTCATTGGTTCATCTCACCGTCCACACCACCTGCTGTGTCGGTAAGAACACTTGTAAGATCGTGGTAAGACGCTTGAGCGAGAGAGATTGTCTTCTTCCACCTTCCACATTGTCACTGTAGTTGATAGGGATAACATTTTTTTTGTTGTCTTTTGTTTCCTACTAACAATGGCAGGAGAAGAAAATAATGACGAATGTGTTCAACATGTTGAGTTACGTGATATGTTCGCCAAATACAACGCAGCAACGGAGGAGTCATTGGCGAACTTGACTCGCCAATTGGATGACCTTGCTCTTCGGATGAATACTTTTGAGGCTCGGTTGCCTCTCGCTGGAAGATAAGAAGACAATGCTTATGATGAACTGGAAGATCACAGTAATCAGCCAAGACTGCCACTTTATCGTCGAGGTATGGGAGGTAATAATCATAACAATTATAACCGCCCTCCTGATGATCCTTTTGCTAAAGTGAAATTTACTATACCCTCTTTTTCTGGTGCTTATGATGCTGAGGCTTATCTTGATTGGGAGATGACAGTAGAGCAAAAATTTAATTCCCATCTTGTTCCTGAAAAACATAGAGTTCGTCAAGCCACTAGTGAGTTTAAGGACTTTGCTATCATATGGTGGAATGAACTTGTTAAAACTAGAACTGATCCTCCAACATGGGATAGATTAAAGGAAGCTATGCGTGTTCGATTTGTTCCTCCATCTTTTCAGCGGGACCTTCGCAAAAAATTGCAGCGTTTAGACCAAGGTAACATGTCCGTAGAGGAGTATTATCAAGAGTTACAAAAGGGTATGCTGCGTTGTGGGGTAGTAGAGGACATGGATGATAAAATAGCTCGTTTTTATGGGGGGTTGAGGCGTGAAATTCAGGACATTGTTGATTACAAAGAATATGATACTGTTAACAGATTGTTTCAGCTTGCTATGTTGGCAGAAAAAGAATTGCAGGGCCGACAACAACAGCAACAATGCACGAGGAGCAACTTCACGCCGCGTGCAGCAACTACACCATCCAAAACAGCACCATCTTCGGTCCCCCGTGCAGCGACTACACCACCCAATGGCGGCCAACGAACTATACCTGCTTCTCCACCTTCTCGCGTGCCGGAAGGCATCAAGGCGACATCATTCAAGCCTTCGTCGTCCACTCCTTCTACGGGTCGTACTTCCGACTTTAAGTGTCACCGCTGCCAGGGACTTGGTCATATGATGAGAGATTGCCCGAGCAAACGAGCATACATAGCACGCGACGATGGCGGGTATGATAGTACTTCGGATGTTGAAGATGAATATTCTCTTGCTACTGACTTTACAGATCCAAATGACGAACACACCGAAGAAGAGGTACTTGGTACAGCGGCGACGGAGAACTATAGGAGCATCATTGTGCAGCGTGCCCTTGAGCTCCAAAGTGGAGACCGACGACAAGCTACAATGACACAACCTCTTCCACATGTTTCTCGTCGTCAAGGACTGCCGTGTACACACTATAATTGATGGAGGTAGCTGCAATAACTTGGTAAACACGGACGTCGTCAAGAAACTCGGTTTGACAGCAAGAGCACACCCTCGTCCGTACCACATTCAATGGTTCAACAACAGCGGTAAGGTTCGGGTAACACAAACAGCGAGAATCCATTTTTCAATTGGTTCATACCATGATTTTGCTGATTTTGATGTTGTTCCTATGGATGCTTGTTCTCTTTTATTGGGTCGTCCTTGGGAATTTGATACAGATGCTATTCATCATGGCAAAACCAATAAATATACTCTCATGCATAAGGGAAAGAAAATCACTTTGCTCCCCATGACTCCTGCTGAAATTGTGCATTTTGAGAAGAGTAAAATTCGTGAGGGCAAAGAAACTAAATTAGAATCTGAAAAACAGCAAGTTATTAAGTTAAAATCACCATCATTGCTCGCAACTAAATCTGAACTTGCTGATTTATTCGATGCTAAGGGGATGTGCTATGCTTTAGTTTGCAAAGAAGCCATGTTTTCACTTCATGAATTGTCTATTGCATTGCCCCC
The DNA here is from genome assembly GCA_036927565.1 of Tuctoria greenei. NCBI lineage: Eukaryota > Viridiplantae > Streptophyta > Magnoliopsida > Poales > Poaceae > Tuctoria > Tuctoria greenei. The sequence goes on from JAYESD010000006.1 coordinate 165,031,130, forward strand.
TGCTGTTGCTAACCTTTTGCAGTAGTTTGAGGATGTGTTTCCCTCCGAGATACCCCCTGGTTTACCACCGATGAGAGGCTTTGAACACAAGATCGATTTGATTCCAGGAGCAAGTTTGCCAAATCGTGCAGCATACAGGGCGAATCCACAAGAAACTAGGGAAATTCAGCGACAAGTCCAAGATCTTTTGGACCGCGGGTACATTCGTGAAAGCTTTAGCCCTTGTTCCGTTCCTGTTCTTTTGGTTCCTAAGAAAGATGGTAGTTGTCGCATGTGTGTTGATTGTCGAGCGATTAATAACATCACCATTCGATATCGTTATCCTATTCCTCGATTAGATGACATGCTTGATGAATTGAGTGGTGCTATCATCTTCACAAAAATTGACTTGCGTAGTGGTTACCACCAAATTAGAATGGCACTAGGAGATGAATGGAAAACTGCATTTAAAACCAAGTTTGGACTTTATGAGTGGTTAGTCATGCCTTTTGGTTTAACTAATGCACCCAGCACCTTTATGCGATTAATGAACGAGGTTTTACGTGCTTTCATTGGACAATTTGTGGTGGTTTACTTCGATGATATCCTCATTTACAGCAAGTCATATGATGAACATCTTGATCATTTACGTGCTGTTTTTTACTGTTTTGAGAGATGCACGTTTGTTTGGTAACCTCGAAAAGTGCGTTTTTTGCACCAATCGAGTCTCGTTTCTTGGCTATGTCGTTTCCTCGCAGGGAATTGAGATGGATGAGGCAAAAATTGAAGCAATCACCAGCTGGCCAGCCCCAACTACCGTCACACAGGTTCGTAGTTTTCTTGGTCTTGCAGGATTTTATCGGCGCTTTGTGCGGGATTTCAGCACCATTGCAGCACCTCTACATGAGCTAACGAAGAAGGGAGTTCCATTTCGATGGGGCGAACAGCAGCGACAAGCTTTTGATGCTCTCAAATCGAAGCTTACACAAGCACCATTACTACAACTTCCTGATTTTGACAAGACCTTTGAGCTAGAATGCGATGCAAGCGGCATTGGTATTGGAGGCGTTCTCATACAAGGAGGTAAACCCGTTGCTTTCTTTAGTGAAAAACTTCATGGTCCTTCTCTGAATTATTCCACTTATGATAAGGAATTGTATGCCTTAGTCAGTGTATTACAAACTTGGCAACATTATCTTTGGTCTAAGGAGTTTTTCATACATTCCGATCATGATTCATTGAAGTATCTTAAGTGTCAAACCAATCTGAATAAACGACATGCTAAATGGATTGAGTTCATAGAGTCGTTTCCATACATCATTAAGCATAAGAAAGGGAAGGAAAATATCATTGTCGATGCATTATCTAGGCGTTATACCATGCTGTTCCAACTTGATCATAAAATCTTTGGTTTGGAAACAATTAAAGCATTATATCCTACTGATTTGGACTTCAAAGATGCTTTTGAAAATTGTAGAGAAGGAAGAACTTGGAATAAATATGTGCTGCGAGAGGGTCTCCTCTATCGTGCTAACAAGCTATGCGTTCCAGCTAGCTCCGTTCGTCTATTGCTTTTGCAGGAAGCACATGGAGGAGGTTTGACGGGACATTTTGGAGTGAAGAAAACTGAAGACGTGCTGTCCACACACTTCTTTTGGCCAAAGATGAGGCGTGATGTCGAGCGCTACGTGTCACGATGCACTACTTGCAACAAAGCTAAGTCTCGCCTTAACCCACATGGTCTTTATATGCCTCTTCCTGTTCCTAGTGTACCTTGGGAGGATATTTCTATGTACTTTGTTTTGGGATTGCCTAGGACTAAGAGGGGGAGGGATAGTATTTTTGTAGTTGTTGATCGTTTTTCCAAAATGGCACACTTTATACCTTGTCATAAGAATGATAATGCCTCACACATTGCTGATTTATTTATGACGGAAATTGTTCGTTAACATGGTGTGCCAAATACCATTGTTTCTGATCGTGATGCAAAAGTTTTAAGTCATTTTTGGAGAACTTTGTGGTATAAATTGGGAACCAAGTTGCTGTTTTCAACTACATGTCACCCATAAACGGATGGACAGACTAAGGTAGTTAATCGTACTTTATCCACTATGTTACGAGCTGTCTTGAAAACAAATTTGAAGTTGTGGGAGGAGTGTTTACCACATATAGAATTTGCTTACAACAGATCCGTTCACTCCACGACAAAGGTAAGTCCATTCTAGGTAGTGTATGGTTTCAATCCCCGTGCTCCTATTGATTTACTACATTTGCCTCCTTCTGAAACTATAAATTTGGATGCTACACAACGATCTGAATTCATTCTTAAGATGCATGAAACTACAAAGAAAAATATTGAAATGATGAATGAGAAGTATAGGATTGCAGGTAGTAAAGGTAGAAAAGAAGTAAAACTTGAACCGGGCGATTTGGTGTGGTTACATTTGAGAAAAGTGCGATTTCCCGACTTGAGAAAATCTAAACTTATGCCACAAGCTGCTGGTCCTTTTAAGATCGTTGAAAAGATTAATGATAATGCATATAAGCTTGAATTGCCTCCCGATTTTGGGGTTAGTCCTACATTTAACATTTCAGATTTGCGACCGTACTTGGGAGAAGAAGATGAACTTGAGTCGAGGACGACTCCAATTCAAGAGGGGGGGGGGGGATGATGAGGAAATCACAACAGCGGAGACGCGCATTGAACTGCAAGGACCAATCACAAGAGCACGGGCACGGTTATTAAATCAGCAGGTGAATTCGTTCTTAATTTCTTTTGCATGTGAGTTTGAGAAAAGATTGCTATGTGATGATTTAATTGTTATTAGGAATAATGGAGAAGATCAACAAGTGAAGGAAGGAGGCCTTGGGAGCGTGGAGAACCACCTGGGACGTCCACAAGTAGATGGAAACAGTTTACAACTCGGACTCGAGTTCAACTCGGAGTCCAGGAGCAGTCCACCTTAAAACAGACGCCCAGGAGGCATACGGACTCCGTTTTCGACGTTCTACATATGCACGGAAATAGGAGAAGATAAACTTTCCAATGGTTCTGGTCCCACCTCAAAATTCCTCTGGAGTCATTGGGAATCGTCGAAAAAAGTCGAGTCCAGATTTCTGTCCGGTGCTGCGCCACCGAATCGGGCCTTTGGGCCTTGTATCCCGTAAGAGTCCATTAGGGACGCGTCTAATCGTGTTTTGGTCGAACCCAAGCCTATAAATACTGCAGCCGCCGGTCATATTCGGTGGGTATTGCTTAGATCAATAAAATCGCCGTTCTACGGTTTGTGAGACCCCAATTTTGCGATTTCCGATCGTGTCTTCTACGTTCTTGCTCGTGTTCTCGATTGCATTTGCAGGGATTAGCCTTCTTGGCAAGGTCAAGCATGTGCAGCACGGTTGATAACCAACGGAGCCGTGGTGTAGTGATTGCAGGGTACTCGAACCGCTCGAGTGCCGCGGATCATCAACGTCGAGTTCTCCACCCCAATCGACATACCTTTCGGAAGATCGGGCCTAAACCTACTCATCATCGATTCCAGAATTCATGTATATACAATAGAATCTACTAAATATGGGATTCACAACTAATGGAGTAGGAAGGTGGACGATGTTGCACATTATTTGTTGCTATCATATATAAAAATTGTGTATCATAAAACTTTTTTAATAGAATTATATAGTTTAGTTAATCATACATATGTACATATCATAGATGAGAACAATAAAAGAGCTTACTCGAGCTTTTCAAGCTTGAGCTCATCAAGCTCGCAAGCTCTTGGCTCGTTTAGAATTGGCACAATACCCAACTTCATCCTTAAACTTTCAATCAAAACTCGGTTTGGTCCTTGAACTTTCAAATGGGTCAGTTATTTTGTCCCTCAACTTCACACAACCGTTTCAATTTGATCCTTAGTCTGATTTGGACATCCACCTTGGCATGCCACATCATCTATTATGCCACATCATCTACCCCGACCACCTCACTTAGAAAATATAATAATTTTTATCATCTTAAAAAATAACTAGCTAATTAATTGGGGTGGATTTACGTAGTTGCATGGGATATACATATTTTTCCTCCATGTTTTTTGCAAAACTATCAAGTGATATATTCGATGTGCATATTACATATGTAAAACTATTGTAAAATATAAAAATTTTAAGCCTAGGGAAGAGCAAACAGCAAGGATGAGCAAATTTTTAACCCTAGGGATTAAAATATAAAACGAAGCTACACTGCTGGCCGGGTACACATACGATCCGGGTGTGCTGGTGCACCTTAACCCCCGTCGTGCATCCCATGTCAACTCTATTTTTAGATTTGGTCAAATCTATCATTGACCAACTATTTATGTAATTTTGATATGTTTTAATAGTACAATAGATATAGTTTTAGATTCACCATGAAAAATATTTCCATAATATACAATGTACATGTTATTAAAGTTAATAAATTCCATATAAATCATTAGTCAAAGGTATGTTTGACCAAAACTAGAAATAGAGTGGAATTGGTGTTGCGGAAGTATTATATGTTGCCATTTGCCGTATAAGGTTTGGTCCTTGAACCATAGCCATTTGTACAGGTGGCTGGTGCGACTGGGCGCACCGAGCTTACGTGCGCGCCAATTATCGAGGTGCCTTAAATGCTCGCATCGCATGTGCATCTTTGAATTTAATTCAAACCACTCCGCGTCCCATCACCGCTAATGCGCGCGTCAAGAGACGAACAACCAACCTGCTACTATGCTATAAGATCACCCGGGCATGGCATCGTCTTCTTAGCACAGCCATTCTTCCTCTTTTCCCAAAACCGCGCCTAGAACACCATGGCTGACAAGAAAACGCCGCCATCAATCTCGCCCAAGGAGGCCAAGGGGAAGCGTCCCTGACCGGACTCCGCCTCGGACATGGAGTCGACTCTTCGGAAGATGGCGCGCAATGTATTTGACAATACATCGCACTCCATGCGTCACCTTGGGCTTGGTCCCCTTCCAGAGTATACAGGAATAGGGACCACGGGCCACTACGTCTTCGGCATGACACACTTGGCCGGTCGCCTCGACGTCCTCTGGGACACGCTGGCGGTCGAGCTCGGCATCGCTGACCGCGACAACCTGGTGGCGGCGATGTCCAGCGATCTGGGCTTCCCATCTTCACTGCGGGAGGGGCCCCCGCCCTGCATGGAGCCCAAGAAGAAGGAGGAGCAGGAGAAGGAGGAGGAGGAGGAGAAGGAGAAGGAGGTGGAGGTGGAGGTGGAGGAGAAGAAGTAGTATTTTTTCTTGTTCTTAGTTGTGTTGTTTTTTTGTTTCTAGTTTGTGTTTTTCTTTTTTCTTGTTTGTTATATATCATCTTAAGGTAATGAACTTTATTTTGCTGTTCATTGGTGCGCAAAAATAGTTCTAATGTTGTTGTTCTAACGATAAACTGGTGGACTATTTATCTCTTTTATTTTTTTTAGAATGGAGTATATTTCCACTTCCAACTCCATTGAGCTGGAGATTCGGAAAGTGACTTCCACCTAGTTCATCTGACAGCACCAGGGAGAACCTTCCCCCCTCACCCTGTGCTCACTCTCTATGTTGAAACCCAACACGGATCCAACATAATGAGCGATCAAATAGCAAAGTATGTAGTAAATCACAAAAGACGCTAGAACAATTTCTGGAGAATAATCTTTAGCCCAGATTAAATGCTTGTGGGCGTCATTGCAAAAGGATGAAGACAAAAAAGACTTGATTTGGATGGCTTGCAAAGACATAGAAGTCACGGTCATCGAAATTTTTGTCCAATTTGGATGGAGTTTTAGTTATAGACTTCCATATTAATAAAATGTATTGGGTGTTTTACTTTCATTAGTGTGTCGGGTTGAGTATTTTGTTGTTGATCTTCACCAACTTGGTGTATCACTGTGGCCGTACTCTCTAATGAGGGAAAGATAAGTTTAATTATTTCCATCATCTAAAAAAACATTAGCCCAGATTAACCAAGCATCGTCCACCGAGTGTCATCCTCACTCTCATCGTGCATGTTTTACATGAAGGATGTTCCCTCAAGGGTTCATGGATAGAATGTACCATCTAGGCACAGCTCACTACGTACGCGGTTCATCAAATTAATCACATGCTAGTACAATATAATTTTCAACATACTGTGCTCGTCCTTTCGAAGAAACGACAGCCGTAGGCGCTAGCCGCTGTGTGTTCAGATTTTAGGAACAAATGAACACACATGTGAAAAAACGTATGCCACATACGATCCTCAATGTCATCAAATTAAACATGATCCTCAACAAGGGGAGCAATGTCTCTCCACGACGTTCTGCCTGGTGTTGCACACACGGCTCTCGCCTCACGCTGACCACGTATCCTGATCCAACCGTACAACTTAAAATAATGGAGGGCTATAAGATTGGTGGAAAAATAATATAAGAAAAAAGGAAGGAGAAAAAGGATGGTGCACGTTTCAATACATGAAACGTGAGACTGCTGACTTTCATCTTCATTGGCCGGTTCCCGATCCCGTTGATCTCTCCAGCATGCATTCACACTAGCTACTCTCTAGTGGCTGGACCCAGGGTATCCCGTGGCCCACTCGGCATACCCAACGAGTGCACCCCTGAGAAAAGTTGTTGTTGTTGTACGTGGTGTTTGGTTGATACAATGCAACTTGTGGTCATAATGATAAGGATTAAAAAATGGAAAGAGTATATCATATTCAAAAATCTCCATTACTTTCTTTACTCGGGGATGGGGCCCATCAAATTTGGAAACTCCTCCTCTCATATCGTAACTGCATCATTTATATATCCACACTCGTTTCCAAAATTCAAACTAGTGTAGAGGAAGGTTTGCACAAGAAAGAAGTTGCGCCGCGCCACCACAGACGGCAACCGTAGGGACGACAAGGAGAGAGGACCCAATGGCGGGGACTTAGGTGTACAATGTGACATTCGAGGAAGACGTGATCACCACCATCGTGACGTCCTCCAGCGATGCTGTGGAGGACTGGCTCGGCGAGGTTCTCTCTGTCCACCGTCGATGCCTTCACAAGCTTGTCATAGGGCTAAACATCGAGTGGCGCCCCAGCTACTCCGCCGACCAGAAACCCTTCGCTTCCTACAGCTCTGTGTCGGCCGCCCCTGCCTCATCTTCCAGGTCATCCACACAGACTACTTCCCCTATGAGCTGGAAGATTTCCTCGGCGATATCGACTACCGCTTCGTCGGCATCGGCGTGGAGGGTGACGCCGACAGACTTTGGAAGAACTGGCAGCTGAAGGTGGACAAAATGGTGGACCTGGCCAAGCTATCAGTGGAGGAGATGGATTGTCTGAGCCTATGCCGCACAGGGTTGAAGGACATCGTCATCGCCGTGATGGGCGCCAACATGGAGAGGACGAGCAACTGGGACGAGTACAATCTCCCCGGCTAGCAGATCAACTATGCGTGCATTGATGCCTTCGTCTCCTTCGAGGTCGGCCACAAGCTGCTCTCCGGCGACTACCAATCTAACCACAGAGTTTGCTGATTAGTTGCTGTCGATCATTGTAAGACCTATGTGTGCTGAATACATTGGCTTGTAGTGAATACACTTGGCTTTGATGATAAAAGTTTTAAATATCACCAAAACACCTTTTTATCAAGGTCCGACTCTAGCTTTGAGCTACAGCAAGGTCCGACGGTAGGTCCGACTTGGTTTGGGTAGCTCCGGTTACGTTAGATGCTAGGTCCGACTTCTTGGTAAGGTCCGACTAGCTTTGGTCAGCTCCAGTGAGCTTTATTTTTAGCTCCGGCATGTCTTTGATAGCTCCGACATATATTTGATAGCTCCGGCATGCTTTTGCTAAGCTCCGACGTACTTTGTCTAGCTCCGGTGCTAAGATCTGCTATGTTTTGTGAGCTCCGGCGGGAGCTTGGTTATACTAGCTTTGGTAAGCTCCGGCGCTAGGTTCTTCTAGCTTTTGTTAGCTCCAGCTCAAGGTCTGGGATGCTCTGGGAAGGTCCGGAACATGACCGTAGTGCTTCTGCTTTTCATTTGCAATGTTTCGTACTTTCTTTACATGATTGGAAAGATTGCTTAGTATTCATTTGCTAAGTTTTTGGTGCGTTTTGGTTGATATGGCTGATATCGTGTTACTGTGGTTTTGCAACATGCTTATTTGAGGTTCTCACGTAAGGTGTTGTGTTCAGAACTAACTTGAGTCAAGTCGAGGACTTGGGCTCGTATGGATTGGTTGTTTGTTCATGTGCAGGTGTTTCTTGAGTTCAAGTCATGGCTGGTGACGGGATCCATTGGACTAGTCTCAGGGAGGAGATGAGGTTCCAACAACCAAGTTCGGGAGGAACTGTGGTTGAGCTGATCAGGAGGTCGCGTAGGATGATTGAATCAAGGGCAGTGCATATGAAGGTCAAAGGAAGGTGTTCGCACGTATGCATGAGGTGCATGACGTGGCAATATGCTTCTAGAGACGGATTATGGAAGGAAGATCTGATTGGAAGGATCGGATCGTATCGGTTGAAGACTTAGGCTGCTAGCTGGGTCCGTTATGGCTCGGTATGGAAATATCGAGTTGGTTATGTTAGGATTTCGTGTGGGTCACGAATTTGAGTTGTTTAGGAATGTGGGATACGTTCCTAAGGTGTTTGGAAGTCTTAATATCGCTTCTATCTGCGTATAGAAGAGTCCTAAGCAGTTATGGAATGTTCCGATTGTGATCGGATTAGGATTGGAGTCCTAGTTGAGATTGGGATGGCCTAAGGGCTAGTTATATAAGCAAGGGAAGGCCAAAGCTCGTGAGAGACGACTTTGGGGGCTGTTACTCTTGTATTCTATTGAATAAAATTCGTAGTTTGAAGGAACTTTTGTGCCTTGTTCGTCCGACTTGTTCCAGACAAGTTTTACTCGTCGAGTTTCTGGACAGCACTACCTTTTGTCGGTGGTTTTATCATAACTCAAGTTTTACAGATCCAATTGACGTGATTCTTTTTGGGTTGTCTTTACAACTTGATTGTGTATCATCTGTCAAAATTTCACGGTCATTGGATTTGTGGTCTAAGATCTACACGAGTTTCTTTGCAGCGTTCCAGAACTGTTTTTCTCGGGTAGGGCAGATTCACCTTTGTTTGATCTTTCGATCATAACTTGAGTTTTTCTCGACGGATTTGAGTAATTAATTTTTTGTTGTCTTCGTGACTTGATTATCTCTGATATCTATCACTTTTGTCACGATGAAACACGTTTAGATTAGTCTCACACACGATTTCTTCAACAGATCGTTTTTCTGCTGAAGGTTTTGGGGTTTAATTGTTTCCGCTGCGTAAGATTTTTAAATCTACCATTCACCCCCCTCTGGTAGCTTTTCACATGCTCTTCGATCCTACAATTGGTATCAGAGCCACGGTGCTCTAATCTTTGTGATTTGCACGTGTTTTTGACTAATCATCATGGAGAAGTACTCCGCCAAACCTTGTGTGTTTGCTGGTATTGATTTCCAGGTTTGGAAGGCACGCATGGAGGCTTTCATCTAGGCACAAGGCTTTGCAATATGGGAGAAGGTGTATAAGCCTTATGAAGTGCCACCTAATGATCAAGTCACATCCACAAACCTACGGGACATCGACAACAATAACAAAGCCCGAAACTTGATCATCCAAGGACTCACTCAAAGCGACTTTGATCGTGTCGCGCACCTCCGGTCAGCATACGATGTTTGAAGAGCTCTCTGTGATTATCATGAAGGCTCCAACACAATCAAGGAGGTAAAACAAGATATGTTCAAAAAGGAATATATGTGTTTTGAGATGCAACCAGGTGAGTCTATCGATGACCTCTTTGCTCGGTTCAATAAAATTCTCAGCAACTTGCGTAGTGTCAATGTTAATTTTTCTGATGCCGAGAATGCTAGGCAACTTCTTAGTGCATTAGACATGTCAATTTGGGAAATGAAAGTAACATCTATTCGTGAATCTACTGTCATGAGTTCTCTTACATTAGATGTACTTTATTCTAAACTAAAAACTCATGAAATTGACATCCTAGCATGTAAGAACCCAAATAAGTCTATTGCATTTGTTTCACAACGTGATTTGTCTAGCTCCGGCCAATCATCATCTTGCAATACTCTTGCTTTATTGTCCTCACTAATCCTGGAGCAGATCGAAGAATTTCCAGAAGAGGAGTTGGCACTCATCTCTACTAGATTCTCAAAAGCATTGCAAAATGTGAGAACTAGAAGGAGGTGAAGCTCCGGACCGCAACGCTGTTTTGAATGTGGTAAAACCGGACACTTTCGTCCAGAATGCCCTAACCTTTCAGGTCCGACCACCCGGGAAGAAAAACAAAGCAAGGTCCGGACCCCCTCTGGAAACTCCAACAAGAAGAAGAAAGGTACCATAGGACGCAAGATGATCAACAGCTTCATCACCGCGCTTCAGGAGCTCAGTTCAAGTGACATTGACTTTGAAAGTGATGAAGAGAATGATGACCTGGCCAACATATGCTTCATGGCGGGCAAAGCAAGATCAAGATCAAGTCAGGAGGAAGCAGAACACAACAGTGACGATGATGAGGTATGTTCAACCTGTAATGAAATGTGTGATGCTATTTCTCGTGCAACTGTTATTGTCAAGAAAAAGGACAAAAAGCTTATGGACAATGCTGCTAAAATTGGGTCACTAGAATCTGAAATTAATCGTTTGAAATCCTTAACTCCTAAGTGATGATTCTTGTTCCTCATGTGACTTAATATATGAACAATTGTCCTCTCTAAGAAGTGCACATTCCTCCACTATAGACAGACTTGATGAAGAAATTGAAAAGAACAAAAAGCTTGCTGCACTTAGTGATAAAACTTAAAAGATGTTTCTTGTTCTACAAATGATTTGCATTGTTCTGCATGTGAAAATCTTGATAAGAAACTAAAAGATGCAGTGAATGAAATTTCCATTCTAACCAATGCTTTACAATCTCATGAAGTTAAATATTGTTCCAATTGCAAACTAAAAGGAAAAACTTCATGTGACAATTGCCTTGATCTGTCCAATAAACTTAATGACATGCATATGACATTAGATCGGTTTTGTAATGGGAATAAGAACCTAAACTTACTGCTGAATTCTTCCAAGTCATGCAATGATAAAACTGGTTTGGGTTTTGATTCTCATGCTCATGCTAAGGCACATCCACCTAAAATTGTAAAGTCATTAGGAAGTGGGTTGATTCAAACAGTTTCTAAACAAAAAGGAGTGGTTTTCAAATCTACAGGAGTGCTGTCTCATTCGATTTCAAATAAAAATGTTGATTGCTCATCTAGACATGAACACAAAGTTAAATTTCATTGTACCTACTGTGGTAGAGATGGTCATGTCATAAATTTTTGTAATAGACTAGCTAAACAACAGAAAAAGGAAAGGATGATTGCTAGATCTTATAATTTTCATGCAATTAGAAAAACACAACCTGCTTTAATGAGTCAGAAATTTGAAAAGGTAGCTTCCAGAACTTTTGGCAAGAAATCTACAAAGGCAGCTCTGGTAGTTCTGATAGCCCCGAGAGCTCCCGGATCTTCTGTTGTTCCCTCCAAAGCTTTAGTTTTTGCCTCCGGACCTTCTGCTTTTACCTTCGGAGCTACTGGTTTTCACTCTAAACAAGTAACAACTTCTAAATCAATTGTTAAGAACAGAAAACCTCAATCTTTGACTCATAAACCTGCTATTTTATCTCAGCTTTCACATGTTTTTCCTACTGCACGTCGTGTGACTCAGTACTGGATACCTAAATGCCTTTTGACTAACCCCAGTATTGAGTCATCGACGTATTGTGCTTCTACGTAGGTTACACGTTTGAGGAAGGAGAACATTTGGATTATGGATTCAGGTTGCTCACGCCACATGACCTGTAACAAAGATTGGTTCTCCTCCCTCTCTTTTGTGTCACGTGTAGAGAATGTTACTTTTGCTGATAATTTTCAACTCCTATAATTGCTAAGGGTTTGGTTAGAGTAAATGATCACTACACATTGAAGGATGTGGCACTTGTCAAAAATTTGAAATACAACTTGCTTTCTGTTGCACAATTGCTAGATGAAAATCTAGAAATTATTTTCAATAAAAACTGCTGCAAAGTTGTAGGTTTAAATAGTGAGCTTATTTTTAACATGTCTCGGTTTGGAAGAGTTTTTAAAGCTGATTTTGAAATGTCTTCCTCTAAGCATAGGTGTCTAGTTGCTAATGATTCAAAGGACTTATATTTTTGGCATCGTAGACTTGGTCACGTAGGCTTTGATCACCTAACGCGTGTTAGTGCTCTTGATCGCATACGTGGGCTGCCTAAGCTTAAAGGGGACAAAGAAATTGTGTGCTCTTCTTGTAGACATGCTAAGATGGTTGCAGGTTCACATACTCCTCTCACAATGATCATGACAACTGAACCATGTCAACTTTTGCATCTTGACACCATAGGACCTTCACGTGTTCAATCCTTCGGAGGTAAATGGTATGTTCTTGTTATCATTGATGATTATTCTAGATACTCTTGGGTTTACTTTATGGCGTCTAAGAATGAAGTTTTTAGTCACTTTAGAACTTTATTTCTTAGATTATCAATTGATCACCCAGGATCATTAAAAGTAATTAGAAGTGATAACGGAACTGAATTTAAAAATCAATCTTTTGATCACTTTTGTGCTGAAAATTGAATAAATCATCAATTCTCTTCACCATATGTACCTCAACAAAACGGTGTTGTAGAAAGAAAGAACAGAACCTTAGTTGAGATGGCTAGGACTATGCTTGATGAATATCAAACTCCTAGGAAATTTTGGGCTGATGCATTAGCAACCGCTTGTTATGTCTCAAATCGTGTTTTCTTGCGTGCTAAGCTAGGTAAAATACCATATGAGCTTCGGTTTGGACATAGGCCTAGTGTTACACACTTTCGGGTCTTTGGTTGCAAATGCTTTGTTAAGAAACATGGTAACCTTGATAAATTTGAATCTAGATCCATTGATGGCATGTTTCTTGGTTATCCATCTCATACTAAAGGCTACCGTGTGCTTTTACTTGACACTAATAAAATTGTGGAGACTTGTGAAGTGTCTTTTGATGAAGCTAGCCCAGGTACTAGCTCCGGTGTTGCAGGACCAGATCTGTATCCTCAGGGGGAGGGTATTTTCGAAGATGAAGAAGAGCCGGTGATACTGCCTGGTAGTTCCAAAGTTGACACGTGTCCAGCTTCGGACATTGAATAAGCTCCGGCTATCAACTATGCTGGTCCTGATCGTCCACAAGTCACAAGCTCATCAATATACGATGAACCTAATGATGAAGAAGCTTGTGAGACATCTGTTCCCCTACGTTTGTACAAAGATCATCCCCCACAACAGATGATTGAAAGCTTGCACGAAAGAGTGACACGGTCCAAGTTTTGCAATCCAAACTCTTATGCTCATTCTGCTTTTGTTGCTTCTTTTGAACCCAAAGATATATCACACGCACTCACTAATGAATCTTGGATTATTGCCATGCAAGAAGAGTTAGAAAATTTTGAAAGAAATAATGTTTGGAAACTTGTACCTCCACCTCAAGGTCACACTTTAATTGGAACTAAATGGGTATATAAAAATAAACAAAGTGAGGATGGGGTTGTGGTTAGGAATAAGGCTAGGTTGGTTGCTCAAGGTTTCACACAAATTGAAGGTCTAGATTTTGATGAAACTTTTGCTCCTGTCGCTAGATTAGAATCCATAAGAATTTTGTTAGCTTTTGCAGCATCTAAAAGTTTTAAGCTATATCAAATGGATGTTAAAAGTGCTTTTCTTAATGGCTACATAGATGAGGAGGTTTATGTCAAACAACCACCGGGTTTTGAAAATATAGATTTTCCTAATCATGTTTACAAACTGTCTAAAGCCTTATACGGTCTCAAACAAGCCCCTAGAGCATGGTATGATAGGTTAAAAACATTCTTACTTGAACAGAGGTTTACCATGGGCAAGGTTGATAAAACTCTTTTTGTGCTTAAACATTGCAATGACTCATTATTCGTTCAAGTGTATGTGGATGATATTATCTTTGGTTGTGCTTCTCAAGATCTTGTGTCCATGTTTTCAGAAATGATGAGTTCCGAATTTGAAATGAGTATGATGGGTGAACTCACTTACTTTTTGGGGCTGCAAATCAAGCAAACCAAGGAGGGTACCTTTGTGCATCAAACGAAGTATACCAAAGACCTCCTAAGGCATTTCAACATGGACAAAAGCAAGCCTCTTCGGACACCAATGGGAACAGCAACAACACTTGAACTTGATGAAGATGGTGAACCCGTGGATCAAAAAGAATATAGAAGCATGATGGGATCACTTTTATACCTCACAACATCAAGACCGGACATACAATTCAGCGTATGTCTTTGTGCACGGTTTCAAGCTTCCCCACGTGTTTCACATCGTCAAGCCATCAAAAGGATTCTCAGGTACTTACATGGAACCCAAGAATTTGGCATTTTTCTTCCTTCTTCCTCAACCGTTACTTTGAAAACTTTTTCGGATCCTAATTTTGGGGGTTGTAGGATTGATAGGAAAAGTACTTACGGTGCTTGTCATTTTCTTGGTAATTCTCTTGTTGCTTGGTCCTCTAGAAAACAAAATTCAGTTGCACAATCCACTGCTGAATCTGAATATGTAGCTGCTGCTAGTGCTTGCTCACAAATTCTTTGGATTGTTCAAACACTTAAGGACTATGGGTTTGATCTAGATAGTGTTCCACTGTTTTGTGATAACACTAGTGCTATTTGCATTGCCAAAAACCCCGTGCAACATTCTAGAACTAAGCACATTGACATTAGGTATCACTTTCTCCGAGATAATGTTGAACAAGGAAACATTGTGCTTCACCATGTAGATACCGAACAACAATTGGCTGACATTTTTACAAAACCTTTGGATTTCACTCGTTTTTGTTTCATTCGTAGTGAAATAGGGGTTATGCATCCTCATGGCTTAAATTGAGGGGGAGTTTTTGAAACTTGGGAAGTCTATGTGTGAATCTGAAATTAAAATAATATGAGCATAGTATTTCATACATATATGACTTTGTGATTCCTTTTACATGCTGAAAGTTCTTACTACATTACTCGTGTTATACATTTTGTAGTTTTTGCCATGTCTAGTAATTGGAATAATTACTTAGACTAAATCTGGTCATGGTCGAACTTTCTTGCCGTTTTGAACTTGTTACATGTTCACAAGTGCTTTTAATCATTAAGAATTAATCAAGTAATCAACTCACATGTTGAGTTTTTTTTTGAACAAATATAAATTGAGAAAAGATCAAGAGAATATGCATGCATCGCACTTCTTCTTTTGAGATGGCTTGTCATTGCACTTAGATATGAACTTGGAAGAAGTTGTGTATGACTAAAACCATGTCCTTAAGCTTCTGATTGTCAAATGACATAGGCATGGTTTGGTTGGTTAGAATAAGGCAGATGCGCATATAATCTCTTGCAAATATCATATGATCTAAATTTATGCTTTGAAAAATAATAAAATGCAGCAACTAGTGTCATGCTTTCAGGTTTTGAAATAATTAAGTTTGTGAGATCATGACTTGCTTAAATTGAAAATTACATATGATCTCTAGCATGGCTTACACTACCTTATGTATTTCATTGATGTGATAATGTAAGATATTTGATAGTATGACTTGGATGAACTTTGTTTATATGAATATGTTATAATATGCTCATAACAACTAAAGAGGGAGAGATAATTTGTTTATTGCTCATGACTTGCTGAATACATTGTCAAAGGGGGAGAGATAAGCATAAAGAGAAAGAGAATATGTGCATAAGGAGAGATAATAAAGGGGGAGAGATTTTTTCTTCTCATTTTACTTTTGATTTACAAAAGGGGAGAAATTGCCTTCAAAACTTTTATGTGAATAAGCCAATGTTCGGATTTTAAATGGTGTTGCCAATGCATTGGCTTTGATGATAAAAGTTTTAAATATCACCAAAACACCTTTTTATCAAGGTCCGACTCTAGCTTTGAGCTACAGCAAGGTCCGACGGTAGGTCCGACTTGGTTTGGATAGCTCCCATTACGTTAGATGCTAGGTCCGACTTCTTAGTAAGGTCCGACTAGCTTTGGTCAGCTCCGGTGAGCGTTATTTTTAGTTTCGGCATGTCTTTGATAGCTCCGACATATATTTGATAGCTCCGGCATGCTTTTGCTAAGCTCCGACGTACTTTGTCTAGCTCCGGTGCTAAGATCTGCTATGTTTTGTAAGCTATGGCGGGAGCTTGGTTATACTAGCTTTGGTAAGCTCCAGCACTAGGTTCTTCTAGCTTTTGTTAGCTCCGGCTCAAGGTCAGGGATGCTCTGGCAAGGTCCAGAACTTGACCGTAGTGCTTATGCTTTTCATTTGCAATGTTTCATACTTGCTTTACATGATTGGAAAGATTGCTTAGTATTCATTTGCTAAGTTTTTGGTGCGTTTTGGTTGATATGGCTGATATCGTGTTACTATGGTTTTGCAACATGCTTATGTGAGGTTCTCACATAAGGTGTTGTGTTCAGAACTAACTTGAGTCAAGTCGAGGACTTGGGCTCGTATGGATTGGTTGTTTGTTCATGTGCAGGTGTTGCTTGGGTTCAAGTAATGGCTTGTGACGGGATCCATTGGACTAGTCTCAGGGAGGAGATGAGGTTCCAACAACCAAGTTCGGGAGGAACTGTGGTTGAGCTGATCAGGAGGTCGCGCAGGATGATTGAATCAAGGGCAGTGCATATGAAGGTCAAAGGAAGGTGTTCGCACGTATGCATGAGGTGCATGATGTGGCAATATGCTTCTAGAGACGGATTATGGAAGGAAGATCTGATCGGAAGGATCAGATCGTATTGGTTGAAGACTTAGGCTGCTAGCTGAGTCGGTTATGGCTCGGTATGGAAATATCGAGTTGGTTATGTTAGGATTTCGTGTGGGTCACGAATTTGAGTTGTTTAGGAATGTGGGATACGTTCCTAAGGTGTTTGGAAGTCTTAAGATTGCTTCTATCTGCGTATAGAAGAGTCCTAAGCAGTTATGGAATGTTCCGATTGTGATCGGATTAGGATTGGAGTCCTAGTTGAGATTGGGATGGCCTAAGGGCTGGTTATATAAGCAAGGGAAGGCCAAATCTCGTGAGAGACGAATTTGGGGGCTGTTCCTCTTGTATTCTATTGAATAAAATTCATAGTTTGAAGGAACTTTTGTGCCTTGTTCGTCCGACTTGTTCCAGACAAGTTTTACTCGTCGAGTTTCTGGACAGCACTACCTTTCGTTGGTGGTTTTATCATAACTCGAGTTTTACAGATCCAATTGACGTGATTCTTTTTGGGTTGTCTTCACAACTTGATTGTATATCATCTGTGAAAATTTAACGGTCATTGGATTTGTGGTCTAAGATATACACGAGTTTCTTTGCAGCATTCCAGAACTGTTTTTCTCGGGTAGGGCAGATTGACCTTTGTTTGATCTTTCAATCATAACTTGAGTTTTTCTCGACGGATTTTTGTAATTCTTTTTGTGTTGTCTTCGTGACTTGATTCTCTCTGATATCTATCACTTTTGTCACGATGAAACACGTTTAGATTAGTCTCACATACGATTTCTTCAACAGATCATTTTTCTGCCGAAGGTTTTGGGGTTTAATTGTTTCTGCTGCGTAAGATTTTTAAATCTACCATTCACCCCCCCTCTGGTAGCTTTTCACATGCTCTTCGATCCTACAATCATCCAATCATGGAATTCACTGGTGCAGCGCTCAAGTTCTAGCTTTTCTGCTTGTGCGCCCAATCTCTTAGGAAATTATTTTTTCTTGAAGAAACATTATATATTGGGTTCATATCAGATGTGTGCCCCACCGTTGTTGAGTCCACATGTCAGCTGCAGTAATAACTGCAGGGCAGAAGACTTCATCGCTACTGTCTTGGCATTTAAGTTAATGTTTTAGTAGTTTCTGTGATGATTGTTAAAAAAAAGAATAGTTTTTGAGGTGGAAGAATTAGTTGGAGTCTTTTTGTCATGTGTCTGAAATTTGAGAAAATTTTAGGCAATAGATCATTAGGAGGTAATAATTACTGCCATTAGTCACTTGTTTTGCAATTAATCATTAACTATTAATTTTATAGGTTAAGCAATTACAAATTAACATAGTCCTTACAATTACGGAATTACAACTACTAGCTCCCTTCATCCAAAATTACTTGTCACTATTTTTAGTTCGAAAATGAAATAATTAATTATGGAGCGACAAATAATTTGGGAGATGGAGGGGGTACATATTAATAATTTCGAATAAGTAAGAAACTTACTTCACCCTTCTTACGTTCGGTCGGCTGGCGACGGCGCCGCCTCTGCGAGCTTCGAGTGTTGCCACCCCGAGCTCCACGTGCCACCACGCACCGTGCCCCGCCCGCGTTCGCCTTGCCATCACCTTGGTGTGCCGCCGTCTCAGCACACTACCTTCGGCCTTCGTGCCGCCACCGTCGGATCAGCAGTGTGGGCCGAACCAAGGGCTTTTAGAAACATGCATGTTGTTTCACATGCATCGAGGTCGTTCACATGCATGTTAGTTGTCCATGCATGCTACACCCCAAACATGATCTACGAGCCTAAAAAATGACGATCTCTCAACAAAAAGAGAAAACACGTAAAGTCATCAAACATGATCGTGGTCTTTCACATGGATTTTAGATTCTATATGCATGCTACACCCCAAACATGTATTCCAAGAATAGAATATTTCCTACCATGTATATATATTTCAATATTTATCATATTCCATGCATGTGTATTCTCTCAACCTATATGGCAGTGTTTATCTACCACACTAATAAAGAATATTATCTTGTCATCAATAGAGGTAGCAAATTTGACAGGATGAATGTTCCCTTGATGGTATGAGGACAGAATGTGGACTACCATCATCTAATAAGCACACAGCTCTCACTATGTACGTGGTTCATCAAATTAATCAATCGCATGCTGCCATGTATCGATGTACTCATGTTTTGAAGAAACGACAGCCGTAGGCGCTAGCCGCTACGTGTTCTGATTCAAAAGCCGTAGGTTTGGAGTAACTCCGAACGTCGATTCAAAAGCACAGTTCTCGAGGCGTTTTATCATCTCCACTCGCATGCTTAGAAGATGACCCACTATAAAGGCACACCGTCCTCTTCTTCTTCGCCGCACCTCTTGATCAATCCTTTAGCCTCCAAACATCTCCTCTTGCTTCTCCACCGCACCACTTTTGACCACCTCTCTCTCTTTGTTCGCACCTCCGTCGCTGCAAAAATGGGTAGCCCCACACCGAAGCACTCCAGGCCATCGACGTCCTCCGAACCTCCTTCTCTGTTTCCGTCGCTGCCCATGCCGGTGGAACTGGAGGCGGCGCCCGCACCTCCTCCACCCCCGTCTCCGCCCGCGGTGCCCGCACCACCTAGTAAGACTATGATGAGACTATTTGCCTCATCGGGAAACGCATCGACAAACTCGTCGGCGAGCTTAAGGAGGTCACTGGCAACCTGTTCGCCACTGACGTGCAAGCAAGGGCTCTCGACAAAATTGCATAGGATGTATTTGATGATACATCTCGCTCCTGTCGCCGTATGGGACTTGGGATCCTTCCCCACCACACCAGCATGGACTCCGCCGGCTACTACATCTTAGGGTTAAGCTTTTTGGCCGCTCGTCTCGACTGCCTCTACGAGATGATCGGTGAGGAGGCTGGGGTGGAGTTTCGCGAGCAACTGGTGCACACCGTCGGCTGAAAGTTTGGTCTGTTGTTGGACAAGTCCTCCTCCGAGTAGAGTAGGATTAGTAGTAGTTTTTTTTCTTTTGTTTTCTATGTATTTTTTTCTTGTTTGTAATATATGTCTTGTTTTTATGTTAATGAAAATGTCTTTTATGTTCATCAGCAATTTGTCCAACAGTATGCATTAACGAAAAACTCCTCCCTTTTTCGAAAAACATCGCATATGGAAAAATATCACATGAGTAATATTATATCTAATAAATATTAAACACATTAGGACGTAGTATTATATTTCAAAAAATTACGGAAATAAAAAGCTAGACCGTGTAAAACAGTACATCGCATACGAATGATGCAAATACTAATTAATTTTATTTCTTTTCTTTTCTCTTTGACAGCTTTCATCGTGCCCCCTCGTCCTGGCCCTAGGCGGTAGCCCCTCCCGCCTAGGCCCAAATTCGGGCCTGCCTTTAAGACCATCCGCAGTGGTTCACTGTAAAGCATACTGGACTGTAAATATAGAATAGATTATTGGAAGTATAGAGTAAGTGTCTAGAGTGAAATGCTGGATGTATAGAAAATATATTGGAAGTATAGAGGGATACAAATATAGAGTAAGTTTTAGAGGAAACCGCGGCAGATGGTCTTATCTCTTAACCCCTTGGCGCCGAAATCGAATTCTCTGTGGCATGGCCACACATCCGTCTCTGTGCGACCCTGCCTAGATGGTTGCCATGTACGTTCACGCTCCAAAACATAAAGACATACAGCGAGGACGCATTGCAAGGTTCTCGCGATTGTGCCACCCTGCCTTGATGGCTACCACGTATGCCAACGCACTGAATCTTGCAGTGCACACATGCACACGAAATCCAAGTCCGAAATTTGCTCAGCAATTCGAATAACTCAGCGCTCGGCATGCACCATCCATCATCATGCGCACGAGCATGATGCGGTCAAAAAGATCTGTGTTTGGTTTCTTGTCTTGGTTTGGATTGACTTGGATTAATTGGATGGTCCAGTCATGTATTATTTGTTTCACGATTAGACAGATAGGGTGATCCAGGTTCGAGGAATATTCCTCGCATATACTGGATGAGATGGTCCTGGAAATTTGGTTGGATGAGTCCATCCACCTTATCTAATTATGCTTCTTAGTAATGTAATTAGTGATAATTAACTTTTTTATTGTTGATTAATAATTACAATCATGATATTAACATTATTATTTGCTAGTAATATGATAATTAGTATATAAATAATTAATATCATGAAATTATCAACTTAGATGATTCAATAATCGACCTAAGTTGCATCCAACCTACCAAACAAAAAATAGGATCGTCCAGTCCATCCAACTAAACGTTAATTTGGATGATCCATTACATAAAGAAATGGAAGATCCTATATCCAATCCAACTTTGACGTCAAACCAAACACAATTGATGACTGATCACTTTGTCAAATGTCACTAGTGTACGCACATACACGGCCTCTACACTGGGTCTAGGGTGCATCGTGAACTAATCACATGACCCGGCCAAACACACACGTAATTAGCATACACCTGCAAGAGCAACTACCTGACCACATCCTTCGCGTAAGAATGGCAACGCCGACCAACTTATACTTTGTACTACGTACGAAGAATTTTCCTTGTCCATGAGCTAAACAAGCTCTGATGCAACAACTCATAATCAGCACGTGATCAACGATCCTCAAACTATATATATATATATATATATATATACACGACGACTGTCGAAGTGTTAGAGCAACACTTCCCCTGGATCTGCTAAGTAGCAGACCGCAGAGGTTCTTTGTTCGGCGGGAAATAGGCCTCAATCAAGTGTTCTAGCGGATGGAAATATGAGACAATGGATTTTACATAGTTCGTGCCGCAATGAGCATAATATCATGCTCCACGGTGAGTGGTATTGCTGGTATGTGTGTGTGTGTGTGTGTGTGTGATGTTCGATGTGGGGATCTTTGTAATGGTGGCGGTCCGTGCCTTTTATAGACAAGGCCAGGCGCCTTACAAGTGGGGTCCCGGGGCCCGACAGGTGGTCCTGGGGCGATCTTATCCTAAAGATCTAAGGCTTCTTCCGTAAGTTTGCACTAACCATGGTCTTCAAGACTCACCGTCTTGCCGCCCACGTCGTTAGTAGCCCATGCGCCGTTGCTGACATTGGCAGGGAATGTCCCTTCCAAATGTCTCTGTCGCTGTAAGCTACCCAATTGGCGGGGTAGGATAGGCCTGCAGTGTCTTCACTGTGATGCGATTAGTCACAGCGGTACCTTACATTAGGCGTGCATCGTGCCATGCGTCTAGGGAAGCCATGTATCTTCAATCCTTGATAGGGACAAGGCGCATCGTCCTCTTAACTACCTCGACCTTCCGTCCAGGGCAAGTGGCTGGACTATGTGAGAGCTCGGAGCTCACATCTGCGGGGGAGGTTAGGCCCCGCATGGCAGACCACATGGCAGCTCGGGAGCTCACCTCTGTGGAAGGGGTCAGGTCCCGCCTTGCGGGACACGTGGGGGCTCGGGAGCTCATCTCTGTGGGGAAGGCTAGGCCCCGTCCTACTGGACACATGTTAGTGTCAGGAGCTCACCTCCACGGAGGAGGTTAGGTCCCGCCTTGCGAGACACGTGGTGGCGCCAAAACCAACCCATATGGTTGGTGCCTCGTCTGATGTCTTGGTCCACATGGCAACTCTGGAGCCCAGTCTCATGGGGATGACGGATCCTTACTTGTTGGACACGTGGTTACCTGGGGGATCATCTTGAAAGGGGGGTGTTGAGCTTCTCCCTCGGGTTTGTCCTGGACCTCCTATCTGAGACTAATGGGTCCGAGTCCTTTGAATACATGGCGCCTTAGGACCCTGCCTTCGCTGGGAGGCAGGTACCTAGGTGGCTCTAGCTTGTGCGCGAGGGTACCCGGTATGGCGGGTATCGACAGTGGCCCCTGGGTCCACCTTGGGGGAGGCGACAAGCCCTAGGGTGGAGCCCTTATCTTGCTTTCCCACACGGCCTTTTAATTTTGTCTTGATCAATCGAAGTGGTGCGCTCCTCTGCTGCTGTGACTACGCATGCCTCTCTCGTAGAGGGGTCATGGCGACATAATCTTATCTTCCTGCAACATTATCGCGATGGTTCCCAACGCGCCTGCTGCACTTCTCCTGCTTTCACTTCTGTCTTTATGGGAACTGCCGGGTTGCCTTCTTAGGCATAAAACTGCTCGGGCAGTTTTTCTGATGGGGGACTTGGGCTTGTTTGTCATGGAGGTCATGGTACGAGCCGTTGATTCAGAGCTTGTTCAAATTTGTACTGTGTGCCCAAATGCAACTAGGGTGCTTTAAAAGGTGTACCTATGTGCACAATGGAGGTTCCTTCCTTCCGCACGCCCCAAGCATTCGAGCCTTCATATTCCTCCTTGAGCGTCTTCCAGCCCTTGAGGTTCTCGAGTCCTGCTCCAATGGACTCATCTCTACCTTCTTCCCGGATGGAGGATGTCTCTCCCGTGAGGCGGCATTTTAGCTGGGAGGACAAGGAGTGACAGGATCTGATCTGTCCTGGCTCCTTGCCACTAGAGTTGGGCAGAAGGAGATCATCTTCTTCTAGGCATATGCATACACCGGGTTCATCCCTCATGTTTCTTCTTTCATGGTGACACTCCTGTAAGTCCTTGGGATTCAACTTCATCACCTGTCACTGAACTCTCTGGTGGTGGCGATGGTGTTCTCTCACTTCTGTGAGATGTTCTTCAGGGTGTACCCTAGCGTACCATTGTTCCAATAGTTCTTCATGTTGAGGTGGATTGGGAAGAAGAACAAATCCAACTTCCTCAGTGGCTACTGCTTCTAGCATCGGGCCAACAACCCCTTCAAGGACATCACACCACTCTCTTCGGCGAAGTGGGCTGATTGGAGGAAGGACTGGGTGATTGTACAAGTCGACACCCGCGACTGCTTGGTTATGCCCGTCGGATGGGCAACGACGAGAAAGAGACCTGGGAGGAGCGGCTGAAGTTGGAGCAAACCTACACGCTGGTGATGGAGAGGATCTAATTCCTGACGGATCATGGTCTTTCAGAGTTAAAGGTGATGGTGGACTTCATCCGACGGTGTCTGCCCCCCCCCCCCTTTAGCACCGTTGCCGTCCTGCGTGGCTCTACTTTGGGCTACAGGAAGGCACCCGGCTGGTGCGGGGTCGCGACACAGAGACGGCCCCTAAAGAGGTGCTTGACGCAATGTCCATGGCGTGCGGTGACCAGCTGTCGGACGACATCTTCAACTTCTCGCGGGCCTGCCCGCCGCTTTGCATGGATTTGAACCTTCAGACGAAGGTTCTTAAGGAGATGCGCGACCTGGACGTGATCGGACTTGCGCCGCGACAGGTCGGTGATGAGAGCTGGGGCTTGGCCATCGTCGACTTTTTGGAGGAGTCCACACCTTCTTTGAGCTCTAAAGCCTCCAGGGCGGATGAGGCAACCGCTGTCAGAGGGAAAGGCAAGGTGCCAGTCCCTGACGCAGGCAAGGGGAAGGCACCAGTCCCCAACACAACCAAGGGGAACGCCCTAGTGGTCGAGGTCATGAAGGAGAAATGCCCTTGGTCGCCACTGAAGGCGCCATCGTAGGTGGCCTTCGCTCCAAGAAAACGTCCCCCGACGCGCCCCTCTTCAGTATTGGGCATCGACAATTCTTCAGGGGGAGGCTTGGTCTGTCAAACGGCGGCTCCGCCGTCTTCAGCGGTCGGCATGCCATCCAGGATCCCCGTGGTGAGCTCAGTCCAGGGTGCCACAGAGGGCTCCTCTAGCGTCACTCCTACGGAGCCTCAGGCAAAAAAGCCTCGAGCCGACGACGCCGGCAGCTTAGGAGGAGGCTCCGAGAGTGGCTCCATCGGAGTTGGTGGAGGCACAACGGTGCAGGGTGGCGGCGTTGCTGGTCCTTTTGGTGGAAGCCTAACTGGGATGACCTCGCCTGTTACGCCATCGTCATGGCCTGCAGCTTTAGGGTCGCTGAAAGTGGAGGCCCGCTGGAGCTTCCAGGGACGTCGGTAAGGCATTCTTACCAACAATTTCTCTATTATCTCGCCTGCCTTTGTTGATTGGTCAGGGCTTGTTCTTGATTTGCAGGGCTATGTCAGCTGTTGTGAGGCCCTTACTGTGACACCCTCATTTTAATTCATCATGCACTGCATACATTCTAATACATGTTTAACATTAACCCACATAAAAAGGAATAAATTTAAAATGAATTAGAAACAAAACCACACTTAAGAATTCTAGGAAGTGTGGACTAGTCTGGTTTTGTGCGGGCTAGTCTGATTTCTCTCTGACTTCAAACGGACTTGTTCGTTTTGCTGCGGACTAGTTTGTTTTTCCCCTGGACATTTTTGGACTTTTCCAGCCCGTAGCGGACTAGTCCGGTATCCCAAAATTACTTGAAAAATTGCTAAGTCTCTAGACTTGTCCGAACCAGTCCGGTATTCCAGCGGACTTGTTCGTTTTCCCTCTGACTAAAGTCAGACTTGTCCGATTTTCGGCCAGACTTGTTGGTTTTTCCCCTCTGGATAAGTTCGAACTTATCCGATGTCCAGTCTGGACCTGTCCGATTTCCCTCTGTCCAACTTTGGACTAGTCTGGTCCTTTTCGGACTTGTCTAGTAAATTGCGATTCCGAGTTGATCTTTTGTTTCACGACTTGTTTCTTAGGTTTTATGTTAAGTGGGCCTAGGGACTTCGTGCCTAACTCTTTTAGAGCCCATGTGAGACTCCAAACCGGCCTCATCTCATCTCAAACTCAAAATCCATCTAACCCTAGCCTCCACCTCTATATAAACAACCCCACCCCTTTGCTTGACATCTATTTGCCACTTTTCCACCTGACCCAAACCCTAGCTCGTGAGTAGCCGCCACCAAGGACGGAGAAGGAGTTCTAGAGCAAAGAGAAGAAGAGGAGGAAATGAAAGAGGGTCAAGATCTCCATCAACTTCGCGTTTTTCGTCAACAATTCACCATCAAGTTCTTCATCAACCTTAGATCGTCAAGATCCAAGTGTTGCCTCCAAGATCCTTGATTCATTGGAGTTCTAAACACCTAGTATACCCTACTTCCTTTTCCTTACATGAATTCAACCCCGTTTCACCAAATTCACATCGATCTAGAAAATTCTATTTACTGTTCTTGCGCAGTGCGGACTTGTATGGTCCCTAGCGGACTAGTCCGGTTTTTCTGTTTAATTTATGTTGAATTAATTCCAAAATTAGATCTAATCAACTACAAACCTGTGTAAACTTGTTAAAAGCTATTAGAACTAGTTAGTCGTCATTAAAAGCAACTCATTAATAAGTTACACCTTGCATTTGCATTAATCATGCATGTCATGTCATATTGAGTAATATTTGTGCACTCTTTGATTGTGTTTCTTGTCTTGTATATTTATTGTGCGGATTAGATGGATTTGCGTTAGAGAGTGCTGCAGAGGATCTCCAGCACCAAGAGTCTGAAGGCTTTGACCCGAACCAATCCCAAGAGAAAGGCAAGTGTCCTTGAACATATTGATCCTGTTTTGAAACAAATGTTTTGTTTACAAAAGTGCATGCTTGTGTCAATTCGATGGGAAATCCTATGATAGGAAGTTTACTAGTGTTGTGTAACAACCCTTGTCACCTGGAATTCATGCTAGAGAGCCGAGATGGGATTTTTACCTTTTTTCAACGCTTAATTAATTGGGATGGGACCACAACTACACCACTTACCTTAATTATGCAGTTATGAGATTTTGATCAACATGAACTAGTTAATATGATATGGTAATGGGTGATCCAAGCAAGCATGGTATGTTGATGGGTTGTTTGTTGTGGTGGTTTGCTTGCTTTAGATGTAAGGACCGGTTCGTGGAGTGACCATCCAGGATTTACAGTGCCACCACGAGGCCAAGTATGGGTGCAGCATAGCTGATTAATTAGGGCTTTGCCTGTGCTATTTGGACCATTAAGGATGCTCGGGGAAGGGGTAGTCGGATTGGGTTTGTTGATGATTGGTATGACTACTTTGGGATCCGAATGGCTCAAGAGGGTGCCCTTCGTTGAAGATGTGCTCAGTTGGAGGCATCGCCACCGATGAAACCTCAATGGGGTCTAAATAGGCTAGTAATCCCCCTGTAAAGGCTATTTTGTGATGTCTCGGCCACACGCCTAAGGAAGTGTGAGACGACATAATTGAGATTCTATAGTCATCAAAAGGTGATGAAATCACAAACACGTGGGTAAAGTGGTACAACCTCTGCAGAGTGTGCCTTAAACTATCATGATAGCTGTGCTCTCAGTTATGAGCAACCTGCACCCTCACATGATTAGGGAAAATTTGGTTATGGTTATGGTTTGGTAATGGTTATGGCTGGTCATGGATTAAAATCTGGTATTGGACATGATTGATGGTATTAATCTGGAATATGGATAATGGTAATGAATATGGACTGGTATTATGATGATTACATGGTTTATGATGGGTTTATTTCACATACATATAATCTATTGCTTTTCGAATGTTTTAATGTACTTTTCAGCACTTAGCCTTTATTAATGTCATCATTTGTATCAGTTACATGTCATACTTTCCACACTTGCTGAGTAGGACATGTACTCACCCTTACAATTACCCCACCAATAGTTGCTGTCGACTGTTGGAGTCGGCAGATCCCCTGACACTATGAAAGTGTGGAAGGAGTTTGTGGTTCGGTTTGGGCGCGCGGAGACTCAAGTAGGTGAAACGCGATTGGACACGAGTGACACCGTTGTTTACGTGGTTCGGGCCGCCTGAGCGTAATACCCTACTCCACGGGTGTGTATGTGTGTATTGATTTGTGAACTTCAGGGTGTTCGAGTGTTTTTCCCTCGTGTATCGTCGGTTTGTCCTTTTATAACATAAGGACAAACCGTTACAAGTCAGCCTGGCCCGACATGTGGCCCTGGTGGTTATTAGTATTGATACACGAGATTAATTGTTGTTAATAACCCTGTAACGGCTCCGACAGTGCCGTTACAGGTGTTAAGATCGTCCGATTAATTATCATTAACGTGGAATTAATGGTAATTAATCGGGTCTTGAAGTCTGCGGCTGTCCTTTGGAGATCCGGAGCCGTTACAACGTCTCCCGGGGGTTTTAAGCAGCTAGCTCCGACGTATGGACACGTGGCAGCTCCGGAGCTTGCTTGGGAGAAGCGGGAAGCTCCGGGGTGGCCTGGCACGTGTCAGGTCCGGAGCTTCTCTCGGTCAGGGGTTACCTCCGGAGGTGCCGTTTCAGTACCTAGCCCGGAGCTTCACCCTTGTGGGTAATAACTCTGGTCTATCAGTACACGTGGCAACCTAGAGGTTAACCATGTTGGAGAAGCGGGTCCGGTCACGTCTGGCGAGTGGGCCCCCGAGGGTCTTCAATTTGAGTGGGTGTCCTTCCCTTGAGATCTTTGTAACCTCAGGGGGTGTATGGTTTTTAGGGTACCGACAGTTGCTAGTCGGGATCGGGAGTTTAACGATGATAATGCAGAGCTCTAGGCTGTGTCTACCGTCAGCTTTGCCTGTGGAGTGTTGGAGCTGTGCTATACCCTTTGCTTATGTTGCTTAGTTTGCTTATTTAGTTTATTTCCGCTGCATTAGTTCAAATCTTGTCATTAATTTTCCTTAGATCTTGTATTCGAGGTTATTATGAATTGTGTAATAAAAATGGTTAATTAATCTTGTTCTATGATAATGTTTTGTATACTCTTTTGTGATTGCACTCGTATATGTGTGTTGAACATCCTAGGCACACATATGCGCTCACTTGGTTCATTTTCGAAACCGGGTGTCACAAATTGGTATCAGAGCTACAGGTTGACCGTAGGATGCAGTCCAGATAGAATGGAGACTTTAGAGCACATAGGAACACTTAGGAATCGATGTGCTTTTGCTTGGTATGTTGTTTGCTATATATTGTTTGCTTGTGTGCTTAATAGAGGATTTTGGGATGCTTTAGCATTCCCATGTCCACGTAGGCTAGTATAGCTAGTTGTTTAGTTTCATATCCCTTGATGCATATAATTGGGGCCGTCTTCTAAATTCTTATCTCATGCTTTTCTTCAGATGGTGAGGAGCCGCAACCAGAGGGATGGCAATGATGACGATGAGAACAATGGAGCACCTCATAACAACAATGGACAAGGACCTGCCCAAGGAGCTATCCATGTAAAACCATCTCATGCAGACCATGATACAAACTATGGGATAGCTGCAGGCTGGTAACATCAACAATCAGCCCCACATGCCTCCACCGCCACCCCCACCTCCTCATAACTAGTTGGGAGAGTTCATGAGGACTAGGCCGCCAACCTTTGCTCAAGCTGCTGACCCTATGGATGATGATGATTGGCTCAAGTCTGTGGAGATGAAGCTAGCTATTGTTCAATGCAGTGACCGGGACAAAGTGCTTTTTGCTTCTCATCAACTAGTTGGAGCAGCTGTGGATTGGTTGGATGTTTATTGCAATGCTCATGAGAACCAGGAGAGGATCACCTGAGCGGAATTCAAGAAGAGCTTTTGTTCTCATTATGTGCCGAAAGGACTTATGATCTTGAAGAGGCAAGAATTTGAGAACTTGAGGCAAGAAAGGTCAAGCGTGGGTGAATACATCAACAAATTCACTCAACCTTCAAGGTATGCCCCTGAATATGTTATTGGGACAGCCGGAAGCAATACTCGTTCATGAGGGGCCTCAATAATGATATCTAAGTACAATTGCTGAATTGTGACTATGCCAACTTCTAGAAGCTTGTGGACAAAGCAATTGTTGTGGAGAACAAGGTCCGTGAGATGGACCAAGACAACAAGAGTAAGGTTCCATAACAAGGACAACAACTAGGGAGTAATGTGCGTCCTCGCTTTGCGCTACCAAATGTGACTTACTACAGTTATTTTGCGCCTGCTCATCGCCTTGGATATGCACCACGCCCAACTCAGTTTGTGCAGCAGCGCCCTGTCATTGTTGACGGCTCCTAAGATATACTAACAAATCATCCCCGGCAACAGCGCCAGAAATGCTTGTTGGTATTTCTTATGCACCATTAACTAAACATCTCCAACTGATGTGTCAAAAATGCTTGTTAATGGTTCTATTGAATCACAGAGTGAATTCCGCAAGCGCACTGAGATATCATTGTAGCATTTCCCCTTAAGAGTATTCCCAAGGGTGTCATTTATTTGATCCCAAGGGATGGCAGGGAAGAGATATAACAATCATTAAGTGGAAATGGTAGAAAGGTCTAGGTAAGAATCTAGTAAGGATGGATAAAATAATAGTGGAGGTTGTGTGACACACACAAAAGCTTTCAAGTCCAAGGGGGGTAAGAGTATCCTAGAGGTTAGTTAAGGTTGAGAGTTATGGAGGTACTCCTACTATGCTCTATTGTACATATACATAGTCTAAACTAATTATTCATAAGCTAGATTAATAGTGAATACTTATGCTATGTGGTTCAACACATCGGGCACGGGCTTACCCCTAGCAATACTAGGGCGACTCCTGCCAAGAGCCTGTGGCATAGCCGAACATGGAGGATTACAAAGGACAGATGGGGCTGTCACCACCTACTGCCTACCTCTTCAATCCGTGGGTCTACGAGACATCCAACACCATGCTAGCATATTAAGTTATTACCTTGAGAGCCTAGGCACAATCCATCCTAAGGCAATGAATTGAATCATCATTGAACCAATGTTGATATACAACATAATTATCCATACTAACTAGTTATGTTATAATTAACTAGACTATGGTGGGGGTCTATAGGTTCTATTATAATGAGATATGTTCATGATGAAACAGTCATAGAATCTATACCTTCCACATACATGGACTCCATAATCTTACAAGAAGCGCTTTGCCCAAGTATATGTATAAGTAGAGACTAAAGATACTATCTTTATTACGCATAAAGTCACAAATACAAGATAGAATACATGAGTCATACCCTTCCCAATGTAGGATTGGGAAGAGAGAGACTCCTTACTCCTTTCCCAATTTGGACTTGGGACTAGAGACTCTTCTCTCTACAACCTAACTCCTCTAAGACTATGGATGATAGTGTATACAATAGAGATGAAGCTCAAGTGGTGTGTGTTGAAGTGAGGGGTAGGGGGTCCTATTTATACTAGTGTTGAGGTCGGTTCCCACCATCAAAAGTCCATGAATCAGTCACCACTGACCCCTTCATGCCAGGAGGAGCCAACACACGTCGTTTGACCGTGTTTGGCGCCAGGAAGAGGTCGGCTGAACCCCTGGTTCGGCGTGGAGTGCTTCCTCCAGGTGGCTGCCAGGTGGGCCCCCTTGATGTATATGGGTGATACACGGTTGGATCTCCTCGGGTAGTTCTGTTTGTGGGCCATTTGATCCATGGGATGCCACGTGTCGTCGCCTGATTTGCTAGGATGATATTTTATAGGATTGGTCCCTCTACATTTCCTCATTTCCTGCATAAAATGCTGCATACACTTATTTTTCCAAGTTCAAGTGGAATTGGGTTAGGTAGAAAGGTGATGTGTGTAAGAGATGACAAATCCTTCAAATAATTGAGTTAAATTGACGGATGAAATTGGTATATAACAGCCGTCAACAAACTCCCCCAAGCTTATCCTTTGCTCGTCCCGAGCAAAGTCAAGACTTTAGGTTGATGATCAGGAGTTGCTACAATGTCTTGTTTTTAAAAGTATCTAATGCACAACAAGATACTCTACCTAGTATTGCAGAAATTGGCTATGATACTCTACCTTTCTTAAGTTATCATGGGGCTTATGCTTTTTCATATTCATGAGTAGTTGAAAGATAGAATAGCAAATGTTGCAAACATAGCCTAGAAATCAAATTCAACTTAAATCCAGGATAATTCTGTTTAGATATTAAGTACCTCAATTTGATTTTCTCAATCACTCCTTTGTGGATAGTGGAAATATTTCCTCACTAAAGCATTGTGCCTCTACTATTCCTACTCATTGAATATGGCTTGTATGTGGAGCTTGGTAAGGAAAGTAAGTAGGCATATTTGCATCACATATATTGCTAAGTCAAAAGAGCAAGCTTAGGAGAATTCAAATCAAAACTGTTTGATTCAAGACTAGTGCATGTGTGATGGAGTGGAAGTGGATGCGGATACTTGAGATAACTCCTTTTTGGTATAATCTCTCTTTCTTTTGTAGGGATAAAACATGGCTACTTTTCTTTTTTCTTTTTTTTCTCCTTTTTTTCATGCTTATGATGTAAGCATCTTTTTTTCATTTTCTTTTTGTAGCCATGTTTTCTACTCCCTTTCTTTGTAATGAATTTTGAAGAGAGTGCTAAACATGAATAATATGGAGTTTCTCTTTTTGTTGTGGAAAGGTGGATATAATGGACGTTTTGCTTACTTCTAGTGTAGAAGTATAGCATGTGCAAGTGAAGTCTGGAATTCAAAAAGAGTTGAATGATTTCTCACATAGGACTATACTAGTTTGACTAGGCTCAATGTGAAAGCAAATAGCATATGCATAAGGTTTTGTCTATGTATGAATATCATATGGCTTTGGTAGGTATTTCCAATCAATTGAGGGAAACTTAAATCTTTTTAGAATTTCTCCGGAAATCTAAGTTTTACTTTCAAACTAGGACTAGCAGCCTTAATACTTATTCTAATCTTGCAACAACCTAGAATTAGATTAAGCTTTTGCTACCCACAATTTCCAAAGGTAAAATTATTTCAAACCAATGAAAACAATATTCGGAGAGTAGCAAGTTGTAAACTAGAGACTCAGGAAAATAAAACAGAGCAACTGTTCATCATTTCATCTATGTGAATTCTAAATCATTCTTACCGCACATCTTTATTTGATGAAAGCAAATCTAACCTTTTTTTATGCAAGGTGGATGATGGATTGAAGGAAAATAAATATGCAAGGAATGTGATATATGTTACCTCAAGTGGGGGTCCTCCCCCAAGCTTGTTCTTCAAGTACCTCCATGATAAAGGTTGAACCCTTGATGACGGAAGTATGCTGCAAGATCGGCTTGTTGTTGTTGTAGCGCCGTGTTGAAGTTGGTGAATTGAGCATCCATGTGTTGTTGCCAATCCTGGGTACCTTGAACATGCTCCTGGAGTGTGCTGTAGATGTCACCCATTCTCACTTCAAGTTCTCCCATATGTCTAGTGAGGTCCATCATTCCTTGGCTATAGTCGTGATGACTTCTAGCCGAAAAGGAATGACGTCCTCCCATGGACGTTGGGGCTAAGCTGCTAGAGCTTGAAGTGGATAAGGGTGGATCCCTTTGCCATGCTTTCCAAGATGATCCCCCTGTCTCATACGTCGGAGGTTGAGTCCATCCGGGCGCATAACCCGTTGGGTTCTCTTCCTCTTGGTATTCATGGACCGGAGAGATTATCGGTGGCATGCCTGTGGTTGCATCCCTTGCACGATTCCTTGTTACCCTGCCAGAGACATTACTTCTTCTTGCTTCCTCAAGGGGAAGAAGATTAATGGTTCGCCTCCGACATTTGTACAAATGAAAATCCGGGTTAGGTAACCAAATTTCATTTACAAAGCCGGGATAGAAAAATATCAAGGAGCCATCATGATTGTGACGCCCGGTTCCGTAAATGAACCAAGCTAATGCATATGTGTGTCCAGGATGTTCAACACACATACACGATTGCAATCACAGACGATATACAGATAATTACCACAGAACAAGATTAATTAACCAGATTTTACTAAACAAACCATATTATCCTCGAATGCAAGCTCTAATGAATATTAATGACAAGTTCAACTAATGCAGCGGAAATAAACTAAATAAGCAAACTAAACAACTAGGCAGCATAAGCGATAGGGTATAGCGCATCTCCAATCAACACCACAGGCAAAGCTGACGGTAGACACGACCTAGAACTCTGCATTATCTCCATTAAACTCCCAATCCTGACCTGCAACTGTTGGAGGGGATTGCAAGAGTGAGTACATGTCGTACTCAGCATGTGTGGAAAGTATGACATGTGGCTGATCTAAATGACAACAATAATAATGGCTAAGTGCTGAAAAGTACATTAAAACATTGCAAAAGCAATATATTATATGTATGTGAAGTAAACCCATCATAATCATAAGTAATACCATAATAGCAGTCCACAATTCACCATCCTCATCAATAATTCCAGATTTCACCATTTGCCAATAACCATATTCAATACCAGAAATAAGTCCATAACCAACCATAACCATAATACCAACCATAACCATGCCAAATCCGAGTTCCCTCTAATCATGGAAGTTGTCCAGGTGCTCATAACCAGGAGCACGGCTATCATGATAGTTTTAGACACACTCTACAGAGGTTGTACCGCTTCACCCACGTGTTTGTGATTTCATCACCTTTCGATGACTAGAACCTCTATTATGCCGTATCACACTTCCGTTGGTGTGTGGCCAAGAGATCAAAAAATAGCGTTTACAAATGGATTACTAGCCTATTTAGACCCCACTGAGGTTTCACCGGTGGCGATGTCTCCAACAGAGCACATCTTCAACCAAGGGCCCCCTCTTGAGCCATTCGGATCCCAGGGTAGTCCCACCAATCATTAACAAACCCAATCCGACTACCCCTCCCCGAGCATCCACAATGGTCCAAATAGCACTGGCAAAGCCCTAATTAATCAGCTACGCC
Organism: Tuctoria greenei; assembly: GCA_036927565.1. NCBI lineage: Eukaryota > Viridiplantae > Streptophyta > Magnoliopsida > Poales > Poaceae > Tuctoria > Tuctoria greenei. The sequence continues at coordinate 165,065,629 of JAYESD010000006.1, forward strand.
GCACCCATACTTGGCCTCGTGATGGCACTGTAATCCTGGCTTATTCTCGCATGAACCGCTCCTTAGATCTAAAGCAAGCAAACCACCATACGTCCAACCCATCCACATATCAGGATTGCTTAGATCACCCATTACCATATCATATTTAATCAGTTCATATTAACCATAATATCATCCATGCATAATTAAATTGAGTGGTATAGTTGTTTCCCATCCTAGATGATTAAGCGAAGCAAAAGGTAAAAAGCCTTTCCTGACTCTCTACCATATATTCCAGGTGACAAGGGTGGTTTAACAAATCTAGTAAACTTCCTACCATAGGATTCCCATCAAATTGACACAAGCATGCAGTTTTGCAAACAAAACATTTATTTTAAAAAAGGATCAATATGCTTCAAGGACACTTGCCTTGCTCTTGCAGTTGATTAGAATCAAAGGCTTCAGGCTCTCGGTGCTGTAGATCCTCCATGGCACTTTCTAGCCCAAATCCGTCTAATCCACACAATAAACATACAAGGCAAGAAACACAATCAAAGAGTGCACATATATTACTCAATATGACATGACATGCATGATTAATTCAAATGCAAGATAGAACTTGTTAATAGATTGCTTTTAACAAGTTTATACAGGTTTGGAGTTGATTAGGTTAGTTTTTGAAATTAATTCAACACAATTTAGCCAGGAAGACCGGACTAGTCCGCCATGGACCGGACAAGTACGCACTTTACGAGATCAGCAGATTAGGGTTTTCTAGATCGACGTAAATTTGGAGATTAGGGGTTGAATTCTCGTGAGGAAAAGAGAATAGAAGGTATACCAGGTGTTTAGAACTCCAATGAATCAAGAAACTTGGAGGTAACACTTGGATCTTGGTGATCTAGGGTTGATGAACTTGGACATGAATTGGTGATGAAGAACAAAAACTTGGTGGAGATCTTGATCCTCTTTCGATTCCTCCTCTTCTTCTTCTTGCTTGGGATCTTCTCCTCCCTCCTTGGTGGTGGCTCTCCACGAACTAGGGTTTGGGTGGGGTGGAAAAGTGGCAAATAGATGTCAAGCCAAGGGGTGGGATTGTTTATATAGAGGTGGAGGCTAGGGTTAGATGGATTTTGAGTTTTAGAGGAGTAGAGGCCAGTTTAGAGTCCCACATGGGCTCTAAAAGAGTTAGGCACGACGTCCCTAGGACCACTTAACGTGAAACCCAAGAAACAAGTCGTAAAAAAAAAGATCAACTCGGAGTCGCAAAATATCAGACAAGTCTGAAAAGGACCGGACTAGTCCAAAAATGTACAGAGAGAAAATCGGACAAGTCTGGCCTAAAATCGGACAAGTCCGACTTTAGACAGAGAGGAAATCGAACAAGTCCGCTGGAACACTGGACTACTCCGGAAAAGTCCAAGGACTTAGCAATTTTTCAAGGATTCGTGGAATATCGCACTAGTCCGCACAAAATCGGACAAGTCCGAAAGTTTCCAGAGGCAAAATCGGACTAGTCCGCAGCAAAAACGGACAAGTCCGTTTTTAGTCAGAGAGAAATTGGACTAGTCCTTAGTAAAATCGGACTAGTTCGCACTTTCCTGCATTTTAAATGCGGTTTTGTTCCAAATCAATTTTAAATTTGTTCCTCTTGTTGTGGGTTAATGTTAAACATGTATATGAGTGTATGCAAGGCATGATGCATGAAAATGAGGGTGTTACAAACCTACCCCCTTAAAATGAATCTCGTCCTCGAGATTCGACGTGGAAGAGAAGAGATAGGGAAAGTCCTTCTTGATATCATCTTCTAGCTCCCAAGTGCTTCTTTTTCTGCGTTGTGCTTCCATTGAACTTTACACCATCGAATCACCTTGTTCCTTGTGACCCTCTCCTTGGTTTCCAAGATTTTGATCGGTTGCTCGGCATAAGTGAAATCTTCCTCTAGCACCAATCCTTCCATTGGCACTTGTTCTCCCGGTACTCTTAAACACTTCTTGAGCTTGGAAACATGAAAGACATCATGGACATCCGAAAGATGAGCTGGCATCTCCAACTTATACGCTACTTCTCCTCTTTTATTCAAAATCTTGAATGGTCCAATATAATGAGGTGTGAGCTTGCCCTTTATGTTAAACCTCTTATGACCTCTCATTGGTGACACCTTGAGGTAAACAAAATCTCCTATTTCAAAGGCTAATTTCCTTCTCCTATTGTCCGCATAGCCTTTTTGCCTTGATTGGGCAGCCCTCAAGTTTTCACGAATTATTTGGACTTGCTTTTCGGCTTCTTGCAACACATCCAGACCAAATACTTGAGTTTCTCCTGCCTCATTCTAGAATAAAGGTGTCCTACACTTCCTCCTATAAAGCGCTTCATATGGTGACATCTTTAAACTTGCTTGGTAGCTATTGTTGTATGAAAATTCCGCGTATGGCAAGCTTTTGTCCAACTTTTCCCATGCTTCAAAGCACAAGCTCTTAGCATGCCCTCTAGAATCTGATTGGTTCTTTCGGTTTGTCCATCCGTTTGTAGGTGATATACTGAACTAAAATTCAACCTCCTTCCCAAAGCTTCATGCAATTTTTGCAAAAATCTGGAGGTAAATTGAGAACGCCTATCTGAGACTATCTTCTTCGGTACTCCGTGTCGACACACAATATGCTCCATGTATATTTCGGCCAATTGTGCAGCTGTATATTTGGTCTTCACAGGGACAAAATGAGCTGACTTGGTTAAGCGATCTACAATTACCCAAATTGAGTCATACCAGGACTGAGTACGTAGTAACCCGACTATGAAGTCCATTCCAATTTCTTCCCACATCCATTCCGGAATCTTCAATGGTTGCAATAATCCAGCTGGCCTTTGATATTTCACCTTGACTCATTTACACACATCACACAATGCCACATATTCAGCTATGTCCTTCTTCATGCTATCCCACCAATAGCTAGTCTTCAAGTCTTTGTACATCTTCGTACAACCGGGGTGAATTGAGTTAGGTGAGTCATGTGCCTCTTTTAATATCGTCTCCCGAATATGCTTCACATTAGGCACAATAATTCTCTTCCCAAGCCATAAGGTACCATGTTCATCTTCATCAAATCTGAATTCTCTCCCCTCTTGGGTCCTTTCCTTGATTTCCTGAATTTCCTCATCCTTGGTCTGTGCCTCAAGAATTTCTTGCTCCAATGTTGGGTTTAACTCCATCATCTCCATCTCATTTACAAATCCGAGGTTCAACCTTTCAAACTCCTTACATAAGTCGGATGGTAACTCTCGAACTGTGAGTTGATGACTCACTCCCTTCCTACTCAAAGCATCGGCCACTACATTAGCTTTTCCCGGATGATAGTTGATTCCCAAATCATAATCTTTGATAAGCTCCAACCATCTCCGTTGCCTCAAGTTCAGATCCGTTTGTGTGAAAATATACTTCAAACTCTTATGATCCGTATAAATTTCACACCTATGTCCAAGGATGTAGTGTCTCCTAATTTTCAATGCATGTACCACGGCTGCAAGTTCTAAATCATGTGTTGGGTAATTCTGCTCATGTTTCTTCAGTTGTCTCAAAGCATGTGCAACCACTTGAACTTCTTGCATCAATACACATCCAAGTCCTTGTCTCGATGCATCGCAATAAATATCAAAACTCTTGCTCACATCCGGCAGTACCAAAACTGGGGCTGTTGTTAACCTCTTTTTGAACTCCTCGAAACTATTTTGACAAGCTTGAGTCCATTGGAAAGCATTTCCCTTCATTAGCAACTCTGTCATAGGCTTGGCTATCTTGGAAAAGTATTTGATGAACCGACGGTAATATCCAGCCATCCCCAAAAAACTTCTTATTTCCTTGACAGTTTGCGGTGGTTCCCATTTCAACACGTCTCTCACTTTTCCGGAGTCAACCGATACTCCTCCTCCTGAGATGATATGACCCAAAAATGGCACCTCTTTCAACCAAAATTGACATTTGTTGAACTTGGCATACAACCGATGCACACTTAATTTCTGCAACATAAGCCTCAAGTGCTCCTCATGTTCCTTCTCATCCTTCGAGTAGATCATAATATCATCAATAAACACCACCACAAACTTATCCAAGTACTCCATGAAGACCTTATTCATGAGGTACATAAAGTAGGCAGGCACATTTGTCAATCCAAAAGACATCACGGTGTACTCATAAGATCCATACCGTGTCCTAAAAGCTGTCTTGGGTATGTCTGATGGTCTAATCTTCATTTGAAAATATCCCGACCTCAAATCAATCTTAGAGAAGACACAAGCACCCCTCATATGATCAAACATGTCTTCTATGCGTGGCATGGTGTACTTGTTCTTGATTGTTACCTCATTGAGAGCTCGGTAATCTACACACATCCTTTGAGTCCCATCCTTCTTGTCCACAAACAGCACGGGCGCTCCCCAAGGTGAAGAGCTAAGGTGAATAAAACCTTTCTCTAGTCGCTCTTGAATTTGTTTCTTGAGCTCCGCTAATTCCAAAGGAGGCATCCTATATGGCCTCTTAGCTATAGGTGCAGTTCCAGGTATTAAATCAATAACAAACTCAATGTCTCAATCAGGTGGCATACCTGACAACTCGTTTGGAAAAACATCCAAAAGTTCACACACCACCGGAATCTCCTTGATTGTGGCACCGTCCATATGATTCAGCTGCAATTGCTTCGGTGCGGTTTGAGATGCTTCAAATTCTATGGTGATCCCTTCCTCATTGGTCAACTTCATCGTCTTCGTGGCACACTCAATAACTCCATTGTGCTTCCTCAACCAGTCCATACCAAGTATAATGTCCAATCCTTGAGAATCCAAAACAATGAGGTTGGTGGAGAAGTCTACCCCCCTTATTCTAAGGCTTACTTTTGGACATACTATATTTGTCCTCATCTCTCCTCCAGGAGACTTAACCAATAGAGTAAACTTCATATGAGAGATAGGCAAACTATACTTGGCAACATACTTCGATGCAATGAATGAACGCGATGCTCCAGAATCAAATAACATAGTCGCGGGGTTGGAGTTTGCGAGAAACATACCAATGAACACGTCATCCGCTTGTTGAGCATCCTCCGTGGAGACATGGTTCACGTTGCCACGAGCAAAATTCTGTTGTCCATGGTTCCCTTGTGGTTGTCCTCCATTGGGTCTTGGGTTTCGCCTCGACGCATTACTCCCTTGACCAAGGCCCGACTTAGGACATTGATGCCCAATGTGTCCAGCTTCTCCACAAGTATAACACTTCTTAACTCCACCAGAATTATTGGGACGGGCTTGGTTTTGAAAACTTGCAGCAGGAAAATTTGCACGAGGTGCATAAGGCATTGGAGGCCTAGGTGCTTGCATGACAGGGCGCTGCTGCACAAGCTGAGTTGGGCGAGGTGCAAATCCAGGGCGTTGAGCAGGAATAGAAGAGTTGTAGTATGGCACATTAGGAGGTGCAAAACGAGGGCGCACATTACTACCTTGTTGCTGTCCTTGATATGGCTCCTTTCTCTTATTGTCTTGCTCCATCTCACGGATCTTGTTCTCAACCACGATTGTTTTGTCCACAAGCTTCTGAAAATTTTCATAGTCACAATTGAACAATTGCACTTGAATTTCATTGTTCAAGCCCCTCATGAACAAGTATTGTTTCCGGCTGTCCCAACTAACATCCTCAGGTGCATATCCTGAGAGTTGAGTGAACTTGTTGAGATATTCACTCACGCTTGATCTTCCTTGCCTTAAATTCTCAAATTCTTTCCTTTTCAAAATCATAACACCCTCGGGCACATAATGAGAACGAAAACTCTCCTTGAATTCGGCCCAAGTAATCCTCTCTTGATTCTCGTGAGCATTGCAATAAGCATCCCACCAATCCGCAGCTGCTCCAACTAGTTGATGAGAAGCAAATAAGACCTTCTCCCGGTCACTGCATTGGATAATAGCAAGTTTCTTCTCCACAGACTTGAGCCAATCACATGCATCCATAGGGTCGGCAACTTGAGCAAAGGCCGGTGGCCTAGTCCTCATAAACTCTCCCAACCGGTTATGAGGGGGCAGGGGTGGCGGTGGAGGCATGTGGGGCTGATTGTTGATGTTGTCAGCCTGCAGCTGTCCTATAGTCTGTATCATGGTCTGCATGAGCTGGTTTTGCATAGACAAAAGCTGCTCAATGTTGATAGCTCCCTGAGTAGATCCTTGTCCAATGTTGTTCTGAGGCACTCCATTGTTCTCCTCCTCATCATTGTCATCCCTCTGGTTGCGAGTCCTCACCATCTGAAGAAAAGCAATAGGTAAGAATTAGAAAATGTCCCCAACTATATGCATCAAGGGATATAAAAATAAATAGCTAGCTACACTAGCCTAGGTGGACATGGCAATGCTAAAGCATCCAAAAATCCTCTATTAAGCACACAAGCAAACAATATATATAGCAACAACACACCAAGCAAAAACACATCGATTCCTGAGTGCCCCTATGTGCTCTAAAGTGTCCATTCTATCTAGGCTGCATCCTACGGTCAACATGTGGCTCTGATACCAATCTATGACGCCCGGTTCCGAAAATGAACCAAGCTAACGCATATGTGTGCCCAGGATGTTCAACACACATACACGAGTGCAATCACGAATGATATACATATAATTACCACATAACAAGATTAATTAACAAAATTTTACTAAACAAACCATATTATCCTCGAATACAAGCTCTAATGAATATTAATGACAAGTTAAACTAATGCAGCGGAAATAAACTAAATAAGCAAACTAAACAACTAGGCAGCATAAGCGATAGGGTATAGCGCAGCTCCAATCAACACCACAGGCAAAGCTGACGGTAGACACGGCCTAGAACTCCGCATTATCGACATTAAACTCCCAATCCTGACCTGCAACTGTTGGGGGGGATTGCAAGAGTGAGTACATGTCATACTCAGCAAGTGTGGAAAGTATGACATGTGGCTGATCCAAATGACGACAATAATAATGACTAAGTGCTGAAAAGTACATTAAAACATTGGAAAAGCAATATATTATATGTATGTGAAGTAAACCCATCATAATCATAAGTAATACCATAATACCAGTCCACAATTCACCATCCTCATCAATAATTCCAGATTTCACCATTTGCCAATAACCATATTCAATACCAGAAATAAGTCCATAACCAACCATAACCATAATACCAACCATAACCATTCCAAATCCGAGTTCCCTCTAATCATGGACGTTGTCCAGGTGCTCATAATCGGGAGCACGACTATCATGATAGTTTTAGACACACTCTGCAGAGGTTGTACCGCTTTACCCACGTGTTTGTGATTTCATCACCTTTCGATGACTAGAACCTCGATTATGTCGTCTCACACTTCCGTCGGTGTGTGGTCAAGATATCACAAAATAGCCTTTACAAAGGGATTACTAGCCTATTTAGACCCCACTCAGGTTTCACCGGTGGCGATGTCTCCTACAGAGAACATATTCAACCAATGGCCCCCTCTTGAGCCATTCGGATCCCAGGGTAGTCCCACCAATCATTAACAAACCCAATCCGACTACCCCTTCCCCGAGCATCCACAATGGTCCAAATAGCACCGGCAAAGCTCCAATTAATCAGCTACGCCGCACCCATACTTGGCCTCGTGGTGGCACTGTAATCCTGGCTTATTCTTGCATGAACCGGTCCTTAGATCTACAGCAAGCAAACCACCATACGTCCAACCCATCCACATACCAGGCTTGCTTAGATCACCCATTACCATATCATATTTAACCAGTTCATGTTAACCATAATATCATCCATTCATAATTAAATTGAGTGGTATAGTTGTTTCCCATCCCAGTTGATTAAGCGAAGCAAAAGGTAAAAAGCCCTTCCCGACTCTCTACCATATATTCTAGGTGACAAGGGTGGTTTAACAAATCTAGTAAACTTCCTACCATAGGATTCCCATCAAATTGACACAAGCATGCAGTTTTGCAAATAAAACATTTATTTTAAAATAGGATCAATATGCTTCAAGGACACTTGCCTTGCTCTTGCTGTTGATTAGGATCAAAGGCTTCAAACTTTTGGTGCTGTAGATCCTCCGCGGCACTTTCTAGCGCAAATCCATCTAATCCGCACAATAAACATACAAGACAAGAAACACAATCAAAGAGTGCACATATATTACTCAATATGACATGACATGCATGATTAATGCAAATGCAAGATAGAACTTGTTAATAGATTGCTTTTAACAAGTTTATACAGGTTTGGAGTTGATTAGGTCAGTTTTTGAAATTAATTCAACACAATTTATCCAGGAAGACCGGACTAGTCCGCTAGGGACCGGACAAGTCCGCACTTTACGAGATGAGCAGATTAGGGTTTCTAGATCGATGTAAATTTGGAGATTAGGGGTTGAATTCTCATGAGAAAAAAGAGAATAGAAGGTATACCAGGTGTTTAGAACTCCAATGAATCAAGAAACTTGGAGGTAACACTTGGATCTTGGTGATCTAGGGTTGGTGATGAACTTGGAGATTAATTGGTGATGAAGAACGAAAACTTGGTGGAGATCTTGATCCTCTTTCGTTTCCTCCTCTTCTTCTTCTTGCTTGGGATCTTCTCCTCCCTCCTTGGTGGTTGCTTTCCACGAACCAGGGTTTGGGTGGGGTGGAAAAGTGGCAAATAGATGTCAAGCCAAGGGGTGGGGTTGTTTATATAGAGGTGGAGGCTAGGGTTAGATGTATTTCGAGTTTGAGAGGAGTAAAGGTCGGTTTAGAGTCCCACATGGGCTCTAAAAGAGTTAGGCACGACGTCCCTAGGCCCACTTAATGTGAAACCCAAGAAACAAGTCGTAAAACAAAAGATCAACACAGAGTCGCGAAAGATCGGACAAGTCCGAAAAAGACCGGACTAGTCCGAAAATGTCCAGAGAGAAGATCGGACAAGTCTGGCCTAAAATCGGACAAGTCCAACTTTAGATAGAGAGAAAATCGGACAAGTCCACTAGAACACCGGACTAGTCCGGAAAAGTCCAAAGACTTAGCAATTTTTCAAGGATTCTTGGAATATCGGACTAGTCTGCATAAAATCTGTAGGATCGAAGAGCACGTGAAAAGCTACCAGAGGGGGGGGGTGAATGGTAGATTTAAAAATCTTACGCAGCGGAAACAATAAAACCCTAATCCCTTTGGTAGAAAAACGATCTGTTAAATAAATCGTGTATGAGACTAATCTAAACGTGTTTCACCGTGACAAAAGTGATAGATATCAGAGAGAATCAAGTCACGAAGACAATACAAAAAGAATTACTCAAATCCGTTGAGAACAACTCAAGTTATGATCAAAAGATCAAACACTGGTCAATCTGACCTACTCGAGAAAAACAGTTTCTGGAATGCTGAAAAGAAACTCGTGTAGCACAAAAACCACAAATCCAATGACCGTGAAATTTTGGCAGATGATAGTTAATCAAGTTGTGAAGACAACCGAAAAAGAATCACGTCAATTGGATCAGTAAAACTCGAGTTATGCTAAAACCACCGTCGAAAGGTAGTGCTGTCCAGAAACTCGATGAGTAAAACTTGTCTGGAACAAGTCGGACGAACAAGGCACAAAAGTTCCTTCAAACTATGAATTTTATTCAATAGAACACAAGAGGAACAGCCCCAAAGTCGTCACACACGAGCTTTGGCCTTCCCTTGCTTATATAACCAGCCCTTAGGCCATCCCAAGACAACTAGGACTCTAATCCTAATCCGATCACAATCGGAACTTACCATAACTGCTCAAGATTCTTCTATACGCAGATAGAAGCAATCTTAAGACTTCCAAACACCTTAGGAACGTATCCCACATTCCTAAACAACCCAATTTCGTGAGACACACGAAATCCTAACATAACCAACTCGATACTTCCCATACCGAGTCATAACCAACTCTGCCGCAGCCAAAGTCTTCAACCGATACGATCCGATTCTTCCAATCAGATCTTCCTTCCATAATCCGTCTCTAGAAGCATATTGCCACGTCATGCACCTCATGCATACGTGCGAACACCTTCCTTCGACCTTCATATGCACTGCCCTTGATTCAATCATCCTGCGCGACCTCCTGACCCGCTCAACCACAGTTCCTCCCGAACTTGGTTGTTGGAACCTCATCTCCTCCTGAGACTAGTCCAATGGATCCCGTCACCAGCCATGACTTGAAGTCAAGCAACACCTGCACATGAATAAACAAACAATCCATACGAGCCCAAGTCCTCGACTTGACTCACGTTAGTTCCGAACACAACACCTTACGTGAGAACCTCACATAAGCATGTTGCAAAACCACAGTAGAAAACGATATCAACCATATCATCCAAAACGCACCAAAAACTTAGCAAATGAATACTAAGCAATCTTTCCTAACAAGTAAAGCAAGTACGAATCATTGCAAATGAAAAACAGAAACACTTTGGTCAAGTTCCGGACCTTGCCAGAGCAACCCGGAGCTTGAGCCGGAGCTAATAAGAAACACTGCAGTCAAGTTCCGGACCTTGCCAGAGCAACCCGGAGCTTGAGCCGGAGCTAACAAAAGCTAGTAGAACCTAGCGTCGGAGCTTACCAAAACTAGTAGATCCTGGATCCGGAGCTTACCAAAACTAGTAGATCCTGGATCCGGAGCTTATCAAAACTAGTCGGAACTAGTCAACCCAAAACCGGAGCTAGACAAAGTAAGTCGGAGCTTAGCAAAAACATGTCGGAGCTATCAGATATATGCCGGAGCTATCTAAGACATGCCGGAGCTAAACATAAAGCTCACCGGAGCTAACTAAAGCTGGTCAGACCTTACCAAGAAGCCGGACCTAGCATCTAACGTAGCCGGAGCTACCCAAAGCAAGCCGGACCTATCGTCTAACGTAGCCGGAGCTACCCAAAGCAAGCCGGACCTATCGTCGGACCTTGCTGTAACTCGGAGCTAGAGTCGGACCTTGATAAAAAGGTGTTTTGGTGATATTTAAAACTTTTATCATCAAAGCCAAGTGTATTTACTACAAGCCAATGTATTCAGCACACATAGGTCTTACAATCTCCCCCTTGATGAATGCATTGGCAACACCATTTAAAATTCCGAACATTGGCTTATTCAAATAAAAGTTTTGAAAACAATTTCTCCCCTTTTGTAAAACAAACGTAAATGAAAATCTCTCCCTCTTTTGAAAGTGAAAATGTCTCCCCCTTTATTATCTCTCTTTTTTTTAATGTGATTAATCTCTCCCCCTTTGACAATGTATTCAGCAAGATAAAAGAGAAATTTTAATTGTGATGAGATATAAACAAATTATCTCTCCCTCTTTAGTTGTTATGAGCATATTATAACATATACATATAAACAAAGCTCATCCAAGTCATACTATCAAGTACCTTACATTATCACATCAATGAAATACATAAGGTAGTGTAAGCCATGCTAGAGAGCAAGTGTGATTTTCAATTTTAGCAGGTCATGATCTCACAAACTTAACTATTTTAAAACCTGAAAGCATGACACTAGTTGCTGCATTTTATTATTTTCAAAGCATAAATCTAGATCATATGATATTTGCAAGAGATTATATGCGCAACTGCCTTATTCTAACCAACCAAGCCAAGCCTATGTCACTTGACAATCAGAAGCTTAAGGACATGGTTTTAGTCATACACAACTTCTTCCAAGTTCATATCTAAGTGCAATGACAAGCCATCTCAAAAGAAGAAGTGCGATGCATGCATATTCTCTTGATCTTTTCTCAATTTATATTTGTTCATAAAAACTCAACATGTGAGTTGATTACTTGATAAATTCTTAATAATTAAAAGCATTTGTGAGCATGCAACAAGTTCAAAACAGCAAGAAAGTTCGACCATGACCAGATTTAGTGTAAGTAATTATTCCAATTACTAGACATGGCAAAAACTACAAAAAGTATAACACGAGTAATGTAGTAAGAACTTTCAGCATGTAAGAGAAATCACAACGTCATATATGTATGAAATAATATGCTCATATTATTTTAATTTCAGATTCACACATAGACTTCCTAAGTTTCAAAAACTCCCCCTCAATTTAAGCCATGAGGATGCATAACCCCTATTTCACTACGAATGTAACAAAAACGAGTGAAATCCAAAGGTTTTGTAAAAATGTCAGCCAATTGTTGTTCGGTATCTACATGGTGAAGCACAATGTTTCCTTTTTCAACATTATCACGGAGAAAGTGATACCTAATGTCAATGTGCTTAGTTCTAGAATGTTGCACGGGGTTTTTAGCAATGCAAATAGCACTAGTGTTATCACAGAACAGTGGAACACTATCTAGATCAACCCCATAGTCCTTAAGTGTTTGAACAATCCAAAGAATTTGTGAACAAGCACTAGCAGCAGCTACATACTCAGATTCGGCTGTGGATTGTGCGACTGAACTTTGTTTTCTAGAGGACCAAGCAACAAGAGAATTACCAAGAAAATGACAAGCACCGGAAGTACTTTTCCTATCAATCCTACAACCCCCAAAATCAGCATCCGAAAAAGCTTTCAAAGAAATGATTGAGGAAGAAGGAAGAAAAATGCCAAATTCTTGAGTTCCATGTAAGTACCTGAGAATCCTTTTGACAGCTTGACGATGTGAAACACGTGGGGAAGCTTGAAACCGTGCACAAAGACATACGCTGAATTGTATGTCCGGTCTTGATGCTGTAAGGTACAAAAGTGATCCGATCATACTTCTATATTCTTTTTGATCCACGGATTCACCATCTTCATCAAGTTCAAGTGTTGTTGCTGTTCCCATTGGTGTCCGAAGAGGCTTGCTTTTGTCCATGTTGAAGCGCCTTAGGAGATCTTTGGTATACTTTGTTTGATGCACAAAGGTACCCTCCTTGGTTTGCTTGATTTGCAGCCCCAAAAAGTAAGTGAGTTCACCCATCATACTCATTTCAAATTCAGAACTCATCATTGCTGAAAACTTGGACACAAGATCATGAGAAGCACAACCAAAGATAATATCATCCACATACACTTGAATGAATAATGAGTCATTGCCATGATTAAGCACAAAAAGAGTTTTATCAACCTTTCCCATTGTAAACCCCTTTTCAAGTAAGAATGTTTTTAACCTATCATACCATGCTCTAGGGGCTTGTTTGAGACCATATAAGGCTTTGGACAGTTTGTAAACATGATTAGGAAAATCTGGATTTTCAAAACCTGGTGGTTGTTTGACATAAACCTCCTCATCTATGTAGCCATTAAGAAAAGCACTTTTAACATCCATTTGATATAGCTTAAAACCTTTAGATGCTGCGAAAGCTAACAAAATTCTTATGGCTTCTAATCTAGCGACAGGAGCAAAAGTTTCATCAAAATCTAGACCTTCAACTTGAGTGAAACCTTGAGCAACCAACCTAGCCTTATTCCTAATCACAACCCCATCCTCACTTTGTTTATTTTTATATACCCATTTAGTTCCAATTAAAGTGTGGCCTTGAGGTGGAGGTACAAGTTTCCAAACATTATTTCTTTCAAAATTTTCTAACTCTTCTTGCATGGCAATAATCCAAGATTCATTAGTGAGTGCGTGTGATATATCTTTAGGTTCAAAAGAGGCAACAAAAGCAGAATGAGCATGAGAGTTTGGATCGCAAAACCTGGACCGTGTGACTCGTTCATGCAAGCTTCCAATCATCTGTTGTGGGGGATGATCTTTGTAAAAACGTAGGGGAACAGATGTCTCACAAGCTTCTTTTTCATTAGGTTCATTGTAGATTGATGAGCTTGTGATTTGTGGATGATCAGGACCAGCAGAGGTGACAGCCGGAGCTTGTTCAATGTCCGGAGTTGGACACGTGTCAACTTCGGAACTACCAGGCAGTATCACCGGCTCTTCTTCATCTTCGAAAATACCCTCCCCCTGAGAATATGAATCTGGTCCTGCAACACCGGAGCTAGTACCTGGACTAGCTTCATCAAAAGACACTTCACAAGTCTCCACAATTTTGTTAGTGTCAAGTAAAAGAACACGGTAGCCTCTAGTATGAGATGGATAACCAAGAAACATGCCATCATTGGATCTAGGTTCAAATTTATCAAGATTACCATGTTTCTTAACAAAGCATTTGCAACCAAAGACCCGAAAGTGTGTAACACTAGGCCTATGTCCAAACCGGAGCTCATATGGTGTTTTACCTAGCTTAGTACGCAAGAAAACACGATTTGAGACATAACAAGCAGTTGCTAATGCATCAGCCCAAAATTTCCTAGGGGTTTGATATTCATCAAGCATAGTCCTAGCCATCTCAACTAGGGTTCTGTTCTTTCTTTCTACAACACCGTTTTGTTGAGGTACATATGGTGAAGAAAATTGATGATCTATTCTATTTTCAGCACAAAAGTGATCAAAGAATTGATTTTTAAATTCAGTTCCATTATCACTTCTAATTGCTTTTAATGATCCTGGGTGATCAATTGATAATCTAAGAAATAAAGTTCTAAAGTGACTAAAGACTTCATTCTTAGACGCCATAAAATACACCCAAGAATATCTAGAATAATCATCAACAATAACAAGAGCATACCATTTACCTCCGAAGGATTGAACACGTGAAGGTCCTACGGTGTCAAGATGCAAAAGTTGACATGGTTCAGTTGTCATTATCATTGTGAGAGGAGTATGTGAACCTGCAACCATCTTAGCATGTCTACAAGAAGAGCACACAATTTCTTTGTCCCCTTTTAGCTTAGGCAGCCCACGTATGCGATCAAGAGCACTGACACGCATAAGGTGATCAAAGCCTACGTGACCAAGTCTACGATGCCAAAAATATAAGTCCTTTGAATCATTAGCAACTAGACACCTATGCTTAGAAGAAGACATATCAAAATCAGCTTTAAAAACTCTTCCAAACCGAGACATGTTAAAAATAAGCTCACTATTTGAATCTACAACTTTGCAGCAGTTTTTATTGAAAGTAATTTCTAGATTTTCATCTAGCAATTGTGAAACAGAAAGCAAGTTATATTTCAAATTTTTGACAAGTGCCACATCCTTCAAAGTGTAGTGATCATTTACTCTAACCGAACCCTTAGCAATTATAGGAGTTGAAGAATTATCGGCAAAAGTAACATTCTCTACACGTGACACAAAGGTGAGGGAGGAGAACCAATCTTTGTTACCGGTCATGTGGCGTGAGCAACCTGAATCCACAATCCAAATATTCTCCTTCCTCAAGCGTGTAACCTACATAGAAGCACCATTCGTCGATGACTCAGTACTGGGGTTAGTCAAAAGGCATTTAGGAATCCAGTACTGAGTCACGCGACGTGCAGCAGGAAAAACACGCGAAAGCTGAGACAAAACAGCAGGTTTATGAGTCAAAGATTGAGGTTTTCTTTTCCTAACAGTTGTTACTTGTTTAGAGTGAAAACCAGTAGCTCCGGAGGTAAAAGCAGAAGGTCCGGAGGCAAAAACTGAAGCTCCGGAGGGAACAACACAAGATCCGGGAGCTCTCGGAGCTATCAGAACTATCGGAGCTGCCTTTGCGGATTCCTTACCAGAAGATCTGGAAGCTACCTTTTCAAATTTCTGACTCACTAAAGCAGGTTGTGTTTTTCTAATTGCATGAAAGTTATAAGATCTAGCAATTTTTCTTTCCTTTTTCTGTTGTTTAGCTAGTCTATAACAAAAATCTATGACATGACCATCTCTACCACAGAAGGTACAATGAAATTTAACTTTGTGTTCATGTCTAGAAGAGCAAGCAACATTTTTATTTGAAACGGAATGAGGCATCACTCCTGCAGATTTGAAAACCACTCTATTTTGTTTAGGAACTGTTTGAATCAAACCACTTCCTAATGACCTTACAATTTTAGGTGGATGTGCCTTAGCATGAACATGAGAATCAAAACCTAAACCAGTTTTATCTTTGCTAGACTTTGAAGAATTCAGCAGCAAGTTTAGATTCTTATTCCCATTACAAAACCGACCTAGTGTCCTATTCATGTCATCAAGTTTCTTAGACAAGTCTAGGCAGTTTGCACATGAAGTTTTTCCTTTTAGTTTGCAATTGGAACAATTTTTAACTTCATGAGATCGTAAAACATTGTTCAGAATGGAAATTTCATTCATTGCATCTTTTAGTTTCTTATCAAGATTTTCACATGCAGAACAATGCAAATCATCTGTAGAACAAGAAGCATCTTTTAAGTTTTTATCATTAAGTGCAGCAAGTTTTTTGTTCTTTTCAATTTCTTCATCAAGTCTGTCTAGAGTGGAAGAATGTGCACTTCTTAGAGAGGACAATTGTTCATAGATCAAGTCACATGAGGGACATGCATCATCACTAGGAATCAAAGTTTTTAAACGGTTAATTTCAGATTCTAGTGATTCAATTTTAGCAGCACTATCCCTAAGCT
This sequence comes from Tuctoria greenei, assembly GCA_036927565.1. Taxonomy (NCBI): domain Eukaryota; kingdom Viridiplantae; phylum Streptophyta; class Magnoliopsida; order Poales; family Poaceae; genus Tuctoria; species Tuctoria greenei. The sequence continues at coordinate 165,082,052 of JAYESD010000006.1, forward strand.
TTTTGTCCTTTTTCTTGACAATAATAGTTGCACGGGAAATAGCATCACACATTTCATTGCAGGTAGAACATACCTCATCATCGTCACTATTGTGTTCTGCTTCCTCCTGACTTGATCTTGATCTTGCTTTGCTCGCCATGAAGCATAAGTTGGCTAAATCATCATTCTCTTCATCACTTTCAAAATCAATGTCACTTGAACTGAGCTCTTGAAGTGCGGTGATGAAGCTGTTGATCATCTTGCGTCCTATGGTACCCTTCTTTTTCTTGTTGGAATTTCCAGAGGAGGTCCGGATCTTGCTTTGTTTTTCTTCTCGGGTGGTCGAACCTGAAAGGTTAGGGCATTCTGTACGAAAGTGTCCTGTTTTACCACATTCAAAACAGCGTTGAGGTCCGGAGCTTCCTCTCCTTCTAGTTCTCACATTTTGCAATGCTTTTGAGAATCTAGTAGAGATGAGTGCTAACTCCTCTTCTGGAAATTCTTCGATCTGTTCCAGGGTTAGTGAGGACAACAAGGCAAGAGTATTGCAGGATGATGATTGGCCGGAGCTAGACATATCACGTTGTGAGACAAATGCAATAGACTTGTTTGGGTTCTTACGTGCTAGGATGTCAATTTCATGAGTTTTTAGTTTAGAATAAAGTACATCTAATGTAAGAGAACTCATGACAGTTGATTCACGAATAGATGTTACTTTCATCTCCCAAATTGTCATGTCTAATGCACTAAGAAGTTGTCTAGCATTCTCAGCATCAGAAAAATTTACATTGACACTACGTAAGTTGCTGAGAATTTTATTGAAACGAGCAAAGAGGTCATCGATAGACTCACCTGGTTGCATCTCAAAACGCATATACTCCTTTTTGAACATATCTTGTTTTACCTCCTTGATTGTGTTGGAGCCTTCATGATAATCACAGAGAGCTCTCCAAACGTCGTATGCTGACCGGAGGTGTGCGACACGATCAAAGTCGCTTTGAGTGAGTCCTTGGATGATCAAGTTTCGGGCTTTGTTGTTGTTGTCGACGTCCCGGAGGTTCGTGGCCGTGACTTGATCATTGGGTGGCACTTCATAAGGCTTATACACCTTCTCCCATATTGCAAAGCCTTGTGCCTGGATAAAAGCCTCCATGCGTGCCTTCCAAACCTGAAAATCAATACCAGCAAACACACAAGGTTTGGCGGAGTACTTCTCCATGATGATTAGTCAAAAACACGTGCAAATCACAAAGATTAGAGCAACCTGGCTCTGATACCAATTGTAGGATCGAAGAGCACGTGAAAAGCTACCAGAGGGGGGGGGTGAATGGTAGATTTAAAAATCTTACGCAGCGGAAACAATAAAACCCTAATCCCTTTGGTAGAAAAACGATCTGTTAAATAAATCGTGTATGAGACTAATCTAAACGTGTTTCACCGTGACAAAAGTGATAGATATCAGAGAGAATCAAGTCACGAAGACAATACAAAAAGAATTACTCAAATCCGTTGAGAACAACTCAAGTTATGATCAAAAGATCAAACACTGGTCAATCTGACCTACTCGAGAAAAACAGTTTCTGGAATGCTGAAAAGAAACTCGTGTAGCACAAAAACCACAAATCCAATGACCGTGAAATTTTGGCAGATGATAGTTAATCAAGTTGTGAAGACAACCGAAAAAGAATCACGTCAATTGGATCAGTAAAACTCGAGTTATGCTAAAACCACCGTCGAAAGGTAGTGCTGTCCAGAAACTCGATGAGTAAAACTTGTCTGGAACAAGTCGGACGAACAAGGCACAAAAGTTCCTTCAAACTATGAATTTTATTCAATAGAACACAAGAGGAACAGCCCCAAAGTCGTCACACACGAGCTTTGGCCTTCCCTTGCTTATATAACCAGCCCTTAGGCCATCCCAAGACAACTAGGACTCTAATCCTAATCCGATCACAATCGGAACTTACCATAACTGCTCAAGATTCTTCTATACGCAGATAGAAGCAATCTTAAGACTTCCAAACACCTTAGGAACGTATCCCACATTCCTAAACAACCCAATTTCGTGAGACACACGAAATCCTAACATAACCAACTCGATACTTCCCATACCGAGTCATAACCAACTCTGCCGCAGCCAAAGTCTTCAACCGATACGATCCGATTCTTCCAATCAGATCTTCCTTCCATAATCCGTCTCTAGAAGCATATTGCCACGTCATGCACCTCATGCATACGTGCGAACACCTTCCTTCGACCTTCATATGCACTGCCCTTGATTCAATCATCCTGCGCGACCTCCTGACCCGCTCAACCACAGTTCCTCCCGAACTTGGTTGTTGGAACCTCATCTCCTCCTGAGACTAGTCCAATGGATCCCGTCACCAGCCATGACTTGAAGTCAAGCAACACCTGCACATGAATAAACAAACAATCCATACGAGCCCAAGTCCTCGACTTGACTCACGTTAGTTCCGAACACAACACCTTACGTGAGAACCTCACATAAGCATGTTGCAAAACCACAGTAGAAAACGATATCAACCATATCATCCAAAACGCACCAAAAACTTAGCAAATGAATACTAAGCAATCTTTCCTAACAAGTAAAGCAAGTACGAATCATTGCAAATGAAAAACAGAAACACTTTGGTCAAGTTCCGGACCTTGCCAGAGCAACCCGGAGCTTGAGCCGGAGCTAATAAGAAACACTGCAGTCAAGTTCCGGACCTTGCCAGAGCAACCCGGAGCTTGAGCCGGAGCTAACAAAAGCTAGTAGAACCTAGCGTCGGAGCTTACCAAAACTAGTAGATCCTGGATCCGGAGCTTACCAAAACTAGTAGATCCTGGATCCGGAGCTTATCAAAACTAGTCGGAACTAGTCAACCCAAAACCGGAGCTAGACAAAGTAAGTCGGAGCTTAGCAAAAACATGTCGGAGCTATCAGATATATGCCGGAGCTATCTAAGACATGCCGGAGCTAAACATAAAGCTCACCGGAGCTAACTAAAGCTGGTCAGACCTTACCAAGAAGCCGGACCTAGCATCTAACGTAGCCGGAGCTACCCAAAGCAAGCCGGACCTATCGTCTAACGTAGCCGGAGCTACCCAAAGCAAGCCGGACCTATCGTCGGACCTTGCTGTAACTCGGAGCTAGAGTCGGACCTTGATAAAAAGGTGTTTTGGTGATATTTAAAACTTTTATCATCAAAGCCAAGTGTATTTACTACAAGCCAATGTATTCAGCACACATAGGTCTTACAAAATCGGACAGGTCCAAAAGTTTCCAGATGCAAAATTGGACTAGTCCGCAGCAAAAACGAAAAAGTCCGTTTTTAGTCAGAGAGAAATCAGACTAGTCCTCAGTAAAATTGGACTAGTCCGCACTTTCCTGCATTTTAAGTGCGGTTTTGTTCCAAATCAATTTTAAATTCGTTCCATTATTGTGGGTTAATGTTAAACATGTATATGAGTGTATACAAGGCATGATGCATGAAAATGAAGGTGTTACAATGATCATTCTTAAGGGTATGTCCTTGCACTAAATAGTCTTCATCAATTAATTCTCTTTTAGTTTCAATATATTCAAATGAAGAGTATTTAAGTGCTCCTACCCTATCAACAATATGAGTAATCAATGAAGTGCATTCAATTGGTCCTGATTTTGAAATGTAATCTGACCATTGTGTCATCATGGCTTTGACTGGAGCAACTTTTATCTTTTTAGTCATGGCAAAAAAAAATTTCAATTCATCATCTCGCACAACCCTAACATCTCCCCTAGGGAACATAGTCATAGCCACCCATCTATGCATGAAGCGTAAGGTAGGGTTTTGGATGTGGCTATTCCTAGGAGCCCTACATGTGACCTCACTAGTTAGCTCATGCCAAAAACTTTGTTTGTTAAACTTAGGAAAATTGTCTAAATCTAGCAAACACTGTTTATGGAAGCCTAGGATGCTACCTAATTCTTTCCATAGGATGTTGTATTCCTTTTGAAATAATCTAAAAGTAATACCATCAAATCATGTTCTTAGCGTGCAAAGGAATTGGATAGTGAGAAGGCGTGAACCTTTCTCCTCTATGTGAGCAAAGTCATCAAATCCAATTGCATGCCAAATGGAAAGAAATTGGGAGTCCATACCTATTCTGGAGATCAAATGTGGATCGTAAGCCTTGGTGTGGCAGAACTCACGATCTTGGAGAAGCATGCGTGCTTGATCTTCAACTTCACTTCGTATGTCGAGGTCGTTGTCATGAAGAAGTTGGTGTGGGTTGCTTCTCTCTTCCATGGGAGTGTCCTCACACACATTTCTCCTCCATGGGCTTCTACCCATGGAAGAGAGGCGTGTACTAGAACCTTCACCATGGCTTGAGATTGCAGCCTCCTTCCTCTTTCCAAACAACCTCTTCATGTCTTTTTGAGATCAACAAGCGAGAACAAAACAAGGCGAGAAAAATCCGAAAAGAAGCGATGTTTGGAAAACAAAACTCTCAACGAATTTTATCCTCTTGAAAGCTTGAGTGTAAAATGCAAATGCAAACAAAAGAAAATCATTTGGGGATGGATTTGAGCAAGAGTGTTGCAATGAAGAGCAAGAAAAACAAGGTGAGCTAGAGAGTGACTCGGGAGGTGTAAAATGATGTGGTGTGTGAAGAGAGGTGCTCCTCACGACCACAATTTATAGGGTGCACCCTCCAAAGGTCACTTGGGGTTCAAGATATAGCCGTTGGAGGAGGGGAGCCAATTTGGCTCCATACCCTGTTCGGCTGACTTGACAGGTGCCCCCCTGGTTCCCCTTTTGGCAAGTGGCTCCCCAACGGCTATAAAGTTAGCACGTTGGTGAAATGCCACATGTGCTGCTCAGAAAAAATTGTTTTTCAAATAAAAACCTTTTTCAAATCCAATAAAAAATTTCTTTTGAAAAGAAAGAAAGAAAAATGATAGTTGAGAATATAAGATTCTCAACTTGCTAGAAAAAATCAAATATGCAATGGGAAAAATCCAAATGGGGTGGAAAAAGAAAGAAAAATAAAGTGGGATAACTACCAATTTAACCTATTGGCGTAGGTCTCACCACTGTACGATGAGATGGACATTCCTCCATCTTCATTTCACATTCGGGCCTGGAGGGGTGGGCTCGGACGGCTTGTCTTGCTTTTTCCGCCATTCCTTCTTTGGCGGCTTGGTAGACTTGGGCCATCGAGAAGGTCCAGATGATTCCGTCGCCTTTGGATATCCGCGCAGTCGAAACGACGGATTCTCCTCGTAGATTAATCTTCTCATGAATGCAATGAGTGTGTCCACCTTTGGAGGTGTGACTTCGACCTCTATAATGTGTTTATCATTCGGCCCAAACTTGATTCATATCATGGAGCATTGCTCTAATCTTGGTCAAAAGTTAAACTTTTCCTCCTTGCCATTGATATGGAAGTGGATTTCTCTAGCTCCCACATCTATGCAAGCTTTTGTAGTGCTTAGGAATGGATGCCCAAGAATGAGTGGTGCATCTTTCTCAGTGTCCATGTCTAGCACCACAAAATCCACGGGTATGAAGCAGTTTCGGATCTTCACCGGGACGTCTTCAGCAATACCCGCTGGATAATGGACTGAAGAGTCAGCCAGTTGTAGCTGCATTGGTGTTGGAGTCAGCTCTGTGAAGTTCAGTTGGTCGAACACAACCTTGGGCATCACACTGAATCTTGATCCCAGATCACAAAGTGCCTTGTCAAAGTGGTGAGCCCCAATTGAGCATGAAATGATAGGACATTCGGGGTCCTTTTTCTCTTTAGGAAGCCTATTGAGGATGGCTGCACTACAGTCTTCCGTAAGCTTGACAACCTCAGTGGTGGACAATGGCCGTTTGTTGTTCAATATGTCCTTGAGATAGCGAGCATAAGTTGGTACTTTCATCGCATCAATCAAGGGCACATTGATGTGGATCTTTTGGATGATCTCAACAAAACGATTGAGTTGCTCATCCACTGTTGGCTTCCTTTGTCTGTGAGGGAATGGCAATAATTTGGTGTCTTCAATGTGTTTGGCCATTCTCTCACCAAGTAGTTCACTTGGGACATCCTCCTTCTCAGGCTCAGTTGTCCTCTTTTCTTGTGTGGGATATGGTGGGTCACGCGTGGTCTTTCCTCCTGTCGTAACCACTGCATTGACATTCTCCACCGGGGCTTTTGGCTGTCCCGGAATTCTGTTGTTTTCCAATGGAGGGACAACTGCAGCAAGTTGTGCCAACTGAGTCTCCAACATCTTGTTGAAGCTTAGTTGATTCTTGAATGCTGAGGATAGTCGTTCTATCTTTGCATTGATATTCTCTAGGGTCTTGTCATTAGCTGACAGCTTCTTGGATAGGGCATCGTTGATCTTGACCTGGCTAATGACAAGTTCTCTCAAGTTGGGCTGATTTCCAGGGTTGCCATTGTTGTTGTACCCTCCTTGAAAGAATGGGAGTTGTTGACCCCACCCTTGACCTCCTGGACGATAGCCATTTTTGTTGTTGAAATTTCCGTTGTTGGCGAGGTATAGGGCATCCTCACGAGTTTCTGGGCAATCATTGCCCATATGACCCATGTCGCCACAGACATCACACGTGATATGAGAGTCTATAGCATAGGAATTGCCAGTCACATCACCACTGGCTTGTCCATCAATTTTCTTCATTAGGAGGTCCAATTTTGCAGCGATCATGTCCACCTCCTTCAAGGTGTGCATGCCTCGCTGTCGAGTATGGAGACGCTCATCGTTCCATCCAATGTTGGACACCATCTTCTCAATAAGATCTTTAGCTTTTGGCACTGTCAATGACAAGAAGGCTCCTCCAGTAGTAGCATCCAAATGGTCACGAGCTCATGGGATCAACCCATTATAGAAATTCTGAATAAGGAGCCAGTCATCCATCCCATGATGGGGACAGACTAAGATGTACTCCTGAAGCCTTTCCCATGCCTTGGGAATAGATTCCTTGAGCTCTTGCTGAAAGCTGGAAATCCTTCCATGTAGGGCATTGGTTTTGCCCAACAGGAAGAATTTGGCGAGGAATGCCGTAGAACACTTCTCCTAGGTGTCTACAGCACTTCGGTTTGCGTAGAACCACTGTTTCGCTCTCCAAAGGAGAGAGAACGGGAATAGTCTCAGATAGACCGCATCAGGAGACACGTCCTTGATCTTAAAAGTGCTGCAGATCTCGAGGAATTGTTGTAGGTGAGCACTTGCATCCTCATTAGCCTTCCCACAGAATGGTTTGTCTTGCACCATAGTGATAAGGCCAGTTTTGATCTCGAAGTTCACATCTCCCATGTTAACAGTGGGCCCAATAGGCACATTATTAGCAGAGGGAGCTGAGAACTCACAATGGGTCTTCTGGGTCATTGGTGTTTGTATTATTGGTGCAGAAATGCTAGCTTGCTTTGCCGCTCGAATCTTCTGAGGAGTAACGGGGTTGGTCTCCATGAAGAGATTCGGGATCTTCATCAAAGTTTTCCGGCAAGTGAAAACTAGTCATACACTACCCTGTTTTCACATTTAAAATAAATGCGAAAACAAAGAATGGTTATCCTACTAAAATCCTACCCAGGGTTCTATCCTATTCACTCAGTCATGTTATATATCTATTTACCTTCCCCGACAACGGCGCCAGAAATGCTTGTTGACGGATCCTAAGATATACTAACAAATCATCCCTTGCAACGGCGCCAGAAATGCTTGTTGGTATTTCTTATGCACCATTAACTAAACATCTCCAACTGATGTGTCAGAAATGCTTGTTAATGGTTCTACTGGATCACAGAGTGAATTCCGCAAGCGCACGAAGATATCATTGTAGCATTTCCCTTAAGAGTATTTCCAAGGGTGTCATTTATTTGATCCCAAAGGAAGGCAGGGAAGAGATATAACAATCATCAAGTGGAAAGGGTAGAAAGGTCTAGGTAAGAATCTAGTAAGGATGGATAAAATAATAGTGGAGGTAGTGTGACACACACAAAAGCTTTCAAGTCTAAGGGGGGTAAGAGGATCCTAAAGGTTAGTTAAGGTTGAGAGTTATGGAGGTACTCCTACTATGCTCTACTGTACATATACATAGTCTAAACTAATTATTCATAAGCTAGATTAATAGTGAATACTTATGCTATGTGGTTCAACACATCGGGCACAGGCTTACCCCTAGCAATACTAGGGCAACTCCCGCCAATAGCCTGTGGTATAGCCGAACTGGAGGATTACAAAGGACAGATAGGGTTGTCACCACCTACTGCCTACCTCTTCGATCTGTGGGTCTACGAGACATCCATTGCTACTTAGCTATCCTAGCACCATGCTAGCGTATTAAGTAATTACCTTAAGAGCCTAGGCACAATCCATCCTAAGGCATTGAATTGAATCATCATTGAACCAATGTTGATACACAACATAATTATCCATATTAACCTAGTTATGTTATAATTAACAAGACTATGGTGGGGGTCTATAGGTTCTATGATAATGAGATATGTTCATGATGAAACATTCATAGAAGCTATACCTTCCACATACATGGACTCCAATGTGACACCCGATTCCGAAAAATGAACCAAGCGAACGCATATGTGTGCCCAGGATGTTCATCACACATACACGAGTGCATCACAAACGATATACAGAAAATTACCACAGAACAAGATTAATTAACCAAATTTTATTACACAATTCATATTATCCTCGAATACAAGCTCTAATGAATATTAATGACAAGTTCTACTATTGCAGCAGAAATAACTAATTAAGCAACTAAGCAGACTAAGCAAAGGGGTATAGCGCAGCTCCAATCAAGACCACAGGCAAAGCTGATGGTAGACATGACCTAGAACTCCGCATTATCGCCATTAAACTCCCAATCCTGACCTGCAACTGTTGGGGGGATTGCAAGAGTGAGTACATGTCGTACTCAGTAAGTGGGGAAAGCATGACATGTGGCTGATTCAAATGACAAATATAATAATGTTTGAGTGCTGAAAAGTACATTAAAACATTAGAAAAGCAATATATTATGTGTATATGAAATAAACCCATCATAAGCCATGTAGTTATCATAATACCAGTCCATAATCCATATCCATCATCATCTACCAATATCCATATTCAATACCAGAAATTAATTCATAACCATCCATAACCATTATACCAACCATAACAATTACAACATACCATCCCAATACCGAGTTTCCTCTAATCATGTGAGGGTCCAGGTTGCTCATAACCGAGAGCACGACTATCATGATAGTTTTAGACACACTCTGCAGAGGTTGTACCGTTTTACACACGTGTTTGTGATTTTATCACCTTTTGATGACTATAGAATCTCAGTTATGCCGTCTCACACTTCCTTAGTTGTGTGGCCAAGAAATCACAAAATAGCCTTTACAAAGTGATTACTAGCCTATTTAGACCCCACTGAGGTTTCACCAGTGGCGATGTCTCCAACTGAGCACATCTTCAACCAAGGGCCCCCTCTTGAGCCATTCGGATCCCAGGGTAGTCCCACCAATCATCAACAAACCCAATCCGACTACCCCTTCCTTGAGCATCCTTAATGGTCCAAATAGAACTGGCAAAGCCCTAATTAATTAGCTATGCCAAACCCATACTTGGCCTCGTGGTGGCACTGTAAATCCTGGATGGTCGCTCCACGAACCGGTCCTTAGATCTAAAGCAAGCAAAACCACCATAACATCCAACCCATCCACATACCAGACTTGCTTAGATCACCCATTACCATATCATATTTAACCAGTTCATGTCAACCATAATCTCATTAACGCATAATTAAATTGAGTGGTATAGTTGTTTTCCCATCCCAGTTGATTAAGCAAAGCAAAAGGTAAAAATCCCTTTTTGACTCTCTACCATATATTCCAGGTGACAAGGGTGGTTAAACAAAGCTAGTAAACTTCCTACCATAGGATTTCCCATCAAATTGACATAGCATGCAGTTTTGCAAACAAAACATTTATTTCAAAACAGGATCAATATGCTTCAAGGACACTTGCCTTGATCTTGGGTTTGGTTCTGGTCAAAGCCTTCAAACTCTTGGTGTTGTAGACCCTCTGCGACACTCTCTAGCGCAAATCCGTCTAATCCACACAATAAACAAACAAGACAATAAACACAATCAAAGAGTGCACAAATATTACTCAATATGACATGACATGCATAATTGATGCAAATGCAAGGTAGAACTTGTTAATAGATTGCTTTTAATGATCACTAACTAGTTCTAATAGATTTTAACAAGTTTATACAAGTATGTATTTGATTAGATCTACTTTTAGAATCAATTCAACAATATTTAGTCAGCAAAATCGGACTAGTCTGCAGAAGGCCGGACTAGTCCGCACTTCGCAAAACTAGCGAACTAGGGTTTTCTAGATCGATGTAAATTTCGAGATTAATGGTTGAATTCTCGTTAGGAAAAGAGAATAGAAGGTATACCAGGTGTTTAGAACTCCGAAGAATCAAGAAACTTGGAGGCAACACTTGGATCTTGACGATCTAGGGTTGATGATGAACTTGGAGATGAATTGGTGATGAGGAACAAAAGCTTGGTGGAGATTTTGATCCTCTTTCGTTTTCTCCTCTTCTTCTTCTTGCTTGGGATCTCCTCCTCCCTCCTTGATGGTGGCTCTCCACGAAATAGGGTTTGGGTGGGGTGGAAAAGTGGCAAATAGATGTCAAGCCAAGGGGTGGGGTTTTCTATATAGAGGTGGAGTTTAGGGTTAGATGGATTTCGAGTTTGAGAGGAGTAGAGGCTGGTTTAGAGTCCCACATGGGCTCTAAAAGAGTTAGGAACGACGTCCCTAGGCGCACTTAACGTGAACCCAAAGAAACAAGTTGTACAACTATAGATCAACTCGGAGTCGCTAAATATCGGACAAGTCCGAAAAGGACCGGACTAGTCCGAAAATGTCCAGAGAGAAAATCGGACAAGTCTGGCCTAAAATCGGACAAGTCCGACTTTAGTCATAGAGAAAAGCAGACAAGCCCGCGTTCAGGGACTTAGCAAATTTTCAAGGATTCTTGGAATATCGGACTAGTCCGCACAAAATCGGACAAGTCCAAAAGTTTCCAGAGGGAAAATTGGACTAGTCCACAGCAAAAACGGACAAGCCCGTTTTTAGTCAGAGAGAAATCGGACTAGTCCTCACTAAAATCGGACTACTCCGCACTTTTTAGCATTTTAAGTGCGGTAATGTTCCAAATCAATTTTAAACTCATTCCTCTATATATGGGTTAACGTTAAACATGTATGTGAATGTATGTAGGACATGATGCATGAAAATGAGGGTGTTACAAACCTACCCCCCTTAAAATGAATCTCGCCCTCGAGATTCAACGCGGAAGAGAAGAGATAGGGAAATTCCTTCTTGATATCATCCTCCAATTCCCACGTTGCTTCTTCTCCTGTCTGGTTCTTCCATTGAACTTTACACCACCTAATAACCTTGTTCCTCGTGACTCTCTTCTTGGTTTCCAAAATTTTGACCGGTTGCTCGGCATAAGTCAAATATTCCTCTAGTTCCAATCCTTCCATGGGCACTTTTTCTTCCGGTACTCTCAAGCATTTCTTAAGTTGGGAATCATGAAAGACATCATGTACGTCTGAAAGATGAGTTGTCATCTCCAACCTATACGCTACTTCTCCTCTTTTGTCCAAAATCTTGAATGGTCTAATGTAGCAAGGTGCTAGCTTGCCTCTTATGCTAAACCTATTATGACCTCTCATCGGTGACACCTTGAGGTAAACAAAGTCTCCCACTTCAAAGGTTAATTTCCTTCTCCTATTGTCCGCATAGCCCTTTTGTCTTGATTGGGAAGCCCTCAAGTTTTCACGAATTATTTGGACTTGCTTTTCGGCCTCTTGCAATACATCCGGACCAAATACTTGAGTTTCTCCTGTCTCATTGCAGAATGAAGGTGTCCTACACTTCCTTCCATAAAGCACTTCATAAGGTGACATTTCCAAACTTTCTTGGTAACTATTGTTATATGAAAATTCTGCATATGGCAAGATTTTGTCCCAACTTTTCCTATGCTTTAAAGCATAAGCTCTTAACATGTCCTCTAAAATCTGTTTGGTCCTCTCGGTTTGTCCATCCGTTCGAGGGTGGTATGCTGAACTAAAATTCAACCTCGTTCCCAAAGTTTCATGCAATTTTTGCCAAAACCTGGAAGTAAAATGAGAACCTATATCCGAGACTATCTTCTTCGAAACTCCATGCAAACATACTATTCTCTCCATATATAGTTCCGCCAATTTCCCTCCATTATAGGTGGTCCTGACGGGAATAAAGTGAGCTGACCTAGTTAACCGATCCACAATTACCCAAATTGAGTCGTAACCGGACTGAGTACGTGGTAAACCAACTATGAATCCATACCGATTTCTTCCAACTTCCATTCTGGAATCCTTAATGGTTGTAATAGTCCAGCTGGCCTTTTATGTTCCGCCTTGACTCGTTGGCACACATCACACAATACTACGTATTCAGCTATGTCCTTCTTCATGCTAGCCCACCAATAGCAAGTCTTCAAGTCTTTGTACATCTTTGTACAACCAGGATGAATTGAGTAAAGTGAGTCATGTGCCTTTTTTATTATTGTCTCCCGAATATGCTTCACATTAGGCACAACAATTCTCTTACCAAGCCATAGGGTACCATGTTCGTCCTGATCAAATTTGAATTCTCTCCCCTCTTGGGTCCTTCCCTTGATTTCTTTAATTTCTTCATCCTTAGTTTGGCCTTCTCGAATTTCTTGCTCCAATGTTGGGTTGAACTCCATCATTCCCATCTCATTCGCAAATCTGAGGTTCAACCGTTCGAACTCCTTACATAACTCGGATGGCAACTCTCGAACTATGAGTTGATGACTTACTCCTTTCCTACTCAAAGCATCGGCCACAACATCAGCCTTCCCTGGATGATAATTGATTCCCAAGTCATAATCCTTGATGAGCTCCAACCATCTTCGATGCCTCAAATTCAGATCTGTTTGTGTGAAAATATACTTCAAACTCTTATGATCCGTATAAATTTCACACCTATATCCAAGAATATAGTGTCTCCAAATCTTTAATGCATGTACTACGGCTGCTAAATCAAGATCATGTCTAGGATAATTCTGTTCATGTTTCTTCAATTGTCTTGATGCATAGGCGACCACTTGACCTTCTTGCATAAGCACACATCCAAGTCCTTGTCTTGATGCGTTGTAATAAATATCGAAACTCTTGCTTACATCCGGCAATATCAAAATTGGGGCTGTTGTCAACCTCTTGATGCTGTGGACTAGTCCATTGGAAATCTTTTCCCTTCATTAGCAATTCCGTCATAGGCTTGGCTATCTTGGAAAAGTCCTCGATGAATTGACGGTAATATCCAGCCATTACAAGAAAACTCCTTATTTCCTTTACGTTTTGCAGGTGTTCCCATTTTAGCACATCCCTCACTTTTCCAGGGTCAACCGATACTCCTCCTCTTGAGATCATGTGACCCAAAACCGACACCTCTTTCAACCCAAACTGACACTTGTTAAACTTGCCATACAATTGATGCTCCCTCAATTTCTGCAACGTAAGCCTCAAGTGTTTCTCATGTTCCTTCTCATCCTTCGAGTAGATCATAATGTCATCAATAAAAACCACAACGAACTTATCCAAGCACTCCATGAAGACCTTATTTATGAGGTACATAAAGTAGGCAGGTGCATTGATCAAACCAAAGGACATCACGGTGTACTCATAAGATCCATACCGCGTCCAAAAAGCTGTCTTAGGTATGTCCGACGGTCTAATTTTCATTTGAAAGTATCCTGACCTCAAATCAATATTAGAGAAGACACAATCACCCTTCATATAATCAAACAAGTCTTCTATGCATGGCGAGGTGTACTTGTTCTTGATTGTTACCTCGTTGAGAGCTCGGTAATCCACACACATCCTTTGGGTCCCATCCTTCTTGTCCACAAACAGCACGGGCGCCCCCCAAGGTGAAGAACTGGGCCGAATAAAACCCTTCTCTAGTTGCTCTTGAATCCACTTCTTAAGCTCCGCTAGTTCCATAGGAGGCATCCTATATGGCCTCTTAGCTATAGGTGCAGTTCCAGGTATTAATTCAATAATAAAATCAATGTCTCGATTAGGGGGCACACCTGGCAACTCGTCCGGAAAAACATCCAAAAATTCACACACCACCGGGATCTCCTCAATTGCGGCACCGTCCATATGATTCATCTCCAATTGCTTCGGTGCGGTTTGAGATGCTTCAAATTTTACGGTGATCCCTTCCACATTAGTCAACTTTACCGTCTTTGTGGCACACTCAATAACTCCATTGTGATTCCTCCACCATTCCATACCAAGTACAATGTCCAATCCTTGGGAATCCAAAACAATGAGGTTGGCGGAGAAGTCTACCCCCTTATTCTAAGGCTTACTTTTGGACATACTATATTTGTCCTCATCTCTCCTCCAGGAGACTTAACCAATAGAGTAAACTTCATATGAGAGATAGGCAAACTATGGCAACATACTTCGATGCAATGAATGGATGCGATGCTCCAAAATAAAACAACATAGTCACAGGGTTGGAGTTGGAAAGAAACATACCAATGAACACGCCATCTGCTTGTTGAGCATCCTTCGTAGAGACATGGTTCACGTTGCCACGAGCAAAATTCTACTGTCCACAGTTCCCTTGTGGCTGTCCTCCATTGGGTCTTGGGTTTTGCCTCGGTGCATTGCTTCCTTGACCAAGGCCTGACTTAGGACATTGATGCGCAAAGTTTCCAGCTTCTCCACATGTATAGCACTTCCCAACTCCACCAGAATTTGGACGGACTTGATTTTGAAAATTCGCACCAGAATAGTTGGCACGAGGTGCATAAGTCATTGGAGGCCTAGGTGCTTGCATAATAGGGTGCTGCTGCACAAACTGAGTTGGGTGCGGTGCAAATCCAGGGCACTGTATAGGAGTAGAGGAGCCGTAATATGGCGCGTTAGGAGGCGCAGAGCGAGGGCGCACATTACTTCCTTGTTGTTGTCCTTGATATGGTGCTTTCCTCTTGTTATCTTGCTCCATCTCACGGATCTTGTTCTCCACCACAATTGCTTTGTCCACCGGCTTCTGGAAGTTGGCATAATCACAGTTGAGCAATTGCACTTGGATCTCATTATTCAAGCCCCTCATGAACAAGTATTGTTTCCGGCTGTCCCAGCTTACATCCTCAGGCGCATACCTTGAGAGTTAAGCGAACTTGTTTAGGTATTCACCCACACTCAATTTTCCTTGCCTCAAGTTCTCAAATTCTTGCCTCCTCAAAATCATAACTCCTTTCGACACATAATGAGAACGAAAGCTCTCTTTGAATTCGGCCCAAGTGATCCTCTCTTGGTTCTCATGAGCACTGCAATAAGAATCCCACCAATCCGCAGCTGCTCCAACTAGTTGATGAGAAGCAAATAAGACCTTCTCCCGGTCACTGCATTGTACAATAGCAAGTTTCTTCTCCACGGTCTTGATCCAATCGTCCGCATCCATAGGGTCAGCGGCTTGAGCAAAGGTTGGTGGCTTAGTCCTCATAAACTCTCCCAACCAGTTATGAGAAGGCGGGGGTGGCGGTGGAGGCATGTGGGGCTGATTGTTGATGTTGCCAGCCTGCAGCTGTCCCATTGTTTGTATCATGGTCTGCATGAGCTGGTTCTGCATAGCCAATAGCTGCTCAATATTGATAGCTCCATGAGCAGGTCCTTGTCCATTGTTGTTCTGAGGTACTCCATGGTTCTCCTCCTCATCATTAGCATCCCTCTGGTTGCTAGTCCTCACCATCTGAAGAAAAGCAATAGGTAATAATTAGAAAACGTCCTCAACTACATGCATCAACAGATATGAAACTAGACAACTAACTAGCCTAGGTGGACATGGAAATGCTAAAGCATCCCAAAATCCTCTATTAAGCACACAAGCAAACAATATATATTGCAACAACACACCAAACAAAACACATCAGTTCGTGAGTGCTCCTATGTGCTCTAAAGTGTCCATTCTATCTAGGCTGCATCCTACAGTCAACCTATGGTTCTGATACCAATATGTGACACACGGTTCCAAAAAATGAACCAAGCGAATGCATATGTGTGCCCAGGATGTTCAACACACATACACGAGTGCATCACAAACGATATACAGAAAATTACCACGGAACAAGATTAATTAACCAAGTTTTATTACACAATTCATATTATCCTCGATTACAAGCTCTAATGAATATTAATGACAAGCTCAATTATTGCAGCGGAAATAACTAATTAAGCAACTAAGCAGAGTAAGCAAAGGAATATATCGCAGCTCCAATCAACACAACAAGCAAAGCTGACGGTAGACACAGCCTAGAACTCTGCATTATCGCCATTAAACTCTCAATCCTGACATGCAATTGTTGGGGGGGGATTGCAAGAGTGAGTACATGCGGTACTCAGCAAGTGTGGAAAGTATGACATGTGTCTGATCCATATGACGAATATAATAATGGTTGAGTGCTGAAAAGTACATTAAAACATTTGAAAAGCAATATATTATATGTATATGAAATAAACCCATCATAAGCCATGTAGTTATCATAATACCAGTCCATAATCCATAACCATCATCATCTACCAATATCCATATTCAATACAAGAAATTAATTCATAACCATCCATAACCATTATACCAACCATAACCATTCCAAAATACCATCCCAATACCGGGAGCACGGCTATCATGATAGTTTTCGACACACCCTGCAGAGGTTGCACCGCTTTACTCACGTGTTTGTGATTTTATCACCTTTCGATGACTATAGAATATCAATTATGCCATCTCACACTTCCTTAGGTGTGTGGCCAAGAGATCACAAAATAGCCTTTACAAAGGGATTACTAGCCTATTTAGACCCCACTGAGGTTTCACCGGTGGCGATGTCTCCAACTGAGCACATCTTCAACCAAGGGCCCCCTCTTGAGCCATTCGGATCCCAGGGTAGTCCCACCAATCATCAATAAATCCAATCCGACTACCCCTTCCCCGAGCATCCTTAATGGTCCAAATAGAACTGGCAAAGCCCTAATTAATCAGCTACGCTGCACCCATACTTGGCCTCGTGGTGGCACTGTAAATCCTGGATGGTCGCTCCACGAACCGGTCCTTAGATCTAAAGCAAGCAAAACCACCATAACATCAAACCCGTCCACATACCATGCTTTCTTAGATCACCCATTACCATATCATATTTAACCAGTTCATGTCAACCATAATCTCATTAATGCATAATGAAATTGAGTGGTATGTTGTTTTCCCATCCCAGTTGATTAAGCGAAGCAAAAGGTAAAAAGCCCTTCCCGACTCTCTACTGTATATTCCAAGTGACAAGGGTGGTTAAACAAAGCTAGTAAACTTCCTACCATATGATTTCCCATCAAATTGACATGGCATGCAGATTTGCAAACAAAACATTTATTTCAGAACAGGGTCAATATGCTTCAAGGACACTTGCCTTGCTCTTGGGATTGGTTCAGGTCAAAGCCTTCAAACTCTTGGTGCTGTAGATCCTCCGCGGCACTCTCCAGCGCAAATCCATCTAATCCAAACAATAAACATACAAGACAAGAAACACAATCAAAGAGTGCACAAATATTACTCAATATGACATGACATGCATGATTGATGCAAATGCAAGGTAGAACTTGTTAATAGATTGCTTTTAATGATCACTTACTAGTTCTAATAGAATTTAACAAGTTTATACAGGTTTGGATTTGATTAGATATACTTTTAGAATCAATTCAACACAATTTAGTTAGCAAAATCGGACTAGTCTGCAGAAGGCCGGACTAGTCCGCACTTCACAAAACTAGCGAACTAGGGTTTTCTAGATCGACGTAAATTTTGAGATTAGGGGTTGAATTCTCGTAAGGAAAAGAGAATAGAAGGTATACCAGTTGTTTAGAACTCCAATGAATTAAGAAACTTGGAGGCAACACTTGGATCTTGACGATCTAGGGTTGATGATGAACTTGGAGATGAATTGGTGATGAGGAACAAAAGCTTGGTGGAGATCTTGATCCTCTTTTGTTTTCTCCTCTTCTTCTTCTTGCTTGGGATCTCCTCCTCCCTCCTTGATGGTGGCTCTCCACGAACTAGGGTTTGGGTGGGGTGGAAAATTGGCAAATAGATGTCAAGCCAAGGGGTGGGGTTGTTTATATAGAGATGGAGGCTAGGGTTAGATGGATTTTGAGTTTGAGAGGAGTAGAGGCCGGTTTAGAGTCCCACATGGGCTCTAAAAGAGTTAGGCACGATGTCCCTAGGACAACTTAATGTGAACCCCAAGAAACAAGTCATAAAACAAAAGATGAACTCAGATTCGCGAAATATCGGACAAGTCCGAAAAGGACCGGACTAGTTCGAAAATGTCCAAAGAGAAAACCAGACAAGTCTAGCCTAAAATCGGACAAGTCCAACTTTAGTCAGAGAGGAAAACGGAAAAGGCTGCTGGGACACCAGACTAGTCTGGAAAAGTCCAGGGACTTAGCAAATTTTCAAGGATTCTTGGAATATCGGACTAGTCCGCACAAAATCGGACAAGTCTGAAAGTTTTCAAAGGGAAAATCAGACTAGTCCGCAGCAAAAACAGACAAGTCCATTTTTAGTCAGGGAGAAATCGGACTAGTCCTCACTAAACTCGGACTAGTCCACACTTTTCAACATTTTAAGTGCGATTTTGTTCCAAATCAATTTTAAACACATTCCTCTTTATGTGGGTTAATGATAAACATGTATATGAATGTATGTAGGGCATGATGCATGAAAATGAGGGTGTTACATCCACAATCAAACAAGAAACGCTTTGCCGAAGTATATGTATAAGTTGAGACTAAATATACTATCTTTATTATGCATAAAGTCACAAATATAAGAAAGAATACATGAGTCATACCTTTCCCAATGTAGGATTGGGAAGAGAGAGACTCCTTACTCCTTTTCCAATTTGGCCTAGTGACTAGAGACTCTCCTCTCTACAACCTAACTCCACTAAGACTATGGATGATAGTGTATACAATAGAGATGAAGCTCAAGTGGTGTGTGTTGAAGTGAGGGGTAGGGGGTCCTATTTATACTAGTGTTGAGGTCGGTTCCCACCACCAACGTGCAAATCAGTCATGATTGACTCCATCAAGCCAGGAGGAGACAACACGCGTCGTTTGACCGTGTTTGGCGCCAGGAAGAGGTCGGCCGAACCCCTGGTTCGACTGACCTGGTCAGCACTCCAAACGTGGAGTGCTTCCTCCAGGTGGCTGCCAGGTGGGCCCCCCTTGATGTATATGGGTGATACACCGTTAGATCTCCTAGGATACTTCTGTTTGTGGGCCATTTGATCCATGGGATGCCACGTGTCGTCGCCTAATTGGCTAGGATGATATTTTATAGGATTGGTGCCTCTACATTTCCTCATTTCCTGCATAAAATGTTGCATACACATATTTCTCCAAGTCCTAGTGGAATTGGGTTAGGTAGAAAGGTGATGTGTGTAAAAAATGACAAATCCTTCACATAATTGAGTTAAATTGATGGATGAAATTGGTATATAACAGCCGTCAACAGTCATGCAAGCACCTAGGCCTCCAATGTCTTTTGCGCCTCGTGCAAACTTTCCTACTGCAAATGCGCAAAATCAAGTCCGTCCAAATTCTGGTACAACAAAGAAGTGCTATACTTTTGGAGAAGCTGGACACTTTGCACATCAATGTCCTATGTCAGGCCTTGGTCAAGGAAGCAATGCGCTGAGGCAAAATCCAAGACCCAATGGAGGACAGCCGCAAGGAAACTGTGGACATCAAAATTTTTCTCGTGGCAATGTGAACCATGTCTCTACAGAGGATGCTGAACATGCGGATGATGTGGTGATTGGTATGTTTCTTGCAAACTCCAACCCAGCGACTATGTTATTTGATTCTAGAGCATCACACTCTTTCATTGCATCAAAATATGTTGCCAAGTATAGTTTATCTATCTCTCATATGAAGTTTACTCTATTGGTTAAGTCCCCTGGAGGAGAGATGAGGACAAATATAGTATGTCCAAAAGTAAGCCTTAGAATAAGGTGGGTAGATTTCGTCGCCAACCTCATTGTCTTGGATTCTCAAGGATTGGACATTATACTTGGTATGGACTGGTTAAGGAAGCACAATGGAGTCATTGAGTGTGCCATGAAGACGGTGAAGTTGACCAATGAGGAAGGGATCACCATAGAATTTGAAGCATATCAACATGCACCGAAGCAATTGGAGCTGAAACACATGGATGATGCTGCAATTGAGGAGATTCTAGTGTTGTGTGAATTTTTGGATGTGCTTCCAGACGAGTTGCCATGTATTCCACCTGACCGAGACAATGAGTTCGTTATTGATTTAATACCTGGAACTGCACCTATAGCTAAGAGTCCATATAGGATGCCTCCTAAGGAATTAGTGGAGCTCAAGAAGCAAATTCAAGAGCAATTAGAGAAGGGTTTTATTCGGCCCAGCTCTTCACCTTGGGGAGCGCCTGTGCTGTTTGTGGATAAGAAGGATGGGTCACCAAGGATGTGTGTAGATTATCGGGCTCTCAATGAGGTGAACATCAAGAACAAGTACACCTTGCCCCGTATAGAAGATTTGTTTGATCAGATGAAGGGTGCTTTTGTTTTTTCCAAGATTGATTTGAGTTCGGGATACATCCAAATGAAGATAAGACCATCGGACATACACAAAACAACTTTTGGGACATGATATGGATCTTATGAGTACACCGTGATGTCCTTCAGATTGACAAATGCACCTGCATACTTTATGTACCTCATGAATAAGGTCTTCATGGAGTACTTGGACAAGTTTGTTCTGGTGTTTATTGATGACACTATGATCTACTCGAACGAGAAGGAACACGAGGAACACTTGAGGTTTACATTGCAAAAATTGAGGGAGCATCAATTGTATGGCAAGTTCAGCAAGTGCCAGTTTTGGTTGAAAGAGGTGTCGTTTTTGGGTCATATCATCTCAAGAGGAGTATCGGTTGACCCCGAAAAAGTGAGAGACGTGTTGAAATGGGAGCAACCGCAAAACGTAAAGGGAATAAGGAGTTTTCTTGGGATGCCTGGATATTACCGTCGATTCATCAAGAATTTTTCCAAGATAGCTAAGCCAATGACGCAATTGCTAATGAAGGGAAAGGCTTTCCAATGGACTGAAGCTTGTCAAAATAGTTTTGAGGAGTTGAAGAAAAGGATAACAACTGCACCAGTTTTGGTACTGCTGGACGTGAGCAAGAGCTTTGATATCTGTTGTGATGCATCGAGACAATGACTTGGATGTGTGCTCATGCAAGAAGGTCAAGTGGTAGCCTACGCATCAAGGCAATTGAAGATAAATGAGAAAAATCACCCAACGCATGATTTGGAACTTGCAATCATGGTACACGCATTGAAAAATTGGAGACACTACATCATTGGACATAGGTGTGAAATTTATACGGATCATAAGAGTCTTAAGTATATTTTCAGACAAACAGATCTGAATTTGAGGTAACGAAGATGGTTGGAGCTCATCAAGGATTATGATGTGGGAATCAATTATCATCCAGGGAAGGCTAATGTAGTGACTGATGCCTTGAGCCTAAAAGGAGTAAGTCATCAACTCACGATTCAAGGGCTGCCATCCGAGCTATGCAAGGAGTTTGAACGGTTGAACCTTGGATTTGTAAATGAGATGGGGATGATGGAGTTAAATCCGACTTTAGAGCAAGAAATTCGAGAGGGTAAAACGAAGGATGAGGAAATTTAGGAAATCAAAGAAAGGACCCAAGAGGGAAGAGAATTCAGGTTTGATGAGGATGAACATGGTACCCTATGGCTTGGAAAAAGGATTGTCGTGGCTAATATGAAGCATATTCGGGAAACAATACTAAAGGAGGCACATGACTCGCCATACTCGATTCACCCCAGTTGTACCAAGATGTACAAAGACTTGAAGACTTGTTATTGGTGGGCTAGCATGAAGAAGGACGTAGCCGAATATGTAGCCTTGTGTGATGTATGCCAACGAGTTAAGGCGGGACACCAAAGGCCAGCAGAATTATTGATGCCATTGAAGATCTCGGAATGGAAGTGGGAAGAAATTGGAATGGAATTTATAGTTGGTCTACCGCGTACACAATCTGGTTACGACTCAATTTGGGTAATCTTGTATCGATTGACTAGGTCAGCTCACTTCATTCCCGTCAAGACCACCTTTAATGGAGAGAAATTGGTGGAACTGTATATGGGAGAGTAGTATGCTTGCATGGAATTCCAAATAGGATAGTTTCGGATAGAGGTTCTCAATTTACCTCTAGGTTTTGGCAGAAATTGAATGAAGCGTTGGGAACAAGGTTGAATTTTAGTTCAGCATATCACCCTCAAATGGATGGACAAACTGATAGGACCAATGAAATTTTGGAGGATATGTTGAGACCTTGTGCTTTAAAGCATGGGAAGAGTTGGTACAAGAGCTTGCCATATGCAGAATTTTCATACAACAATAGTTATCAAGCAAGCTTGAATATGTCACCTTATGAAGCATTATATGGAAGGAAGTGTAGGACACCTTTATTCCGGAATGAGATAGGAGAAACTCAAGTATTTGGTCCGGATGTGTTGCAAGAAGCTAAAAAACAAGTTCATATTATTCGCAAGAACTTGAGGGCTACTCAATCAAGGCAAAAATGCTATGCGGACAATAGTTGAAGGAAATTAGCCTTTGAAAAAGGAGACTTCATTTACCTCAAGGTGTCACCAATGAGAGGTCATAAAAGGTTTAACATAAGAGGCAAGCTAGCACCTCGATACATTGGGCCATTCAAGATTTTGGACAAAAGAGTAAAAGTAGCATATAAGTTTGAGATGCAAGCTCATCTTTCAGATGTCCATGATGTGTTTCATGTTTCCCAGCTCAAGAAGTGTTTGATAGTACCGGAAGAACAAGTGCCAATAGAAGAAATGGTGCTAGAGGAAGATTTGACTTATGCCGAGCAACTGATCAAAATGTTGGAAACCAAGGAGAGAGTTACAATAAACAAGGTTATCAGATGGTGTAAAGTGCAATGTAAGCATCATACAGAATCAGAGGCAACTTGGGATCTAGAGGATGATCTCAAGAAGGAATTTCCCTATCTCTGCTCTTCCCCGTCGAATCTCGAGGGCGAGATCCATTTTAAGCGGTGTAGGTTTGTAACAACCTCATTTTCATCCATCATGCACTGCATACATTCTAATACATGTTTAACATTAAGCCACATGAAAAGGAATAAGTTTAAAATGAATTAGAAACAAAACCGCACTTAAGAAATCTGGGATGTGCGGACTAGTCTGATTTTGTGTGGACTAGTCCGATTCCTCTCTGACTTCAAACAAACTTGTCCGTTTTGCTGCAGACTAGTCTGTTTTTCCCTTTTGACATTTTTGGACTTGTCCGACCCATATCGGACTAGTCTGGTATCTCAAAATTGCTTGAAAATTTGCTAAGTCCCTGGACATGTCCGGACTAGTCCGATATTCCAACGAATTTGTCCGTTTTCCCTCTGACTAAAGTCAGACTTGTCCGATTTTTGGCCAAACTTGTCTGTTTTACCCCTCAAGATAAGTTCGGACTTGTTCAATGTCTAGTCTGGACCTGTCCGATTTCCCTCTTTCCATCTTCGGACTAGTCTGCTCCTTTTCGGACTTGTCCGGTAAATCGCGATTCCATGTTGATCTTTTGTTTCATGACTTGTTTCTTAGGTTTTACGTTAAGTGGGCCTAGGGACATCGTTCCTAACTCTTTTAGAGCCCATGTGAGACTCCAAACCGGCATCTACCCATCTCAAACTCGAAATCCATCTAACTCTAGCCTCCACCTCTATATAAACAACCCCACCCCTTAGCTTGACATCTATTTGCCACTTTTCCACCTCGCCCAAACCCTAGCTCATGAGTAGCCGCCACCAAGGAGGGAGAAGGAGTTCTAGAGCAAAGAGAAGAAGAGGAGGAAACAAAAGAGGGTCAAGATCTCCATCAACTTTGCGTTCTTCGTCAACAATTCACCATCAAGTTCTTCATCAATCCTAGATCGTCAAGATCCAAGTGTTGCCTCCAATATCCTTGATTCATTGGAGTTCTAAACACCTGGTATACCCTACTTCCTTTTCCTTACGTGAACTCAACCCCACTTCCCCAAATTCACGTCGATCTAGAAAACCCTAATCTGTTGTTCTTGCGCAATGCGGACTTGTTCGGTCCCTACCGGACTAGTCCGATTTTTCTGGTTAATTTCTGTTGAATTAATTCAAAAATTAGATCTAATCAACTAAAAACATGTGTAAACTTGTTAAAAGCTATTAGAACTAGTTAGTGATCATTAAAAGCAACTCATTAACAAGTCCACCTTGCATTTGCATTAATTATGCATGTCATGTCATATTAAGTAATATTTGTGCACTCTTTGATGGTGTTTCTTGTCTTGTATGTTTATTGTGCGGATTAGACAGATTTGCGTTAGAGAGTGTTGCAGAGGATCTCCAGCACCAAGAGTTGGAAGGCTTTGACCCGAACCAATCCCAAGAGCAAGGCAAGTGTCCTTGAACATATTGATCCTGTTTTGAAATAAATGTTTTGTTTACAAAACTGCATGCTTGTGTGAATTTGATGGGAAATCCTATGATAGGAAGTTTACTAGCGCTGTATAACCATCCTTGTCACCTAGAATTCATGGTAGAGAGTTGGGATGGGCTTTTTACCTTTTTGCTACACTTAATTAATTGGGATGGGAACACAACTACACCACTTAACTTAATTATGTAGTTATGAGGTTTTGATCAACATGAACTGGTTAATATGATATGGTAATGGGTGATCTAAGCAAGCATGGTATGTGGATGGGTTTGATGTTATGGTGGTTCGCTTGCTTTAGATCTAATGACCGGTTTTTTGAGCGACGATCCAGGATTTACAGTGCCACCACGAGGCCATGTATGGGTGCGGCGTAGCTGATTAATTAGGGCTTTGCTAGTGATATTTGGACCATTAAGGATGCTCGGGAAAGGGGTAGTCGGGTTGGGTTTGTTGATGATTGGTGGGACTACCCTGGGACCCGAATGGCTCAAGAGGGGGCCCTTGGTTGAAGATGTGCTCAGTTGGAGGCATCGCCACCGGTGAAACCTCAGTGGGGTCTAAATGGGCTAGTAATCCCTTTATAAAGGCTATTTTGTGATCTCTCGGCCACACACCTAAGGAAGTGTGAGACGGCATAATTGAGATTCTATGGTCATCGAAAGGTGATGAAATCATAAACACGTGGGTAAAGTGGTACAACCTCTGCAGAGTGTGTCTTAAAACTATCATAATAGCCGTGCTCCCGGTTATGAGCAACCTGGACCCTCACATGTGTATGATCAAAGAGCACATGAAAAGCTACCACAGGTGGGTGAATGGTAGATTTAAAAATCTTACGCAGCGGAAACAATTAAATCCCAACCCCTTCGGTAGAAAATCAAACTATTGATAAACCGTGTGTGCAGAGGATCATAAACGTATTCAATCATGAAAAAAATTGTAGATATCAGAGAAAACCAAGTCATGATGAAAAAACAGTAAGAATAATTCAAATCCGTCGAGAAAAACTCAAGTAACAATAAAAGATTGAACTAATATCAATCTGTCCTACCGAGTAAAAATAGTTTTGTTTTTCGTCAAAGAAGCTCGTGTAGATTAGAAACCACAAATCCAATGACCGTGAAATTTCAAAATATGATAGAAATCAAGTTGTGAAGACAACCCAAAAATAATCACGTCAATCGGATCTGTAAACCTCGAGTTATGATAAAACCACCGACGAATGGTAGTGTTGTGCAGAAACTCGATGAGTACAACTTGTCTGGAACAAGTTGGACGAAAAAGGCACAAAAGTTCCTCCAAACTATGAATTTTATTGATCAAAACACAAGAGGAATAGCCCCAAAGTCATCTACCTCGAGCTCTGGACTCCCTTGCTTATATAACCAGCCCGAAGGCCAACTCAACTCAAACGAGGACTCTAATCCTACTCAGTTCGCAAATCAAAACTTTCCATAACTGCTCGAGATCTTCCTATTCGCAGATAGAAACAATCTCGAGACTTCCTAACAAACCAGGAACACATCCCGTATTCCTAAACAACTCATCTTCGTGTCCCACACGAAAACTACCGTAAGCAACTCGATACTATCCATACCGAGTCATAACCGACTCTGCCGCAGTCGAAGTCATCATCTGATACGATTTGATCCTTCCAACCAGATATTTCCTACCTGAGCCCATCTTCGGAACCATGTGTTCCATGTCATGCACCGCATGCATACATGCGAACACCTTCCTTGGACGTCCAGTAACCTTCATATGCACTGCCCTTGATTCAATCATCCTGCGCGACCTCCTGACCAGCTCAACCACAATTCCTCCTGAATTTGGTTGTTGGAACCTCATCTCCTCCCTGAGACTAGTCCAAAGGACCCTGTCACCAGTCATGACTTGAACTCAAGCAACACCTGCACATGAAGAAAACAACTAATCCTTCCGAGCACAAGTCCTCGACTTGACTCTCGTTAGTTCTGAAACCACAACACCTTACGTGATCACCTCACATAAGCATGTTGCAAAATATAGCAAAATGATATCAACCATATCAACCAAAATGCACCAAAAACTTAGCCAATGAATACTAAGCAATCTTCCCAACAATGTAAAGAAAGTTCAAAACATTTCACAGGAAAATTAGGAACATTGCTATCTAGCTCCACAACTTGCCAAAACTAACCGGACCTTGAGCTGGAGCTTACCAAATCTAGCAGGACATAGAGCCGGAGCTACCCAAAACTAGTCGGACCTAGCGCTAGAGCTAACCAAAACTAGTCATGCCAGAGCTATCAAAGACATGTCGGAGCTAAAGACAAAGCTCACCGGAGCTACCCAAAAACTTGTTGGACCTTGACAAAGCAAGTCGAACCTATAGTCGGACCTTGCAGAAACTCGGAGCTAGAGTCAGACCTTGCTAAAAAGGTGTTTTAGCCATATTTCAAAACTTTTATCATCGAAGCCAATGTATTCATTACAAGCCAATGTATTCAACACACATAGGTCTCACAATCTCCCCCTTGATGAATGCATTGGCAACACCACTTAAAATCCAAACATTGGCTTATTTACATGAAAAGTTTTGAAAACAATTTCTCCCACTTTGTAAAATAGAAATAAAATGAGAAGAAAAAAAATCCCCCCTGAGAAGAATTGTGCCAAAACAATTGTGAATATGTGCAATGTGTAATCAATTTCTCCCCCTTGCATACTTATATTTAAAAATTCACATATTATCTCTCCCCCTTTGACAATGTATTCAACAAGGTTAAAAGAGAAATTTCAAATGTTATGAGCATATTATAACATATACATATAAAACAGAGCTCATCCAAGTCATACTATCAAGTAACATACACTATCACATCAATGAGATACGTAAAGTAGTGTAAGCCATGCTAGAGATCAAGTGTAATTTTCAATTTAAGCATGTCATGATCTCACAAACTTAACTATTTCAAAACCTAAAAGCATGACACTTGTTGCTGCAATTTTATATTCCTTTAAGCACAATTTTTTATCATATGACATTTGCAAGAGATTATATGCCGCATCTGCCTTATTCTAACCAACCGAGCCAAGCCTATGTCATTTGACAACCAGAAGCTTAAGGATATGGTTTTATTCATACACAACTTCTTCCAAGTTCATACCTAAGTGCAATGATAAGCCATCTCAAAAGAAGAAGTGCGATGCATGCATATTCTCTTGATCTTTTCCCAATTTATATTTGTTCATAAAAAACTCAACATGTAAGTTGATCACTTGATTAATTCTTATGATTAAAAGCACTCGTGAGCATGCAACAAGTTCAAAACAGTATGAAAGTTCGACCATGACCAGATTTAGTGTAAGTAATTATTCCAATTACTAGACATGGCAAAAACTACAAAATGTATAACACGAGTAATTTAGTAAGAACTTTCAGCATGTAAACGGAATCACAAAGTCATATATGTATGAAATACTATGCTCATATTATTTTGATTTCAGACTCACACATAGACTTCTGATGTTTCAAAACTCGCCCTCAATGTAAGCCATGAGGATACATAACCCCTATTTCACTACGAATGAAACAAAAACGAGTGAAATCCAAAGCTTTTATAAAAATGTTAGCCAATTGTTGTTCGATATCTACATGGTGAAGCACAATGTTTCTTTTTTCAACATTATCATGGAGAAAGTGATGCCTAATGTCAATGTGCTTTGTTCTAGAATGTTGCACGGGGTTTTTAGCAATGCAAATGGCACTAGTGTTATCACAAAACAGTGGAACAGAACACTATGTAGATCAACCCCATAGTCCTTAAGTGTTTGAACAATCCAAAGAATTTGTGAGCAAGCACTAGCAGCAGCTACTTATTCAGATTCAGCTATGGATTGTACAACTGAGTTTTGTTTTCTAGAGGACCAAACAACAAGTGAATTACCAAGAAAATCACAAGCACCGGAAGTACTTTTCCTATCAATCCTACAACCCCCAAAATCAGCATCCGAAAAGCATTCAAAGTTACGGTTGAGGAAGAAGGAAGAAAAAATGCCAAATTCTTGGGTTCCATGTAAGTATCCGAGAATCATTTTGACGGCTTGACGATGTGAAGCACATGGAGAGGCTTGAAACCGTGCACAAAGACATACGCTGAATTGTATGTCCGATCTTGATGCCGTGAGGTACAAAAGTGATCCGATCATGCTTCTATATTCTTTTTGATCCACGGGTTCACCATCTTCATCAAGTTCAAGTGTTGTTGCTGTTCCCATTGATGTCCGAAGAGGCTTGCTTTTTTCCATGTTGAAGTGCCTTAGGAGGTCTTTTGTATACTTCGTTTGATACACAAAGGTACCCTCCTTGGTTTGCTTGATTTGCAGCCCCAAAAAGTACGTGAGTTCTCCCATCATACTCATCTCAAATTCTAAACTCATCATAGCTGAAAACTTGGACACAAGATCATGAGTAGCACAACCAAAGATAATATCATCCACATACACTTGAACGAATAATGAGTCATTGCCATGCTTAAGCACAAAAAGAGTTTTATCAACCATGCCCATGGTAAACCCCTTTTCAAGTAAGAATGTTTTTAACCTATCATACCATGCTCTAGGAGCTTGTTTTAGACCATACAGGGCTTTAGTCAGTTTGAAAACATGATTAGGAAAATCTGGATTTTCAAAACCAGGTGGTTGCTTCAAATAAACCTCCTCATCTATGTAGCCATTAATAAAAGCACTTTTAGCAACCATTTGATATAGCTTAAAACCTTTAGATGTAGGAAAAGCTAACAAAATTCTTATGGCTTCTAATCTAGCAACAGGAGCAAAAGTTTCATCAAAATCTAGAACTTCAACTTCAGTGAAACCTTCAGCAACTAACCTAGCCTTATTCCTAACCACAACTCTACCCTCACTTTGTTTATTTTTAACCACCCATTTAGTTCCAATTAAAGTGTGATCTTTAGGTGGAGGTACAAGTTTCCAAAAATTATTTCTTTCAAAATTTTCTAACTCTTCTTGAATAGCGATAATCCAAGATTCATTAATGAGTGTGTGTGATATATCTTTGGGTTCAAAAGAAGCAACAAAAGCAGAATGAGCATGAGAATTGGGGTCAGAAAATCTGGATCTTGTAACTCGTTCGTGCAAGCTTCCATTTATCTGTTGCGGGGGATGATTCTTGTAAATCCGTAGCGGAACAGATGTCTCACAAGCTTTTTCTTCATTAGTTTCATTGTAGATTGATGAGCTTGTGTCTTGTGGACGATCAGGACCAGCAGAGGTGGTAGTCAGAGCTTGTTCAAAGTTCGAAGCTGGACACGTGTCAGCTTCGGAACTATCAGGCAATATCACCAACTCTTCTTCTTCCTCGAAAATACCCTCCCCCTGAGGATATGGATCTGGTCTTGCAATATTGGAGCTAGTACCTGGGCTAGATTCATCAAAAGAAACTTCACAAGTCTCCATATTTTTATTAGTTCCAAGTAACAACACACGGTATCCTCTAGTGTGAGATGGGTAACCAAGAAACATGCCATCTTTGGATCTGGCTTCAAATTTATCAAGATTTTCATGTTTCTTAACAAAGTATTTGCAACCGAAAACCCTAAAGTGTGAAACACGGGGCCTATGTCCAAATCAAAGTTCATAAGGTGTTTTACCAAGCTTAGTGCGCAAGAAAATACGATTTGAAACATAACAAGCTGTTGCAATTGCATCTGGCCAAAATTTTCTAGGAGCTTGATATTCATCAAGCATAGTCCTAGCCATCTCAACTGAGGTTCTGTTTTTCCTTTCTACAACACCATTTTGTTGAGGTACATATGGTGAAGAAAATTGATGAACTATTCCATTTTCAGCACAAAAGTGATCAAAAGATTGATTTTTAAATTCGGTTATGTTATCACTTCTAATTTCTTTTAAAGATCCTGAGTGATCAATTGATAATCTAAGAAATAAAGTTCTAAAGTGACTAAAAGCTTCATTCTTAGATGACATAAGGTAAACCCAAGAGTATTTAAAATAATCAGCAATAATCACAAGAACATACCATTTACCTCCGAAGGATTGAACACGTGCCGGTCCAATGGTGTCAAGGTGCAAAAGTTGACCAGGTTTAGTTGACATAGTCATCGTGAGAGGGGCATGTGAACCTGCAACCATCTTAGGATGTCTACACGAAGAGCATACAATATCTTTGTCCCCTTTGAGTTTAGGTAAACCACATATGTGATCAAGAGCACTAACACGTGTGAGGTGATCAAAGCTTACGTGACCAAGTCTACAATGCCAGAAGAATACAACTTTTGTATCATTGGCAACTAGACACCTATGCTCAGAAATTGACATATCGAAATCAGCTTTAAAATCTCTTTCGAAACGAGAGATGTTAAACAAAAGCTCACTATTCAAATTTAAAACTTTGCACCAATTTTTATAGAAAATTATTTCTAAATTCTCATCAAGCAATTGAGAAACAGAAAGCAAGTTGTATTTCAATTTTTTAACAAGTGCAACATCTTTTAAAGTGTAGTGATCATTTACTCTAACCGGTCCTTTAGCAATAATAGGAGTTGAAGAGTTATCGGCAAAAGTAATATTTTCAACACGTGACACAAAAGAGAGGGAGGAGAACCATTCTTTGTTACCGGTCATGTGACGTGAGCAACCTGAATCCACAATCCAAATGTTCTCCTTCCTAGAGCGTGTAACGTACATAGAAGCACAATACGTTGATGACTCAATACTGGGTTTAGTCAAAAGGCATTTAGGAATCCAGTACTGAGTCACACGACGTGCAACAGGTAAAACACGCAAAAGGTGAGACAAAACAGCAGGTTTATGAGTCAAGAGTTGAGGTTTTCTGTTCTTAACCACTGATTTAAAAGTTGTTACGCGTTTAGCACCAAAACCAGTACTCCGGAAGTGAACGCAGAAGTTTTGAGAGAAAAGATTGAAGCTCCGGGTGCAAAAACTGAAGTTCCAGACGGAATAACACAAGGTCCGGGAGCTTTCGAAGCTATCGGAACTACCGGAGCTGCCTTTGCAGATTTATTACCAGAAGGTCCAGATGCTACCTTTGCAAATTTCTTACTCATTAAAGCAGGTTGCATGTTTCTAATTTTCTGTTTAGCAAACATGGCAGATTTATCATGATAGTTATGAGATCTAGCAGACATTTTATCATTTTTAATTTGTTTAGCTAGTCTATAAGAGAAATCTACGACATGACCATATTTATCACAGTAACTACAATGAAATTTAATTTTGTAATCATATTTAGATGAGCATCCAACATTAAAAATAGATTTAGAAAGCACTCCTGCAGATTTAAAAATCACATCCTTTTGTTTAGGGGAAGTTTTGATTAAACCTCTTCCAAATGTTTTTACAACACGTGGTGGATGTGTTTTAGAATAAGCATGGGAATCAAAACCTAAACCAGTTTTATCATTGCAAGGTTTAGAAGAATTCAACAGCAAGTCTAGATTCTTGTTCCCATTACTAAACTGCTCTAGTGTCCTATTCATGTCATCAAGATTTTTAGACAAGTCTAGGCAGTTTTCACATGAAGATTTACCTTTAGGTTTGCAGTTAGATCAATTTTTAACTTCATGTGTTTGTAAAGCATTCTTCGGAATGAAAATTTAATTCATTGCATCTTTAGTTTTTATCAAGATTATCACATGCAAAACAATGCAAATCATCTGTAGAACAAGAAGCATCTTTTAAGGTTTTAACATTAAGATCAGAAAACTTTTTGTTCTTTTCAATCTCTTCATCAACTCTATCTAGAGTGGAGGAGTGTGCACTCCTTAATGTAAACAATTGTTCATAGATTAAGTCACATGAGGGAAATGCATCATCACTAGGAATCAAAGTTTTTAAATGGTTTATTTCAGATTCTAGTGATTCAATTTTAGCAGCATTATCCCTAAGCTTTTTGTCCTTTTTCTTGATAATAATAGTTGTACGAGAAATTGCATCACACATTTCATTACATGTAGAACATACCTCATCGTCGTCACTATTGTGTTCTGCATCCTTCTGAATTGATCTTGATCTTGTTTTGCCTGTCATAAAACACAAGTTGGCTAGATCTTCATCATCTTCATCACTTCCAAAGTCTACATCACTTGAACTGAGCTCTTGAAGTGTGGTGATGAATCTGTTTATCATATTGCGTCCTATGGCACACTTATTTTTCTTGTGGGAGTTTCTAGAGATGGTCTTGACCCTGTTCTGCTTCCCATCACGGATAGTAGGACCTGAAAGATTAGGGCATCCAGTACGGAAGTGTCCTGTCTTACCACATTCAAAACAGCATTGTGGTCCGGAGCTTCCTCTCCTTCTAGTTCTCACATTTTGCAATGCTTTTGAGGATCTAGTAGAGACGAGTGCTAATTATTCTTCTAGAAATTCCTCAATCTGCTCCAGGGTTAGTGAGGACAACAAGGCAAGAGTATTGCAAGTTGATGATTGGTCGGAGCAAGGCATATCACGTTGTGAGACAAGTGCAATAGACTTATTTGGATTCTTATGTGATAAGATGTTAATTTCATGAGTTTTTAGTTTAGAGTAAAACACATCTAATGTAAGGGAACTCATGACAGTTGATTCACGAATAGATGTAACTTTCATCTCCCAGATTGACATGTCTAATGCACTAAGAACTTTCCCAGCATTCTCAACATCAGAAAAAATAACATTGACATTACGTAGGTTGCTGAGAATTTTATTGAAACGAGCAAAAAGGTCATCGATAGACTCACCGGGTTGCATATTGAAACGCATGTATTCCTTTTTGAACATGTCTCAGCTTCTTGATCGTGTTGGATCCTTCGTGACAGTCACAAAGCACTCTCCACACATCGTATGCCGATCGAAGGTGTGCAACGCGGTCGAAGTCGTACTAAGTGAGTCCTTGGATGATCAAGTTTCAGGCTTTGTTGTTGTTTTCGACGTCCCGTAGGTTCGTAGCCGTAACTTGATCATTTGGTGGCACCTCATAAGGTTTGTATACCTTCTCCCATATGCTGAAGCCTTGCGCCTGGATAAAAGCTTCCATGTGTGCTTTCCAAACCTGAAAATCAATGCCAACTGTCGGTACCCTGCGTACCGGGTACCTTTTAGTACCGCGAAGAGTACAAGAGCATTCTATCTGACGGAGTTGAAGGTATTCTTAGGTCCCACATATCACACTACGCCGGACCCGCTCCCCTCATATGGCTAGCTCCTGAGCTAACACGTGTAAAGGAAAGTCAAAGCTAACTTCCCAACAACGGGAAGCTCCAGCGTCAACACGTGTACAATGGATCCGGACCAAACCCCAAGTAGAGAGGAGCTCCGATGCCGAAATGTGTAGAGTAGACCCGGACCTAACCCCCCGTAAGGGAAAGCTTCGAAGCTTCCACGTGTGGAGCCTTCGGACCTTCATCGACGCATACACTGGCAGATCTCCTTTAGCATGAGCCATTGAGTGTAATTAAAGCGGTAGTTACAAGATGTAATTACGTGTCGTTAATGCTATATTAACAACACACGATCAAGAGCACTGTTAATAGGGGTAATGCAGCCATTAAGGAAGATTATCACACTATTAATCATACTTAATACTCTTTAGACAGTGTATTAGGCCATTAAATATGCCAGGGCCACATGTAGGGCCAGGCAAGCTTTGTAACGGTCAGTCCTTATAACTATAAAAGGGATGTACTGCACGAACGTTGGCACAGACTGATTCAATCCGATCCTTGTGGACCAACTCGCAATTCAACAACACAAACTCCGTGGAGTATGGTGTTACACTCAGGCGGCCCGAACCACGTAAATCCCTGGTGTCATCATCTTGATCTTGATCTCTGCGTGCCCCAACCACAAAAGAACCTCCGGGGGCTGCTTCTTAGCGGGTCCGGTGGAAGTGTCATATCGTACACTTTGACATTTGGCGCCCCAGGTAGGGGTGCCAAATCCCGAGATCAGAAGATGGTGAATTCAGCTTCTGGATCCTCCAATGGCAACCACACTAGACAACCTGCTGGAGGCAATCCCTTCAACGTCCAACAACCAGCAGGTGCCAATGCTCCAGCAGGCGCTGTAGCACCACAACCACCATCTGATCCGGCAAACAATGTTGGACAACAAGATGGAGCATCTGCGTCGATCACTGCTTCGGTAAACAACAACTCTGAGCACGCACTCATTGCTGCGCGAGCTCTTCTACAATGCCCACCGCCTCCAGGTGCACCCTAGGGTGCTATGGAGCAGTGGAGGGCTGATGTCGACCATCTGGTCACAGCTGTAGCTGCAGGCATCAGCATTCAAGGTCCTCCCCCTTCGGGGCGAGCACCTTCACAATGACGGACCTTGTCCGGCTGACTTGGTCTGCAAGTCTCACAACAGAGGAGACGTGCTGAATCTCAGCAGGTGACTTCGCTGCCTCCCGGGGCTCAACACACCCACACAATTACCAGGATTCCAACTCATGACCTGCGGTCGGTACTGGATCGCCGTTATCGGCAGCAGGACGGCCGTGTCCACATTGAGCGCGCCCATGAGAGGCGAGAAGCTCGGGACAACCCTGCTCCTTAGGATGTAGGAGGAGGCTGTTCTGCCCTGGCCATGCACTTACGTATGGTCAGGTGGCCACAGAAGTTCCTGCCTCACTTACGGAAAAATTCGACGGGATTGTCAACCCCGCCTAATTTCTTCAAATCTACTCCACTGCCATACTGGCAGCGGGAGGTGATGAGGCTGTAATGGCCAATTACTTCCTGGTGGCTTTAACTGGGACTGCATGGTCCTGGTTCATGAGTCTTCCACCCGACTCCATTAATAGTTGGGCGGAGTTGTGCCAACAATTCACTACCAACTTTGGGAGCTCCTACACCCAGCCCGGCAATAAATTGGACCTGTTTGCCGTAAAGCAAACATCTGGGGAATCGCTACAATCCTTCATCCAACGGTTCTCTTAGGTACAAAATACCATTCCTTCAATTTCGAGCTCCTCTGTTATCGTTGCATTCAGACAGGGTGTTCGAGATAAGAAGATGCTAGGGAAGCTGGCCATTAAAGAAGTTACCAGCATCACGGAACTCTTCAGCCTAGCTGACAAATGTGCTAGAGCTGCGGAGGGTCGTGAAATGCACTCCAAACTAGCTCCGGAGGCCAACCAAAAGTCCTCCAAAACTGAAGCCGTTACCTCCGGTAGTGGCAAGAAGAAAAAGAAGCCCAACGACAAAAAGAAGCCGTCAACCGGCGCTCCAGTTGCTGCTGCTGCAGCTCCTGGAAGTCGGGGCCACGCCCCGAGAAGCGACCTCATCCTTCATCAGAGGATGGCAACAGTTCCAAAGCATGGTGTCCGATTCATAAAACGAACTGGCATAGCTTGGAAGATTTTCGGGAGGTCTAGAACCTTGCCGAGCGCTACAACAAGCACTGGGAAGAAGCTCCTTTCCATCAAAGGGAAGGAAAACAAAAAGTTGACGAAGCTCAGGCTAAAGAGCAGCTAGGTTTCCAGGACACCAAAAAGGTCTTGAAAGCCATTTACAACACTATTGACAACGACTCCGACGTCTCTGACAACGAACGTCGAAAGACCTTGAACACCATTTATGGTGGTTCTTGGGACATCACCTCTCGCCGCATCCTTAGACAATTGTGTTGCGGGACATGGCCGTGGCAGCTCCCGCTGCTAAGGCGGAACTGCATCAGAAGCGGATGGATATACCCATCATTTTTTATGCTTCGAACTGCCCTCAAAATATGATCGGGGCTGGCCAACACCTGTTGATGGTGTTACCCACCATTAACAATATCCAAATCCACCATGTAATGCTGGACGAAGGTTCCGGGCTAAACCTCATAAGCTTCAAAGCTTTCGTCAAGCTTCAGCTTCGGACTTCGGACCTTCGACCATCCCGACCTTTCTCTGGAGTAGGTCCTGGAACCATTACTCCTCTCGGTTCCATCACACTCCTAGTATCGTTCGGGACCCGAGAGAACTACAGAACCGAGAAATTGGTTTTCGATGTCGCGCAGATTACTCTTCCTTTCAATACCATTTTGGGTAGACCAGCTTTATACAAGTTTATGGCTGCTGCCCATTATGGTTACTTGATGTTGATGATGCCAACATCCACGGGCGTTCTTCGGATCCGCGGAGATCGTACCGCAGAAGTTACTACACTGGAAGAATGCTATGCGCTTACCACAGCGCAAGAGGAAGCATCTGGTAAGGAGCTGGCTCTGAATCCTCCAAGCATTCGTCACAAAGGCTCTACCTCCGTACCTCGTGTGCAACCAAGCGGTGACACCGACATTCTCGTCAAAGTCGTCCAAATTTGTTCTGATGCTGCTCAGACTACCCGTATATCAGAGGGTCTGAACAACAAATAGGAACTCGCGCTCATCACTTTCCTCCGGGCTAATGTCGACGTGTTTGCCTGGCAACCGTCACAAATGCCTGGGATCCCTAGGGAGGTGATTGAGCACAATCTAAAGATTTACCTAGACAGACGGCCTATACACCAAAAGCCCCGGAAGCAATCAATTGAGCGACAAAACTTCAACCGACAAAAAATCAAGAAGTTGCTCGAAGCTTGATTCATCCGGGAAGTCTTCGATCCAAAATGCTAGCAAACCCAGTTGTTGTACCCAAGGCCGGTGGGAGCTATTGTGTTTCTTAGATGCATATTCTAGATATCATCAAATCCAAATGCCTAAGGAAGATGAAGAGCACACTGCCTTCATAACAATAGATGGATTGTATTGTTATACATCCATGCCATTCGGTCTTAAAAATGTTGCTTCAACATTTGTGCGAGCTATGTACAAAACATTTGGAGACCTAATTCGAGATTTGGTGGAAGTGTATGTCGATGACATCATTGTGAAGACCAAAAACAAGGAGTCACTCCTTGACAACTTACAAGCCGTATTGGACAAGCTGCGCACCACGCACATCAAGCTGAACCTAAACAAATGTGTCTTCGGGGTTAGCTTCAGAAAGCTTAAGGGGTTCTTGGTGACTCACCGAGGAATTGAAGCAAATCCAGCGAAGATCAAGGCTATAGAAGAAATGTGGCCACCAGCCCGCATTAAAGATGTCCATAAGCTAACTGGATGCCTAGTTGCGCTCAGTCAGTTTATCTCAAGACTGGCAGAACGGGCACTACCTTTCTTCAAACACTTGAGGAAGTATGGACCTTTTAATTGGTCTAAAGAAGCAGAAAAGGCATTTCAAGAGTTGAAACAGCTCCTCACCATACTACCAATATTGGTAGCTCCTAATCGTGGTGAGCCTTTTCTGCTTTACATTTCGGCAACCACCAAAGTTGTCTGCATGGTCCTGGTTGCGGAAAGATCAGAGCCACATCCGATTCAAATGTCCGGACCCCTCTGGGAGGGTCCGGAATCACCTGAAGACGTGACTAGGTCTCAGCTCCCAAACATGGAACCTCAAAACGAAGTGCTAGGAGACCAACCTCTTTCGTCCGATGATAATCTGGATCCTCCTAGTGAGATCCGAGTTCAACAAGAAGGAGTTTTGGACCCCTCCGGGAGAGTCCAAGAAGCACAACCTGAAGGTCCGGGACCCTCCAGTAGGGTCCGGGTCGATGGAGAGTAAGCTCTGGGTCCTTCTGAAAGGGTACAGACCATCCAACACCCTATGTACTTCATTAGTGAAGTACTCCATGACGCTAAGACAAAATACATTGAGGTGCATAAACTGCTTTACGCAGTTCTTATTGCCTCGAGGAAGCTTCGTCACTACTTCCAAGCCCACAAAATATCAGTGGTAACTTCTTTTCCACTACGAGCAATTTTACATAACCCTAATTCTACTGGGAGCATTGCAAAGTGGGAAGCGGAACTGGCCAAATTCGATCTAGAATTCGTGACAAGACAAGCAATTAAAAGTCAAGCCTTGGCTGACTTTGTGGCAGAATGGACCCCCTCTCCATCAAACCCTGGGGGCCAAAGTGAGTAGAAACCAGAGCTCAAAGTTCCGGTATTCACCAAGCCTCACTGGACTCTCTACTTTGACGGCAGAAGCAGGGGGCCAGAGCTGGAATCCTTCTCCTAGCTCCGACCGGGGAGAAGGTCAAGTACATGATACACCTTGATTTCAAGGCAACCAACAATATGGCGGAGTATGAAGCCCTCATCTATGGACTCAAGGTGGCACTATATTATTGTGTCAAACAGCTGTTGGTAAAGGGAGATTCACAACTCACCAACAAACAAGTGAAAGGTGAATGTTCCTGCAAAAATTCTCAATTAGCCGCTTATCTCTTTGAAGTCCAGAGGCTTCAAAAGGACTTTGAAGTCCTAGATCTCCATCATGTTCAGCGTCCTCATAACCCTGAAGCCGACGAACTCTCGATGAAAGCCTCAACCAGAGCTCCGGCTCCTGACAGAATCTTCGTCTGGAGGTTGTCAAAACCAACAGCTCATTCTGCCGAACTGAGCAAAGGGGGCGAGACCAGCACCTCGAAGCTGGTGGTCCCGGTGGCCTTGTTACCATGGCGTCCACCAAGGGTCATAGGTGCTGTCGGAAGCTCTGAGCAACCTAGCACGCAAGATTCAGAAACTCAAGTTAGCTCCAATGCATGGATCTCAGAGATTCGGAGCTACTTGAAAGACAACATCCTTCCTGAAGACAGTGTATCCACTGACCGGATAGTCAGATTGGCTAAAAGATACACGTTGGTAGAAGGGGATCTCTACCGACGCGGTGCCAATGGCATCCTAATGCAGTGCATTGCAAGGGAAGAAGACTGCGACCTCCTCGCGGAAATCCATGGAGGTGAGTGCGGGAACAATGCTTCTTCTCGCACGCTGGTCGAGAAAGCCTTTCGGCATGGCTTTTACTGGTCTACAACACTTCAGGATGCGGTTGAGCTAGTGAAAAAATGTGAAGCGTGTCAGTTCCACGCCAAACAGATTCACAAACAAGCTCAATCGCTACAAATGATACCTCCTACATGGCCATTCGCTGTGTGGGGCATGGACATCTTGGGACCTTCCCCAAAAGCCGTCGGAGGTTACAGGTTCTTGTATGTCACCATCGACAATTTCACCAAGTGGCCAGAAGCAACTCCAATAGTAACAATAAACAAACAATCAGCAATCAAGTTCTTGAAGTCCATTATATGCATATTTGGAGTTCCCAACAAAGTCATAACTGACAACGGAACTCAATTTACAAGTGCTTCATTCCAAGAATATTGCGAAGACCTCGACATTCAACTTAGCTACGCCTTAGTAGCTCATCCATCAAGCAATGGCCCAGCCGAGAGAGCAAATGCATAAATCTTAAAAGGAATCAAGACGCGCACATATGAGTGCTTGCAAAAGCATGGAGCTAACTGGATTGACGAGATTCCATCCACATTATGGGTGAATAGGACAACTGTAAACCGGTCAATCGGGGAAATTCCATTCTTCCCGATGTACGGGGCTGAAGCAGTCCTTCCTCTAGAGATCTCCTTGGGGTCCCTCTGGGTCCGGACCTTCGAGGAAGCCACGCAGGACCAGCTCCGGCGTGAAGACCTTGACCTCGTCGACGAGGGAAGGTGCCAAGCAGCTGTTCAAAACGCACGCTACCGCCAAGCGCTCAGGCGGTATCATCAAAG
This sequence comes from Tuctoria greenei, assembly GCA_036927565.1. Classification (NCBI taxonomy): domain Eukaryota; kingdom Viridiplantae; phylum Streptophyta; class Magnoliopsida; order Poales; family Poaceae; genus Tuctoria; species Tuctoria greenei. The sequence goes on from JAYESD010000006.1 coordinate 165,122,402, forward strand.
GCATGTGCGCGACAAACAGCTTGACGAAGGCGACCTGGTGCTTCGAAAGATACTAACCCGTGAAGGGATGAATAAACTTTCCCCCGGCTGGGAGGGTCCCTTTCGAGTGTTCAAAGTATCTCGACCCGGATGCATTTGCTTGACAATTGAGGATGGGACACCACTTCCCAATCCTTGGAACATTGAGCACCTCTGTAAGTTTTACGCTTAGAATTACGGAGGTGAGTATGTGATTACACACAATGCATGTTGTAGGGTCATTATATAGAGGAGCAAGTCCTCCGGGAGAACATCCGAACCCCTCCAAGAGGGTCAGGAAAGTTCAAGTAACACTTGATACAGTCACAGCACTAAAAGTGTAACTACTTGCCCTGGGCTAGTACAAGACGTATAGCACATTTAGCATGGTCCAGCACCCTAAGTGTGTCCTTTCCTCCCCTGTAATTTGGACCTATAATGAAAGGCATTGTTGTGTGAAAACAGAATCCACGTGCATTTACTTGTTTTGCAAGGCCTAATATATCAAATTATTTTTACCCCACTTGTCTATAATGAAGTTCTGCAAATATTTTTGAGCTTTGTTCCATGTAATTCACATGCATTACAAGCCTTATTGATAGTCTTTTTGTATCTTAACATTGCTACCTAGTCTACTTGCCAGAATGCCAAGCCAACATAGGTCCGGGGTGTACTATCGACTTAGCCTGGTCCTGCACCCTAAGTACGCCGCTCTACCTACACCCCGGCAGGCCTCAGTAGGGTGAGTAATAAAAGGCATGCAGATATAGAAAGATTATATCAAAACACTCATTATCATGTTGAGTGTCTTCGGATCTAAAGTCCAAATAAGAACAATAAGTCACAATCGATTTATAGTCAAGAGGATGAGTTTTACTTTTTTCTTGCCTTTAATGTGCTGGAAAAGCAAAAATTCATAGCAATAGTGGACGATGCCAGAGCTACTAAGCTCCGACATCCTCTAAGATGGATCTGCCATCAACGTTTAAAATGTTGACATTGGATGACGTCGGAGCTACCAAGCTCTGACAATCCCAGGGGGGCCTGTCTTCGACGCCTCAGAATTGAAGACTTCAGACCTAAAATATACAAGTGCGAAGCATTCAAGTTGTCAATATATAGTCACAACCTTTGGTACATGTACACATTTTAATTGTACACATGTATCAGGGGGCCAACAAGAAACGGCATAGTATATTGAAGACAAGGTGAAATTGTAGCCAGAAAGGAGGATTTCATTAATCAGAAGTACTGGATTACAAAATTGGGGTTACAAGGGACAAAAGAAGAAAAGTCCTAGCTACTAGAGGATCTAAGTCCTGTGGAAAAATGAAGCAACCTTCTCAGCAGCTTCTTGGACACTAGCTCTGGCGGCATCCTCCTCCTCGGTGATGATTCCTTCAGACACCGGATCAAGAGAGAACTAGGGGTCTCAGCTTTTGTAACACTCCAAGACATACTTGGCGACGTTCTTCGCCAAGGATTTACCCTCCGTATCTAGCTGATCGGCGATGATGTTACCCATCGCGTCGAGTTTGCTGCCACTAGAGCCAAGTGCCGCTAGCGTCTGGTCCAGCTCCTGCGCTGGGTCTTCTGGGCTTATTGGACTGAAACCAATAGGCACAAGGGCCCTATCCGCACGTCCTAGGAAGTCCCATACCATCAAGGACTCAGTCGCCTTCGAGCTCCGCAGCTCTTCCAGTGACCTTCGGGCAGCCGCAAGCTCCGAACCTTCACGGGCAAGTCGCTCGGCCAACTTAGCATGCTGCTGCATGTTCTCAGCAACTTGCTTCTCCCGGTCTGCCAGCTCTGTCTCCTGGAGGTGTATGCGGTTCCTCCTTACAGCTAGGTCCTTTTCCTTGCCTTTGACTCTGTCCTCCCTATCGGCAACTCAGTCTCTCTTTTTGAGAGCTCTTGCCCCACCTTCCAGTTCTTCTCCCTTTCTTCCTCCTTCCATAGATCCAGTTTTTTTGCTTCGATCCGCCAAATTTTGCTCACCCAGAGCCAATTTATGGGTGACATCTGCCTCTCTCTTCACCACATCCTCCTCCTGCTCCAGGAGTTTCTCCTCCTTTGCCTTTAGGTACGCTCGATGCTTCAGGAGAATTTCATTCAATTCAGTGTGATTTTCGTGACGCTCGTCAACAGCGTCACGTCTCTCCTTGGATTGCTCCAGGATTTCTCAGGAGTTTTCATCGAGTGTCCGAACGGCGGCTTCCTTCTCCTCCATCATCTTATCCCAGTACTCTAACCGGGCTTTCTCCCCCTTTATCCATTCCTTCTGGTCAGCCAGCCTTGTCTGGGCAAGCCTGGTCTGAAAATGGAGTCTGTTGCGCCAACGCCTCAAGGTGTTGCGCTCCTCCTCCAGGGCTTCGCTCTCATGATCGAAGGCAAGCTGGACCTGTTGGAGACTTGAGCAGGTGTTGTCTATGGACAACGCCAGAGGGATAGGTTTCGGGCCTGCTGGGACCATATCCGCAGGCTCAAAAGGATTTTCCATCACAATAATTGGGTCCCACTCTACAATAGTGGTCCCTTGGACTCCTGCAGTGCTAGGGCTGCTCTCCAGGAGCCCTTCAGCGGCAGCAGAAGAACCTACTGGGGGAACATCCACCTCCGGAGCAGTTGAAGGCGCCACTTTAGGGTCTTCAATCACAGGCCCCAAGGATGGGGGACCTGCCGCCACTTCTTCAGGCTGCTCTAGCTCTGGCCCAGGTACCTCCGGGACCTCTACTTCCGGAGCGGCAGTTGGGGCTTCAACTGGGGCATCAACCCACGCTAGCTCAGGCTCCGGCATGGCGGTTACTTCTGGTTTAACGACCTGAGCTTCAGGAGCCTCCGGCTCAACCGTTAGACTTTCAACCGCTTCTGGCATAAGGGTCGGAGCTTTGTTGATTTCCATCTCAATGGACGGGGGTTCAACCACTTATGTCTCAGCAGCCAGGGCTTCAACAACTTCCGGCTCGAAAGCAGGAACTTCTGGCATCGCCGGTGCTAGAGCATCAGCCTCTGTCACCGTCGCCAGAGGTAAATCTTCAACTTCTCTCCTGTAGTCTGGCGCTACCACATGAGCTTCGGTTGAGGACTCCGAGTCCAAGCTCATGATAGCTGGTGCCAGAACTGTCGTGACTTCCGCTTCCGCTTGACGAGGAGGCTCAGCGCTTGAAGCCGGAGCTTCAGCAGGCGCAGCCCTGGCCGCAACAACAGGTGCTGAAGCTCCCGGCCACTTCTTCGACACCCTAGAAATACAGGGAAGAAAAGTATTAAAAACACGTTAAAAACAAGACTGGCATGTCAGGGCGAGAAATCAATGCTTACCTAGGGAGGCTGCCACCCCAGTCGCCTCGGAACCTTTTCTTCTGAGGCCCGGAGCTAGATCCCACCATGTCTGGTGAGACTACAGCTTCAGACCTCAGTTGAGGGCCGCTTGCAGCACCCGGAGTCTTCTCAGCTAGAGCTTCTCTTGGCTGGGATGAACTCCCGGGCTTGGAGCTTTTAGCCGGCACCGAGGCTGGGCTCGACTGCCCAGAGCTGACGCCTCTTGAAGCTGCTTGTACCAGAGCATGAGTAGTTGCGGAAGTCCTCCCCTGCTTGGGAGAAGGAGCCGTCATAGAAGGAGTAGGTCTGAGGGACCTCCCATCAGCGTGCTTGAACTTCTTCTTCTGACTGGAGGGCTCAGCTGGCTCTTTGCCCTTGACCTTGCTCGGGGTGGAGGCAGGACCACCCTCGGAAGCTCCGAGGATCACCAGTGTGGTGGTCGGACGCCTCTCTACCTCGCCAAGGTCGTCATGCACCGGCATACTCCTCTGGAACTCCCTACTGAACTACGCCTCCATGTGCAGAGGGAGAAAAGCTGTTGGCGGAACCAAGTCATCGCCGTTGACGTTAATCCCATCCTAGAATTTCTTCAAATGAAACTCCAAGGATTCATCACCCATGTTCGATTTCAGATCGGTTTCAATCCTGTCGTCATCCATCACGCTGTTGAGGGCCCACGCGAGCTTCGCCCCCTTCTTCAACAAAGCCCACCTGTTGACAAGGAAGTTGCAGAAGACCATATGGGGGGTCACTCCACCTTCCACACACTTGCGGATCCTGGTCAAAACAGGGTTGAAGGCGTTTGACAGCACTGGAACTACACTCCAAGCATCGGTGTCAACATTGGGGAGTCCTTCGGGCATCTCCAACTTCTCGTGCTCCTCCGCCGCAATGATGATCCAATCATTCTTCTAGTCGTCCCACTTGCTGGAAGGAAATGACTTCAAGTATTTGTAGGGGCAGTTCTTGCGCTTCACAAAATAGTAGAAGCCAAGAAGCTCGGACCCCTTATCGGTGGTGTGGATGGTGAAGAAGGTGTGGAATAGCTCGACACAGTTGGGTATACCCACCCACATCTCGCAAAAGTGGAGGAATGTCGCCACGAGGAGAAGAGAATGGGGGTCAGGATGATACAGCTGAAGACCATAAAAGTCTAGCAGCATCAAAAGCAAGGAAGACAAAGGTTGAATGAATCCCACCATGGCAAATGCTGTGAAGTACACCATATAGCCATTGTGCTCCTTCTTCGACGGTAGCTTGCCAGTGCGGACCAAATGGTTGAAGGAGTCGCTGGACCACCCCATGTAGGTCCGGACCTTCTTCATATCATCATTGTTCTTGAGGCGGCTTTTGGGGAGACCCAACTCCATCGCAGCAAAGTGGAACAAAGGAAGGGAAGTTAGGCGGAGTTTGGGAGGCTCTGAGCGCAAAGATGATCGAAGGCGTAAAATGTCCTCAAACCGTGCGCACTTTCCTTCTTAAGTAAGCCTCCACGACGCTTGGATGGAAACCGCAGTGAGATCGAAGGCACGTTTCAAAAATCTACCCCGTCAATGACGAGTGGGCCTGGGGCCACCCCGACGAAGTGATCGAGGATCTTACCCAAGGCGAACCATTGTCATGATAAGAGGCGGGAAACCCGATGGCGGCACCCTGACACAGCGCACGAAACTGATACAGTTTTTGTATTGGGAACCGACGACCTTCAATTGTGTGAGATCCCCACACAAAGATTTCTGTGGAGTAGGGTGTTACACTCAGGCGACCCAAACCACGTAAATCTCTGGTGTCATCATCTTGAGCTTGATCTCTGCGTGCCCCAACCATAAAAGAACCTCTGCGGGCTGCTTCTTAGCGGGTCCGAGGGAAGTGTCGTATAGTACAGTTCGACACCAACAAACACACAAGGTTTTGTGTAGTACTTCTCCATGAGGATTAGTCAAAAACATGTGCAAATCACCAAGATTAGAGCAACCTTGCTCTGATACCAATTGTAGGATCGAAGAGCACGTGAAAAGCTACCGGAGGGGGGTGATTGGTAGATTTAAAAATCTTACGCAGCGGAAATAATTAAATCCCAACCCCTTCGGTAGAAAATCAAACTATTGATAAACCGTGTGCAGATGATCTTAGACGTGTTCAATCGTGACAAAAATTGTATATATTAGAGAAAACCATGTCACGAAGACAACACATTAAGAATCACTCAAATCCGTCGAGGAAAACTCAAGTTACAATCAAAAGATTGAACTGATATCAATCTGTTCTACCGAGTAAAAACAGTTCTGTTTTTCGTCAAAGAAGCTCGTGTATATTATAAACCACAAACCCAATGATCATGAAATTTTAACAGATGATAGAAAATCAAGTTGTGAAGATAACCCAAAAAGAATCACAACAATCGGATCTGTAAAACTCGAGTTATGATAAAACCACGGACGAAAGGTAGTGCTGTGCAGAAACTCGACGAGTAAAACTTGTCTGGAACAAGTCGGACGAACAAGGTACAAAAGTTCCTTCAAAATATGAATTTTATTTATCAAAATACAAGAGGAACAGCCCCAAAGTCGTCATCCGATACGGATCCGATCCTTGCAACTAGATCTTTCCTTCCTTAGCCCATCTTCGGAACCATGTTGCCACGTCATGCACCGCATGCATACGTGCGAACACCTTCCTTCGACGTCCAGTAACCTTCATATGCACTGCCCTTGATTCAATCATCCTGCACGATCTCTTGACCCGCTCAACCACAATTCCTCCTGAATTTGGTTGTTGGAACCTCATCTCCTCCCTGAGACTAGTCTAAAGGATCTTGTCACCAGTCACGACTTGAACTCAAGCAACACCTGCACATGATGAAAACAATCAATCCTTCTGAGCACAAGTCCTCCACTTGACTATCATTAGTTTCGAAACCACAACACCTTACGTGATCACCTCACATAGGCATGTTGCAAACCATAGCAAAATGATATCGACCATATCAACCAAAGCGCACCAAAAACTTAGCAAATGAATACGGAGCAATCTTCCCAACAATGTAAAGCAAGTTTGAAACATTTCACAAGAAAATTAGGAACATTGCTATCTAGCTCCGGACCTACTAACCGGACCTTGAGCCGGAGCTTACCAAAGCTAGCAGGACATAGCGCCGGAGCTATGTAACACCCTAAATTTTTGCATCATGCATCGCATTGCATATATATTCATGCATTAAACATTAATAGAGGAAAAGAAATAAAAATAGCCTAAAACTTGTAATAGGGAAATAGTATAAAAAAATAACAATAAAAAATATATATAAATATATATGTAAATACATATATATAAATATATAAATAATATATATAATAACTGTATATAAAAAATAAAATAAATAAAATATAAATAATAAAATGTATAATAATAATAATATAAAAAGAAAAAAAAAGAAAAAAAAAGAAAATGAAAAAAAAAAGAGAGAAGGGCCACTGCCGGCCAGGCCAGACCGGCCCAGCCGCAGCGCCCCGACCCCGGCCCCACTGCGCGCGCAGCCGACCCCGATGCGACGCGCCACGCCGCCGCAGCGCGCCCCGCGCTAGGCCCCACCGCCGCCTGGCCCCCGGCCGACACGACACCGCAGCCACCCTGACGCATCACGCGCACTCCCGCGCGCGCTGGGCCCCGCACACCTGATGCCGCTCGCCCGATGCGCCCGACTCCCGGTCGGTCCCGACGCCTCGCGCGCCCGGCGTTGACCGCAACCGATCGGGAGACTGCCGATCGCGTCCCCCGCCTATAAATACCGACCCATCTTCCGTAAAGTCTTCCGATCCCAGAAAAGAAAACCCTAGCCACCGGGTTAAGGGAAAAAGAAGCACCAGGAGCTGTGCCACAGGCAAGAAAAGGGAGAAAAAGGAGGGGAAAAAGAGGAGGGCGCCACAGTTCGCCAGAGACCGTCGTCGCCATCGTGTCGCCATCGTCGTGCCGCTGGAGGACCTTGCGCATCTACTTCGTCTACACGTTGTCCCCATCCCGCGATCATCGAAGCCATCGCATCTACGGTAGGCCATGTTCCCGATGCGAATTTTAGCGATCATATTGAATCTAAAGGCGTAAATTGATTTTAGTTGCACCATAATTTTATTTTCAGCAGCATTAATCCACCCTAAAACCCACGTAAACTCATATGAACACGTATGAACTAGGTTCATCTAATTAATAAACAACCATAGTTAATTAATAATTGATCTTTGCATGCATGCATATCATCGCATGTTGATTAATGTGTGTGCATCATGTTGATTTGTATGTATTTTCTTGTATGTGTGATCACGAGTAGAGGGAAGTGCTCAAGAGATCGTGTACGAGGATTTTCAGAATCAAGATTTTGAAGCGCTTGAGCAACCCTATCCGTCGGAGCAAGGCAAGTGTCCTTGAAGCATATTGATCCTGTTTTTTTAAAATAAATGTATTGTTTGCAAAATTGCATGCTTGTGTCAATTTGATGGGAATCCTATGGTAGGAAGTTTACTAGATTTGTTTAACCACCCTTGTCGCCTGGAATATATGGTTGAGAGTCGGGAAGGTCTTTTTACTGTTTGCTTCGCTTAATCAACTGGGATGGAAAACAACTATACCACTCAATTTAATTATGCATGGATGAGATTATGGATGACATGAACCGGTTAATACGGTATTGTAATGGGTGATCTAAGCAAGCCTGGTATGTGGATGTGTTCGATGTCATGGTGGTTTGCTTGCTTTAGATCTAAGGACCGGTTCATGCGAGAATAAGCCAGGACTACAGTGCCACCATGAGGCCAAGTATGGGTGCGGCGTAGCTGATTAATTAGGGCTTTGCTAGTGCTGTTTGGACCATTGTGGATGCTCGAGGAAGGGGTAGTCGGATTGGGTTTGTTGATGATTGGTGGGACTACCCTGGGATCCGAATGGCTCAAGAGGGGGCCCTTGGTTGAACATGTGCTCAGTTGGAGGCATCACCACCGGTGAAACCTCAGTGGGGTCTAAATAGGCTAGTAATCCCTTTGTAAAGGCTATTTTGTGATCTCTTGGCCATACACGAAAGGAAGTTTAATTGGCATAAGAGAGGTTTCTTTAGTCGCCGACGGTGATGAAATCACAAACACGTGGGTAAAGTGGTACAAACTCTGCAGAGTAATTAAAACTATCATGATAGCCGTGCTCCCGGTTATGAGCACGTGGACAACTTCCATGATTAGAGGGAAATTGGAATTTGGGATGGTTATGGTTTGGTTATGGATGGTTATGGATTAATTTCTGGTATTGAATATGGTGATTGGCAAATGATGAAATCTGGAATCATGGATGAGGATGGTGAATTATGGACTGGTATTATGGTATTATTTATGGTTTATGATGGGTTTACTTCACATAAATATGATACATTGCTTTTCAAATGTTTTACTGTACTTTTCAGCACTTAGCCATTATTATTGTCGTCATTTGAATCAGCCACATGTCATACTTTCCACACTTGCTGAGTACGACATGTACTCACTCTTGCAATCCCCCCCCCCAACAGTTGCAGGTAAGAATTGTGAGTTTAATGGCGATAATGCGGAGTTCTAGGCCGTGTCTACCGTCAGCTTTGCCTGTGGTGTTGCATGGAGCTGCGCTATCCCTTATGCTTAGTTTGCTTAGTTGCATAATTAGTTCATTTCCACTGCATTAGTTGAACTTGTCATTAATATTCATTAGAGCTTGTATTAGAGTATAATATGGGTTGTGTAATAAAATTTGATAATAACCTTGTTCTGTGGTAATTTTCTGTACACTCTTTTGTGATTACACTCGTGTATGTGTGATGAACATCCTGGGCACACATATGCGATAGCTTGGATCTTTTTCGGAACCGGGCATCACAGATTGGTATCAGAGCCACAGGTTGACTGTAGGACACGGCCTAGATAGAATGGACACTTTAGAGCACATAGGAGCACTCAGGAATCGATGTATTTTTGCTTGGAGTGCTGTTTGCTATATATATTGTTGCTTGTGTGCTTAATAGAGGATTTTGGGATGCTTTATGATTACCATGTCCATCTAGGCTAGTATAGCTAGTTGGTTAGCTTCATATCCCTTGATGCATTTAGTTGGGAACGTTTCTAAATTCTTACCTATTGCTCTTCTTCAGATGGTGAGGACTCGCAATCAGAGGGATGTCAATGGTGAGGAGGAGAACCATGGAGTACCTCAGAACAACAGTGGACAAGGACCTGCTCATGGAGCCATCAATATCGAGCAGCTACTAGCTATGCAAAACCAGCTCATGCGGACCATGATACAAACTATGGGACAGCTGCAGGCTGGCAATAACAACAATCATCCCCACATGCCTCCACCGCCACCCCCACCTCCTCATAACCGATTGGGAGAGTTTATGAGGACTAGACCGCCAACCTTTGCTCAAGCTGCTGACCCTATGGATGTTGATGATTGGCTCAAGTCCGTGGAGAAGAAACTTGCTATTGTCTAATGCAGTGACCGAGAGAAGGTCCTATTTGCTTCTCATCAACTCGTTGGAGCAGCTGCAGATTGGTGGGATGCTTATTGCAATCCTCATGAGAATCAAGAGAGGATCACTTGGGCGGAATTCAAGGAGAACTTCCGTTCTCATTATGTGCCGGAAGGTGTAATGATCTTGAAGAGGCAAGAATTCGAGAATTTGAGGCAAGGAAGATCAAGCGTGAGTGAATATCTCAATAAATTCACTCAACTCTCAAGGTATGCGCCTGAGGATGTTAGTCAGGATAGCCGGAAAGAGTACTTGTTCATGAGGGGTTTGAACAATGAAATCCAAGTGCAACTACTCAACTGCGATTATGCCAATTTCCAGAAGCTTGTGGACAAAGCAATTGTGGTTGAGAACAAGATCCGTGAGATGGAGCAAGAAATCAAGAGGAAGGCGCCATATCAAGGAGAGCAACAAGGAAGTAATGTGCGCCCTCGCCTTGCACCACCCGATGCGCCTCATTACAGCTCCTCCATTCCTGCTCAGCGCCCTGGTTATGCACCACACCCAACTCAGTTTGTGCCGCAGCGCCCTGTTATGCAAGCAATGCCTTATGCGCCTCGTGCTGATTTTCCTGGAACCAATGTTCAAAATCAAGCTCGTCCCAATAATTCTAGTGGAGTTAAGAAGTGTTATACTTGTGGAGAAGCTGGACACTTTGCGTATCAATGTCCTAAGTCGGGCCTTGGTCAAGGAAGCAATGCATCGAGGCAAAACCCAAGACCCAATGGAGGACAGCCACAAGGAAGCCATGGACAGCAGAATTTTGCTCGTGGCAACATGATCCATGTCTCTACGGAGGATGCTCAATAAGCGGATGACGTGGTCATTGGTATGTTTCTTGCTAACTCCAACCCCGCGACTATGTTATTTGATTCTGGAGCATCGCATTCATTCATTGCATCAAAGTATGTTGCCAAGTATAGTTTGCCTATCTCTCATATGAAGTTTACTCTATTGGTTAAGTCTCCTGGAGCAGAGATGAGGACAAATATAGTATGTCCAAAAATAAGACTTAGAATAAGGGGGGTAGACTTCTCCTCCAACCTCATTGTTTTGGATTCTCAAGGGTTGGATATTATACTTGGTATGGACTGGTTGAGGAAGCACAATGGAGTTATTGAGTGTGCCACAAAGACAATGAAGTTGACCAATGAGGAAGGGATCACCACAGAGTTTGAAGCATCTCAAACCGCACCAAAGCAATTGGAGATGAATCATATGGACGGTGCCACAATTGAGGAGATTTCGGTGGTGTGTGAATTTTTGGATGTTTTTCCGGATGAGTTGCCAGGTATGCCACTCGATCAGGACATTGAGTTTGTTATTGATTTATTACCTAGAACTGCACCTATAGCTAAGAGGCCGTATAGGATGCCTCCTATGGAATTAGCAGAGCTCAAGAAGCAGATTCAAGAACAACTAGAGAAAGGTTTTATTCGCCCTAGCTCTTCACCTTGGGGAGCGCCCGTTCTATTTGTGGACAAGAAGGATGGATCCCAAAGGATGTGTGTGGATTACCGAGCTCTCAACGAGGTAACAATCAAGAACAAGTATACCTTGCCACGCATAGAGGATTTATTTGATCAGATGAAGGGTGCTTGTATCTTCTCTAAGATTGATTTGAGGTCGGGATACATTCAAATGAAGATTAGACCATCGGACATACCTAAGACAGCTTTCAGGACACGGTATGGATCTTATGAGTACACTATGATGTCTTTTGGATTGACAAATGCGCCTGCCTACTTTATGTACCTCATGAATAAAGTCTTCATGGAGTACTTGGACAAGTTCATTGTGGTGTTTATTGATGATATTATGATCTACTCGAAGGATGAGGAGGAACATGAGGAACACTTGAGGCTTACGCTGCAGAAATTGAGGGAGCACCAATTGTATGCCAAGTTCAGTAAATGTCAATTCTGGTTACGGGAAGTTTCTTTCTTAGGCCATATTATTTCCGGAGGAGGAGTATCGGTTGACCCCGGTAAAGTGAGGGATGTGTTGAAGTGGGAACCACCGCAAAACGTCAAGGAAATAAGGAGTTTTCTTGGAATGGCTGGATATTACCGTCGGTTTATCAAGGATTTTTCCAAGATAGCCAAGCCCATGACGGAATTGCTAATGAAGGGGAAGGCTTTCCAATGGACTGAAGGTTGTCAAAACAGTTTTGAGGAGTTGAAGAAGAGGTTGACAACAACCCCAGTTTTGGTATTGCCGGATGTAAGCAAGAGTTTCGACATCTATTGTGATGCATCGAGACAAGGACTTGGGTTCGTATTGATGCAAGAAGGTCAAGTGGTCGCCTATGCGTCCAGACAATTGAAGAAACATGAGCAGAATTACCCAACACATGATTTAGAACTTGCAGCCGTGGTACATGCATTGAAGATTTGGAGACACTATATTCTTGGACATAGGTGTGAAATTTATACGGATCACAAGAGTCTTAAGTATATTTTCACACAGACAGATCTGAATTTGAGGCAACGAAGATGGTTGGAGCTCATCAAGGATTATGGTGTGGGGATCAACTATCATCCGGGAAAAGCCAATGTAGTGGCCGATGCCTCGAGTCGAAAAGGAGTAAGTCATCGACTCATAGCTCGAGAGTTACCATCCGAGTTATGTAAGGAGTTTGAACGGTTGAACCTCGGGTTTGTAAATGAGATGGAGATGATGGAGCTAAATCCGACCTTGGAGCAAGAAATTCGAGAAGCACAGACCATAGATGAGGAGATCAAGGAAATCAAGGAAAGAATCGAAGGAGGGAGAGAATTCAGATTTGATGAAGACGAACATGGTACCTTATGGCTTGGAAAGAGAATTGTTGTGCCTAATGAAAAGCATATTCGGGAGACGATATTAAAGGAGGCACATGACTCGCCGTATTCAATTCATCCCGGTTGTACAAAGATGTACAAGGACTTGAAGACATGCTATTGGTGGGCCAGCATGAAAAAGGACATAGCTGAATATGTCGCATTGTGTGATGTGTGCCAACGAGTTAAAGCAGAACACCAAAGGCCAGCTGGATTATTGCAGCCATTAAAGATTCCGGAGTGGAAGTGGGAAGAAATTGGAATGGACTTCATAGTTGGGTTACCACGTACTCAGTCCGGGTATGACTCAATTTGGGTAATTGTGGATCGCTTAACCAAGTCAGCTCATTTTGTCCCTGTGAAGACCAAGTATACAGCTGCACGATTGGCCGAAATATACATGGAGCATATTGTGTGTCGACATGGAGTCCCTAAGAAGATAGTCTCGGATAGAGGTTCTCAATTTACCTCCAGATTTTGGCAAAAATTGCATGAAGCTTTGGGAACGAGGTTGAATTTTAGTTCAGCATATCATCCTCAAACAGATGGACAAACCGAGAGGAACAATCAAATTTTGGAAGACATGTTACGAGTTTGTGCTTTAAAGCATGTGAAAAGTTGGGATAAAAGTTTGCCGTATGCTGAATTCTCGTACAACAATAGCTACCAAGCAAGTCTGAAAATGTCACCCTATGAAGCATTGTACGGAAGGAAGTGTAGGACTCCCTTGTTTTGGAATGAAACCAGAGAGAATCAAGTATTTGGTCCGGATGTGTTGCATGAAGCCGAAAAGCAAGTAAAGATAATTCGTGAAAACTTGAGGGCTGCCCAATCAAGACAAAAAGGCTATGCGGACAATAGGAGAAGGAAATTAGCCTTTGAAATAGGAGATTTTGTTTACCTCAAGGTGTCACCTATGAGAGGTCATAAGAGGTTTAACATAAGAGGCAAGCTCGCACCTCGTTATATTGGACCATTCAAGATTTTGGACAAAAGAGGAGAAGTAGCATATAAGTTGGAGATGCCAGCTCATCTTTCAGACATACATGATGTGTTTCACGTATCTCAACTCAAGAAGTGTCTCAGGGTGTCGGAAGAACAAGTGTTGATGGACGAGTTAGAACTTCAAGAGGATTTGTCTTATGTCGAGCAACCTATCAAGATCTTGGACGTGAAGGAAAGGGTCACGAGAAATAAGAGGATCCGTTGGTGCAAAGTGCAATGGAAACACCATACAGAAGCCGAAGCTACGTGGGAACGTGAAGAAGACCTGAAGGCAGAATTCCCGCATCTTTTCTCCACGCTGTCGAATCTCGAGGGCGAGATTCACTTTAAGGGGGGTAGGTTTGTAACACCCTAAATTTTTGCATCATGCATCACATTGCATATATATTCATGCATTAAACATTAATAGAGGAAAAGAAATAAAAATAGCCTTAAACTTGTAATAGGGAAATAGTATAAAAAAATAACAATAACAAAATATATATAAATATATATATGTAAATATGTATATAAATATATAAATAATATATATAATAACTGTATATAAAAAAATAAAATAAATAATAAAATGTATAATAATAATAATAATATAAAAAGAAAAGAAAAAGAAAAAAAAAAGAGAGAAGGGCCACTGCCGGCAAGGCCAGACCGGCCCAGCCGCAGCGCCCTGACCCCGGCCCCACTGAGCGCGCAGCCGACCCCGATGCGACCCGCCACGCCGCCGCAGCGCGCCCCGCGCTGGGCCCCACCGCCGCCTGGCCCCCGGCCGACATGGCACCGCAGCCACCCCAACGCATCACACGCACTCCCGCGCGCGCTGGGCCCCGCATGCCCGATGCCGCTCGCCCGATGCGCCCGACTCCCGGTTGGTCCCGACGCCTCGCGCGCCCGGCGTTGACCGCAACCGATCGGGAGACTGCCGATCGCGTCCCCCGCCTATAAATACCGACCCAGCTTCCGTAAAGTCTTCCGATCCCAGAAAAGAAAACCCTAGCCACCGGGTTAAGGGAAAAAGAAGCACCAGGAGCTGTGCTGCAGGGAAGAAAAGGGAGAAAAAGGAGGGGAAAAAGAGGAGGGCGCCACAGTTCGCCGGAGACCATCGTCGCCATCGTGTCGCCATCGTCGTGCCGCCGGAGGACCTTGCGCATCTACTTCGTCTACGCGTTGTCCCCATCCCGCGATCATCGAAGCCATCGCATCTACGGTAGACCATGTTCCCGATGCGAATTTTAGCGATCATATTGAATCTAATAGGCATAAATTAATTTTAGTTGCACCATAATTTTATTTTCAGCAGCATTAATCCACCCTAAAACCCCCGTAAACTCATATGAACACGTATGAACTAGTTACATCTAATTAATAAACAACCATAGTGAATTAATAATTGATCTTTGCATGCATGCATATCATCGCATGTTGATTAATGTGTGTGCATCATGTTGATTTGTATGTATTTTCTTATATGTGTGATCACGAGTAGAGGGAAGTGCTCAAGAGATCATGTACGAGGATTTTCAGAATCAAGATTTCGAAGCGCTTGAGCAACCCTATCCGTCGGAGCAAGGCAAGTGTCATTGAAGCATATTGATCCTATTTTTTTAAAATAAATGTATTGTTTGCGAAATTGCATGCTTGTGTCAATTTGATGGGAATCCTATAGTAGGAAGTTTACTAGATTTGTTTAACCACCCTTGTCGCCTGGAATATATGGTAGAGAGTCGGGAAGGGCTTTTTACTTTTTGCTTCGCTTAATCAACTGGGATGGAAAACAACTATACCACTCAATTTAATTATGCATGGATGAGATTATGGATGACATGAACTGGTTAATACGGTATTGTAATGGGTGATCTAAGCAAGCCTGGTATGTGGATGGGTTGGATGTCATGGTGGTTTGCTTGCTTTAGATCTAAGGACCGGTTCATGCGAGAATAAGCCAGGACTACAGTGCCACCACGAGGCCAAGTATGGGTGCGGCGTAGCTGATTAATTAGGGCTTTGCTAGTGCTGTTTGGACCATTGTGGATGCTCGGGGAAGGGGTAGTCGGATTGGGTTTGTTGATGATTGGTGGGACTACCCTGGGATCCGAATGGCTCAAGAGGGGGCCCTTGGTTGAAGATGTGCTCAGTTGGAGGCATCGCCACCGGTGAAACCTCAGTGGGGTCTAAATAGGCTAGTAATCCCTTTGTAAAGGCTATTTTGTGATCTCTTGGCCATACACCAAAGGAAGTGTAATTGGCATAAGAGAGGATTCTTTAGTCGCCGACGGGTGATGAAATCACAAACAGGTGGGTAAAGTGGTACAAACTCTGCAGAGTAATTAAAACTATCATGATAGCCGTGCTCCCAGTTATGAGCACCTGGACAACTTCCATGATTAGAGGGAAATTGGAATTTGGGATGGTTATGGTTTGGTTATGGATGGTTATGGATTAATTTCTGGTATTGAATATGGTTATTGGCAAATGATGAAATCTGGAATCATGGATGAGGATGGTGAATTATGGACTGGTATTATGGTATTATTTATGTTTATGATGGGTTTACTTCACATAAATATGATACATTGCTTTTCAAATGTTTTACTGTACTTTTCAGCACTTAGCCATTATTATTGTCGTCATTTGAATCAGCCACATGTCATACTTTCCACACTTGCTGAGTACGACATGTACTCACTCTTGCAATCCCCCCCCCCCCAACAGTTGCAGGTCAGAATTGTGAGTTTAATGGTGATAATGCAGAGTTCTAGTCCGTGTCTACCGTCAGCTTTGCCTGTGGTGTTGCATGGAGCTGCGCTATCCCTTATGCTTAGTTTGCTAAGTTGCATAATTAGTTCATTTCCGCTGCATTAGTTGAACTTGTCATTAATATTCATTAGAGCTTGTATTCAAGGATAATATGGGTTGTGTAATAAAATTTGATAATTAACCTTGTTCTGTGGTAATTTTCTGTATACTCTTTTGTGATTACACTCGTGTATGTGTGATGAACATCCTGGGCACACATATGCGATAGCTTGGTTCATTTTCGGAACCGGGCGTCACAAGCTACCCAAAACTAGTTGGACCTAGCACCATTGCTAACAAAAACTAGTCGGACCTAGCGCCGAAGCTTAACAAAGACATGCCGGAGCTATCAAAGACATGCCGGAGCTAAAGACAAAGCTCATCAGAGCTACCCAAAAACATGTTGGACCTTGACAAAGCAAGTCAGACCTATTGTAAGACCTTGTAGAAACTCGGATATAGAGTCGGACCTTGCTAAAAAGGTGTTTTAGCCATATTTCAGAACTTTTATCATCAAAGCCAATGTATTCATTACAAGACAATGTATTCAGCACACATAGGTCTCACAACATGATTAGGGGAAATTTGGTTATGGTTATGGTTTGGTAATGGTTATGGCTAGTCATGGATTAAAATCTGGTATTGGACATGAGTGATGGTAATAATCTGGAATATGGATGATGGTGATGAATATTGACTGGTATTATGATGATTACATGGTTTATGATGGGTTTATTTCACATACTTATAATCTATTGCTTTTCAAATGTTTTAATGTACTTTTTAGCACTTAGCCTTTATTAATGTCATCATTAGTATCCGCTACATGTCATACTTTCCACACTTGCTGAGTACGACATGTACAAACCCTTGCACTTTCCCCACCAACAGTTGCAGGTTAGGATTGAGAGTTTAACTATGATAATGCGAAGTTCTTGGTCGTGTCTACCGTCAGCTTTGCTGTGGAGTGTTGGAGCTGCGCTATACCCTTTGCTTATGTTGCTTAGTTTGCTTATTTACTTTACTTCCGCTGCATTATTCAAACTTGTCATTAATTTTCCTTAGAGCTTGTATTCATGGTTATTATGAATTGTGTAATAAAAATGGTTAATTAATCTTGTTCTGTGGTAATTTTCTATATACTATTTTGTGATTGCACTCGTGTATGTGTGGTTAACATCCTGGCACACATATGCGCTCACTTGGTTCATTTTTGGAACCGGGTGTCACACTTACTTCAGGGGGTAGTGCCCGGAAGTTCTCCGAAGGCGGCTGAGGAGGTTACGGCTGCACCGGCGGGCCAGCCCGCCAACGTTGTACAAGGGAGCACTGCTCTGGCATCTGTGCCTGGTGCGGGTGGGGAAGGATCTCCGGCTGAATCTCCAGCTGCCGCGCCGGAGGTACCTCCAGCTGTTGCGCCAAGGGCACCTCGGGTCGTCGTGGCAGAGGCACCTCCTGCCATCATGGCAGAGCCAATGTCGGAGTCGGCTCCGTGGGTTGAAGGTCTGGCCTCCACTGCTGCTGAGCCGGCGGGCGGTTCCTCGAGCAATGGTTGCGCCGTTGGTTCGGGTGGCACCGCAACTTCTTCTCAGTCGTGGACAAGATCCGTGGTACTGGTGGCCTCGCCTTCACAACTACAGGAGGAAGGGGTCCCGAGATGATCACTGGACGACCTTCCCTGACTTCGCCACAGCTAGAGTGCCTCTCTGATGTCATGGACTTGACGTAGTCCAGCATCCTTCAGGTGCAATCCAATCTCCACCGGGCGCATGAGGCTCTGGCCGTGAAGTGGAAGAAGCTGCATGCTGAGGGCGAGCGCCTTCGAGGCTAGGACTATCTTCTGGGGTCCAGGATCGCCGAGGCAAAGGCGAAGTACCAGATGGAGAGCAACGAGCTAGAGGTGAGGCACCACTTGGTGAGGGCCATAGACGCCCTATCCCATAAGATTCTGGCCGATGCCAAGGTGGCCAGCGACGCGGCTGATGCCCGCCTGCACGCTCTTGAAGAAGGTCGAGAGGCCCTGAGTCACCAAGAAGCCGCCGTTGCCAAGAGGGAGGCTGCAGTTGCCGTGGATGAGGTGATGGCCCAGGCAATTATGGATTGGTCTGAGGTTGATCGGGATAGTTTGCAGTCCCGCCTTGAAGATCTTGAGTTCCAGGAGAGGGACATGTCGCAGGATCGGCCGCAACATTCAACTGAGCATCGGGATCTTCTCCCGTGCGATCTCGACATCCAATCCCGTGAGTGCTCAATGGAGCGCTGCGTCCGGGAGCTTGATCTGCAGGAGCATCAGCTGGCTCAATGCCTAGAAGCCGAGGGTAGGGCGGTGGCAGAGATGGTGGCAACCCATGTCCTGGTGTGCTTCTGGAGCCGGTATCCTGATCTGCCCTTGGAGCTAGTTTTTTGAGGGTCCCTTTGAAGAGCGCGAGGAGGCAGCAGCGGCATAGGTCAAGAATACTGCAAAACATGTCGTCGCGCAATTTGCTAGGGACTGAGGTTGGCAGCCCGACTTTGTATTCAGGGTTCTCCCCTTTGTAAATATTCCTTAATGAATATAAATTTGTGTTTGGCTTCCTGGCTTGTGTCTGTGCTTCACAACTGTTGCTCTGAGTCCTTAGTTGTGTAAGAGTTTGCAAATCCTTTGCTGAGCCCGTAAGCTTTTGAGGACAAATGGTTGCACCATTGATATGGCCGAGATGTTTCCCATTGACTTCCTGCCTATGGAACCTCCTTAGGGGCCCCTTGGTAGATGTGGTTAGTTGGCTAAACACATCTACCATTTTGATTCACAGGAGGTATCCAACGTGTCCCCAGTAGAGAAGGGTAGTTGGAGTGTCATAATGCCACCAATTTCTAGAGCTGGACGCTCTGGCGTCGCCCACCACTGTAGTGGAGACGTCGACGGTAGGCCCATTGGGAGGTGCCGGTGCTGGATGCTCCGGCGTCGCCCACCATCGTTGTAGAGTCGTCGACGGTGGGCCCCTTGGGAGGTATCGGAGCTGGATGCTCAAGCGTCGCCCACCTTCGTCATAGAGTCGTCGACGGCAGGCCCGTGGTGCGCAGGATATCGCAGGAGAACCTTATCCGCGCTTGGTTCTCATGTTGACGTTATGAGATGTCGACGGCAGGACACTTGCAAAGCGTCGGAGCTAGATGCTCTGGAGTCACCGACCACCGTTGTGGAGATGTTGACTGCAGGGCCCTTGGAAGGTGCCAGAGCTGGACGCTCCGGTGTCGCCCACCATCGTCATAGAGTCATCGATGGCAGGCCCCTGGTGCATAGGCTATCACAAGAGAACCCAGTGAGCAACAAGTGCGGGGCAGGAGAGTTTACTCACTTATCCACGCTTGGTGCTGACATTGACGTTCTGGGACGTCGACACCAGGCCCCTTGCAAAGTGCCGGAGCTGGATGCTACAGCATCTCCCACCACCGCTGTGGAGACGTTGACAGTAGGCCCCTTGGGAGGTGCTAGAGCTGGACACTCGGGCATTGCCCACCATCGTCGTAAAGTCGTCAACAGTTGGCCCCTTGGGAGGTGCCGAAGCTGGATGCTCCGGCATCGTCCACCATCGTCGTTGAGTCGTCAACGGTAGGCCCCTGGTTCAAAGGCTATCGCAAGAGAACCCTGTTAGCAACAAGTGTGGGCAAGAGAGTTTACTCACATATCTGCGCTTGGTGCTGACAGTGACATTCTGGGCCGTCGACGGCAGACCCCTTGCAAAGTGCCGGAGCTGGATGCTCCGATGTCGCCCACCATCATCATGGAGACGTCGACAGCAGGCCCCATGGGAGGTGCCGGAGCTGGGTGCTCTAGCGTCACCCACCGTCGTTGTAGAGTCGTCGATGGCAGGACCCTTGGGAGGTGCCGGAGCTGGATGCTCCGACATCACCCATCGTCATCGTAGAGTCATCGACGACAGGCTCCTGGTGCACAGGCTATCGCAAGAGAACCCTGTTAGCAACAAGTGTAAGTGCAAGAGAGTTTACTCACTTATCCGTGCTTGGTGCTAACATTGATGTTCTGGGACGTCAACATCAGGCCCCTTGCATAAGTGCCAGAGCTGGATGCTCCGGCGTCGCCCACCATCGTCATGGAGACGTCGACGGCAGGCCCCTTGGGCAGTGCCAAAGCTCGGTGCTCCAACGTCGCCCACTATCATAGTAGAGTCGTCGACGGTAGGCCCCTTGGGAGGGGCCAGAGATGGATGCTCCGACATTGCCCGCCATCATCGTAGAGTTGTCGACGGCAGGCCCCTTGGGAGGTTCCATAGCTGGACGCTCCATCATCGCCCACCATCGTCGTAGATGGCAGGCCCCTTAGGAGGTGCCGGAGATAGATGCTCCGGCGTCGTCCACCATCATCATAGAGTGATCGATGGTAGGCCCCTGGTGCACAGGCTATCGCAAGAGAACCCTGTTAGCAACAAGTGCGGGGCAGGAGAGTTTACTCACTTATCCGTGCTTGGTGCTGACGTTGACGTTTTGGGATGTCGACGGCGTACACCTTGCAAAGTGCTGGAGTTGGATGCTCTAGCGTCGCCCACCACCGTCGTGGATACGTCGATGACAGGCCCCTTGGGGGATGCCGGTTCTGGACGCTCTGGTGGTTTGTCCTGCATATACAAAGAGGGGGGACTAGTCTTGCTCATCGGTCATACCTGTTTTTCTCCTTAGATCTGTCATGTCGTACTGTCCTGGACTAACATACGAGGCTTGGGTAATTCGATGCGTTGGTGCTCCGGGGTCCGGCTCCTGCCGTCCTTAGGGTGTGAGCTTTTTGGTTCCAGTACTCAGCCGTAGCGCTGGGAGGCATAGTGTGTATGCTTAGCATGCAGGACCAGGCTAACCAACTTACACCCCCTGGACCTCCTGCTCGGCGCAAACCTTTCCAGAGAAACCTTCGGGTGCCACGAGACCCTAATGATGAGAGCAGGCGGAAGAACCCCTCACACACTGCAGGTACATCCAGCGAACCCTCCTATAGCTGGACTGCTGAATTTCAGCGGGGGTGAGTTATAGAGCATACAACCGTGTATATGAAAATAACATACAATAAATGAGGCTAGTACAGTATAATCATGAAATTAATGCATAATTAAATGAACAAAATTTTTATGAAAGCATTTAAGTAAAACAGAGATTCTTTTTATTGAAGTTCATAGTGGGAGTCAGGCTTTTACAAAAGAGGGCAACGGCTTGTTTCCAAACGATGAGGGAGATAGGGTGTACAGGCTTACGGTTTGGAACGAAGCTAAGCTGACTGCACACTCTGGACCTGACCCTCCCGGTGCTCAGTTGACCTTAGTACTGCTCCTATGCCCCACGAAGACCTTTACACTATTCTACTAATCTTAATATTTACAATAGGTGTGCCCAAGGCTCCAAGGTAGTTGTGATGGTTGTGGTGCAACCTTGCTGTCGATAGCTACCAGAGGGGCTACGAGCGAGCGTCCCTACTTCCTGCCCTTGCTGCCCGTTTTGCGGGTGGTATGAGCAGTGCTCGGAGTTTGCTCGACAGCTTTGACGGGGACAGCAGTGCTGCCGAAGGGCTGCAGTCGGTGCGCAGCGGGTACTCCACGCTGACGTGAGCTCAGCAGAGGCTGACTTGACCAAGCGCCGCCTAGGTGTCCCGAAGGTCACCCGGAGATGGATGTTGTCGTATGGGATGATGCTCCCTGGTCCCACCCCTGAGAATGGGGTCGAGGGGGTGAGCTTGGACATTGGGATCTGGAGCTGCTCGAAGGCTGCACGATTGAGGAGGTTGATGTTGGCCCCGCCATCTATCAAGACGTAGTGCAGCTTGACGTTGGCTATGGTGGGGGCGACTAGAAGAGGTAGGACCCCTGCCCCACCCATGTTCTTGGGCAGTCAGAAGCATCAAAGCTGATCATCGTCTCCTTCCAACGGTGGTACCCGCGTCGGAGTGGGTACAGGGGCTATCGAAGCCACTGCACGATGAAGGATCTTGATCGCGTTTTGGGATGCAGGATGGTCTTGCGACGCTCATGGTCGCTGCTGGCGTCTGAGTCCTCATTTGGTGGATGACTTTTACGGCCTGTTCTTGCTTTTGGTACTCCATCTCTTCATCGTCATCGACCTTGGGGTCGACCCTGTGCTTGCCCTTCCGTTGGCGGAAGGGGGCGTCGTCTGGGTGCTGTTGCGCCCGCTCTTGGTAGCATTCGGCACATCTGTTTATCTCTCGGCACTCGCTCGCGGTGTTGTCGCGAGTTTTGTGCACCAGGCAGGGCTCGACGCTTTAATCAGCAGAAGGTGGCTAGCGTGGGCGCTTCTCTGGGCGCGGGGGTTTGCCACCTCCGGTCGCGGCTGCTGCCGCGACGGGGGACCCATGAAGCGGCTTTTTTCTAGCAGCCACCGCAGTTCTTGTTCTTCTTCTTGCCGCTAGCAGGGGTAGCGGCTCCTTCCCTGGTTTGGCCGCCCCCGCCCGCCCCTCCAGCGGGCTGGGGCTGCCAGTCGCGGCCTTCTGCCGCCCTGGCACACTAGTCGGCGATCGAGAAGAGCTCGGAGACATCTTGCACGTTGTGCGTGCCTAGCTTCTTGAGCATCTTGCGGTCACGCACTCCCCTGCCAAAATGCCACTATGACAGAGAAACGCTGGATGAATGACCTCAGTGTCCCCTTGGGCTATTGCCGCACGGCGTGGAGGTCGAGCTCGGTGCCAGGGCGAGTGTAGGAGAGGCCGAAGTTCGCATGAACTGCCGGCACAGCTCATCTCAAGAGGTTATAGATCCCTTAGGCAGGTTCATAAGCCACGAGCGGGCTAATCTAGTCAGGGCGACTGGGAAGTAGTTCGCCGGGATGGTCTCATCTGCTCCTACAGCAAGTAGCGTTGTGGTGTAGATCTTTAGGAACTTGACTGGGTTGATGCTCCCATCAAACCTCTCCGGCATATGTGGTCGGAACTTGCGTGGCCACATCGCAAAGCGGAGGCGCAGAGCCAACGCTGCACAGCCCCCGATGGGTTTCGCTGGAGAGGCGTACGGGGTAGCATACCCCAAGGCGGTCTTCTGCACGACTTGCGGTGACTGGGGAACCTGTAGTTGTGGCACTGGTTGTTCCATGCGCTGCTGCAATGGTACCCAGCTGCGCCAAGTACTATTGCTGCATGTCATGCTGCATCGAGTACTACGGGGGGGGGGGGGGGGGGGGGGGGGGGGGGGGGGGGGGGGGGGGGAGGGGGGGGGGCTGTCTAGCCGACATACTCCTGATCAGGTGACCTGCGGTGCACCTTGGACGGAGACGCCTTGTGAACAGGGCATTGAGGGCCATATTTAGTGTCAAGGTTGTGCCGCCTCTCCCGGTGTCGCTCGATGATGACTCGGTCGTCCATGTGGGCTTGACGACGGTCAAGCTCAGCCCTGAGGTCCTCCGTGGGGAGCCGGCCGATGCTCATAGGCTCGGGGGAGCGGGAGTTGGTGATGCGATAGTCAATGGACGGTGTTCATGACAGCGACACGAGGTGCCTTCCCCTGTTGGGGGATTTGATGGCTGTGACAACAAAGTGCTCAATGTCTTGGACCCACTGCTAAGTCGCTCCATCGGAGGCATTCAGCGATGGTGGGTGGTGGATAAGAGCCTTGGCCGCTGCCAGGGCGCTCTCCAGGCTTGCAGTCGGTGGCACCAGTGGGGCCGACTGAGCCGGGATGTGTCCCGACGTGTCGTCCTCGCCAGCTGTACCTGCACGGGGGCATGATGGACCAGAGAGCGCTGCTCGAGCGACGCATCAGGTCACCGGACGTCGGCCACAAAAACCGTCTTCCACGGGCCTGATTACCACCATGGTGGTGAAAGCTCTACCATTTTGAGGGAAAAAGCCCCTACGTGACGCGCCAAATGTCGAAGTGTTAGAGTGACACTTTCCCCGGATCTGCTAAGTAGCAACCCGCAGAGGTTCTTTGTTCGGTGGGGCTTAGGCCACAATCAAGTGTTCTAGTAGATGGAAATATGAGACAGTGGTTTTTACATGGTTCGGCCCGCAAGGAGCGTAACACCCTACTCCACGGTGAGCGGTA